>JANUWF010001003.1:2242500-2832500 GCA_026120185.1 Voacanga thouarsii
CTAGTATATTAGGTTAGTAGGTTATTTACTTCTATTCCTTGGCTCTATTGTCTAAACAATAAAGATTTGGGTAAAGTAAGGTGGGAGCCTAAGTTTTCGTAGATTCGATATTTGCTATTCACTATACTATACGATGGGTATACTTGCCCATATATGTGGTTTTAGTAGTTAGCATTTTATTAAAGCTTGATTGATTGCGTAATTTGTTGGTAATATTTTCTACACTAAAAAACACGCATCACTAGAAAACATTCAAGTCACAAATAATGGATTTTTCACATTTGAAGACAAAAAGAAGGGAAAGATACTTGGCATATGTAATATTCGTAAGTGATCCTCTACTATTATCAAACAAGTGCTATTAATTGATGAATTAAAGTATAATCTGCTTAGCATCAGTCAATTATGTGATAATAACTACAAAGTTATTTTTTAAAAAGATTCTTGCACCATTATGGATAGTTCCAGCAATGAGATAATTTTTGTTGCTATCTGTGTTGGAAATGTGTATGTATTTTATCTTAATGACCTTGTGGCTCAAGATATTAGATGCCTCTTCGTGAATGATGATGATAGGTACTTTTACCATAGAAGGCTAGGTCATGTATCTATTAATTTACTAAACAAATTATCCTCAAATGAGCTTGTTAGAGGACTCCCAAAATAAGATTTGATAGGAAACAAACCAAAACCTTTTTCAAACCTAAGAAAATGATTTCAACATCAAAACCTCTTGAGTTCTTACATATGGATTTATTTGGACTAATAATGACCACTAGTCTTGGTGGTAAGAGGTATGCTTATGTACTTGTGGATGACTTCTTAAGATTCACTTGGACTCTATTTCTTGCCCAAAAAGGTAAAGCTTTCTTTGAATTTTCAAAACTACTCAAATGTGTTCAAAATTCCCTTGGGTTCAAATTGATCTTAATTAAAAGTGATAATGGTAGAGAATTTTGCAACCATGACTTCACAAAATTTTGTGATGAAAATAGTGTTTCATATAATTTTTAAGCAACAAAACCTCCTCAACAAAATGGTGTGGTTGAGAGGAAAAATAGAACTTTGTAAAAGATGGCAAGATCAATGCTTTGTGAAAATTCCCTTCCAAAATACGTTTGGGCTGAAACTGTGAATACAGCTTGCTACATTATCAACCATGTTATACTAAGACATTTTCTAAGGAAAACTCCTTTTAAACTCATATTTGACAAAGTTCCATCTATTTCTTACCTTAAAGTTTTCGATTGCAAATGTTTTGTCCTCAATACTCAAGACAATCTTGGAAAATTTGATATCAAATATGATGAGGCTATATTTTTTGGATACTCTTCCAACAAAAAAGCATATAGAGTGTACAATAAAAAAAAATTATATGTGAAAGAATCCGTACATATAGTGTTTGATTATTCAAATATATATTGTTCTAGAAAAGATGATGATGATGTAAGAATCACAAACGAAAAAAGTCGTGAGTAGCACAAGGCTCCACCACTTGACATTCATGCCAAAGAAGAGGAATTAGAAGAACAACAATCTGAAGAAAATAAATAAAGGACTGAAGAGCTCACAAATCATGACTTGCCAAAAGATTGGAAGTACAAAATTGTCCATCCAAAAGAATAGAACATTCACTACAAGAAAACAGAGAATTAGCGAGGGACATTTCCATTGCTAATCCGTCGCTAAATCAAATTAGCGACGGATTAGCGAGGGAAAATTCCCCCGCTAATTTCCTCCTCGCAGAGGCAAAAATTTGCGACGGATTAGCGAGGTAATTTTCAAGCAGTCAACGACTTCAGCAATGGATTTTTTGAAACGGATCTGTGAGGGATTCGTATTTTCCATCGGTAATCCCTTTCTATTTAGAAAGGGATCAACGATGGAATATTTTACTAATTAATAAAAAGTTGGAAATTTTCGTTGCTAATGACAAGCTAATTTGCGAGGGATTAGCGACGGATATTATTTTTTTTTTATTGTTTTGATATAAATTGTCCGTCGCTAATCCCAAGCTAATTTGCGAGGGATTAGAGACGGAATATTTTCTATTTAATGTTCCAATTTAAGGTTTCCGTCGCTAATCCCCCGCTAATTTGCGAGGGATTAGCGACGGAAAATTTCTTACTAATGTTTTGATTTAAATGTCTGTCGCTAATCCCACGCTAATTTGCGAGGGATTAGTGACAGAATATTTCTTTCCTATTACGTTTTAATTGATTCGTCGCTAATCCCAAGGTAATTTGCGAGGGATTAGCGACGGATCCTCAATTTAATTTCCTTAGCCCCTCGCTAATCCCTCGCTAGTAATTTATAATTTTTAAATATTTTTAAAAAATGTTTAAAAAAATTCCCTGTAATTCAAGAAAATTCATTTTACCTAATGCAAAATTTAATTAAATTAAAAAAACTACCAAATAGTCATTATTAATAGATATAATAATGACAAATGTGAATAATACATAAAAGTGTTGTCTAAAAATCCTAAATAAATATAATGATGAAAACATATGAATAATACATAAAAATATAGTATATATATCTTAACTACGAAGCAGGAATCGGTGTGGATGCTGGAGCCGACGGAGGGGGTGGGGTGGATCGGAAGGGCCTGGCTGATGATCTGGATGTGAATCTGGAGGACTGATGACGAAGTCGTCCACATCCTCAACATCGTCCTCCTGAACAGCTAGCATCGGCGGTGGCGGAGGAAGATTCAAATTCTGAGACATAAGCGTCAGGTACTCAGTCAAGCTCTGGCTGTGGCTCCGATATACCTGTACCTGATGCTCAACTTTCTCCTGCCTCCTCCTCTCAGTGTGTAACTCTCTCTGTAGCTGGCTCATATCCAACGAGGTAGAAGAAGTCGATGCCTCAGATGAAGCTAGCTGCTGTAACCTCCGCCTCACCCTTGCAGACTCGGAGCCCAATCCATATACGCGTCCCTGCTTGGACGCTCTATCATCCACCTTGATGAACAGCGCCTTCTCGTCGGGCACCTGAGTCACCGTGACCGTGCTCGTAGAATCAGTCGCAGAACCCGACTGCGCGTGATGCTCAATAATAGTAATGACACTATCCTGTTGAATTTGGGGCAAGGAAACACGCATAAAATATTTAAAATTAGCGATCAAAATATGAATAATATTAAACTTAAAAACATGTAAGATTGTGTATTCTTACCAGCGTGTGGCGCGATCGATCACTGATATATTAGCCCTTCCTCGGCCCGTCCTGGAACGTATGGGTGCGTCTAAAGAGGTCGACGTAGCTAAAATCAGGACCTAACTGTCTCCGCTATCATTGTAACAAAAAATGACTAGATGTTAGCTTTTATGAATTAAATGTGAAATAGCGGATATACCGAACAGTAAAAAATTTTACACTTACCATCCGCTTCTCATGCTCAGTAAAAGAAATAGATCCTCCTGTGTGGGACACCTGACCAGTAGATCTGTTCCGCTTAGCAGCGGAAGAGATACGCTTGCACCTATCGGACCCCCAATGCTCCGATAAAGTAGCCCAATGGTCTGGGGAAATCCACTTGGGGCAGCTACCCCCATGCTTCTTCCGAGCCTTGGACATTGCATCCGAAAGTCTAGCCTTACACTTCTTCTCCCAATTAGCCCGGATCTGTGTGGCATGCTCAGGGCGCCAATAGAAGAAAGCCTGCAAAATCAAAGTAGCCGTTACAAGTAATTACAAATAAGAAAACATATTAAAAATAATAAAAAGACTACAAGTAATAATTACAAATCGAACTCACACTCCAAAGATTGAACCACATGTTCTGAACCTCAATCGGAACCTGTGAGAAGGTAGCATAGGCTCCAGTGTAGTGTCGCCTAAACATCTCAACAATCTCCCTCACACATCGAACCGAATGTGTGAACCTGTTCCAAGAAAATAGATCTTGTAATATTAGACAAGTTATAATTTTAAAAATTTAGAAAAACTTATAGTAAGTAATTATGTAGCCGACTTACGAGTCACCAACTGGCTCAATCAACAGTTGCGTGTCCTCAGTAGATGGAGCGCCAGCTGTGGACCTTGAAGAACCTAGGATCGGGGTAGGGGCCTGCTCTGATCGGGCCTCTTCTGGAGGCAATGGTTGTGGAGTAGGTATACGTTGGGCGATGCTCGGGGACGGTGTCTTATCCGCCCTCGAGGACTCACGAGTCGCTGACCGATTGTTGGGTGAGGTATCGGAAGCCATATGTATCTGGAATTATTTAAATACATAAAAATTGTCATATCTTGGGAGAAGAAAAAGATAACAAATTTAAAAGTATAAAGCAAAGTAAAATTCTTGTAATGTAACGATAGCATAACTACTAATTTGTATCTATACTTTAGTTAAACTTGAACCTAGTCTATCGACTTCTGTCATCATCGGATGAGTAGCCTTCCACATCGTCGTCTGTAGAGGATCCTGTCTCCCATCCTTCTTCCTCGGCATCGTTTTCATTGTTTGGTTGTGCTTCCTCTATCATTAAACCCGAATCTATAAAATCGATTGTATTTCCAATGCCAGACTCATCTGCTAATCTTCCAAAGTTGTCATCCTCAACACATACATTGATTGCCTGCGCATCATCTACTTCCTCCGGATATGGTGCCTCGACAACGGGTGCATCAATAACATGCCGAGCTTTCATTTTACAAATAGCTACCCAATCAGATTTTGGTCTTTTGCTCCCCAGGTAGGATAGGAAATACACTTGGGTTACTTGTTGAGCTAACACAAAGGGGTCATATTTTGGGTAATTCCTCTTGCAGTTGACATCAACAAGTTTGTAGTGAGGATGAATTTTAACCCCCCAATTTAGCGTTGGATCAAACCAATCACACTTGAATAGGACAATTTTTAAACAAGGAGTTCCAGGGAACTGAAGTTCGACAATCTCCTTCAGCACTCCATAATAATCTAAGGCACTATCTCCGTCGCCTTTAACACAAACTCCGCTGTTAATTGTTTTTTTTTTCGACCGATCGATCATGTGTATGGAACCTAAAACCATTTACGAAGTAGCCATGGAAGAATTTCACTTGTCTCGAAGGTCCCCAGGCCAAGCTTTTTAAGTGTTGTTCAGCCACTTGATTCCGTGGATCATGAACCTAGCAAAGAACAAAGCGTTAATGCACCTTCGATATCAATGTAATTTATTCCTAAGTCTCATTTTGTATGTGTTCAACTCACATAAGTCCTAAACCATCCCGCAAACTCCGACTCTATTCTCCTATCCACTTCAGGATCTCGTTATACTCGGCTCATACAACCGCAAGTCATTTTTGAATTTCCTAAAACGACCAAAACAAACACATAATTAAGGATACTCGTTCAAAGTATTGTCGTATAAAATCTAGCAATGTAAGGCAATAGCGGTATACTTACGTAATGTATGGTTGAACTTCTTCACAGCTTTAGGTATATGTAATTTGTGGCAGCCTTAAATTCATCCGGGTAAGATACCTATTCCGAATACTTCCCAAAACCCTCCCCGGAACGGCGCATATAGAACACACAAGTGTCACTTGAGTTTGTATCATGAACGCCCTCATCATTCCTAGCCGTAGCAAGATGTCGAGTCCGCACATGCGGCTCAAAATAATAGGAGAAGAATGTAGATGCCTCTTCAACTAAGTAAGCATTGCAAATTGATCCTTCCACTCTCGCCTTATTTTTAACTTTGGTCTTCAAACGATATAAGAACCTAAAGCATTTTTTACGCTTAGAACCGATTCACATAGTAGATGTATATATAGATATAATAATACACAATATTTTACCGCTCGAATGGATACATCCATCTATATTGAACAGTGGCCACCAACCCCGGCCTCATATGGAAGGTGGACCATAAGGTGCTCCATCACGTCAAAGAAGCTGGGTGGGAAGATCTTCTCCAACTTACACATGAGTATGATAATATTATCTTCCAGTTGCTTCATATGGGTTGTGGAAAGTTTAGGCGAACATAAGTCACGATAAAAGAGACTGATTTCTGCTAAAACGTTCCAAATTGACACCGGGAGTAATTCTTTAAATGCAGTTGGAAGCAATCTTTCCATAAAAACATGGCAGTCATGGCTTTTCATACCCGACATTTTCAGCTCATTCAAATCAACACACCTGCTTAAATTCGAAGCATATACATCCGGAAGTTGCAAATCTCTAACCCACTCTAGTAGAAGTCTCTTTTGTTCGGGTGTAACAGAGTATTTAGCCTTTAACATTAATGTCCTCCCGTCACCCAAGCCAATCACGTGTAATTCAGGTCTATCACAATATACCAACAGATCACGTCGCGCCTTCACATTATCCTTTGTTTTCCCCTTTACATTCATGACTGTGTTGAAGACATTATAGAACACATTTTTTTCATTGTGCATCACATCTATGTTATGACGGATTAAGTGTGTTCTCCAATACGGCAAATCCCAAAAGATACTCCTTTTTGCCCAATTATGGTAGATGCCTCTGCCATCATCCCTACCAAGCTCCACAGCTGTCTCGGTTATTTTTGGTAAATGGCACACTCTATCCCACATACCATCTCAAGAAGCGCGCTGTACAGGGGTGTTGTCTCGTGACCTTTATCCTTCCTGAAAGACCTAGCATCTCTCCTGTATGGATGATCTAAAGGCAAGAAGCGTCGGTGGCAGTCAAACCAGGAATATTTACCTCCATTTTTCAAGTGAAATGATTTTGTCTGCTCCAAGCAATACGAACATGCTAATCTACCAGCTGTGCTCCAACCACTTAGCATCCCAAATGCCGGAAGGTCGTTTATTGTCCAAAGAAGTGCTGCTCAGAGACAGAAGTTCTATTTCTTTAAAATATCATATGTAGAGACTCCACTAATCCACATCATCCTTAATTCATCTACTAAAGGTTGTAGACAGACATCAATTTTATGTTTCGGATTCCTAGGGCCCGGGACAATGACGGTCAAAAACATAAATGGATCCCTCATGCACATCGACAGAGGTAAATTATATAGAGTAACAATAACAAGCCAACAAGAGTATTGTTTACCCGACATTCCAAATGGTGAAAATCCATCTGTGCATAACCCAAGACGCACATTACGAACTTCAGCTGCAAATTCAGGATGACTACGGTCGAAGTGTTTCCAAGCTTCACCATCACGTGGATGGCTTATAAGGTCCTCTTCCGATTGACTCTCTGCATGCCATCTCATGTGCTCCGCTGTTGTGGAGGATGCAAATAGTCTCTGCAGTACGGGTGTTAATGGGAAGTAATACATTTTCTTGAAAGGAACTTCTTTCTGTTGTTTATCCTTTCCTACTTTCCTTTTCGTCAAATATCTGCCATGGCCACAGAATTTGCAATCCCTCCTAGCACTGTCGTCCTTCCAGTAGAGCATGCATCCATTTGGGCGGACATCTATCTTCTGAACAGGTAGCCCTAGAGCAGATACCAACTTCTTTGTTTGATAGAAGTCATCCGGGAGCTTATTACTACTTGGTAATACCTCCTTCATCAATTGCATCATCTGATTAAAGCATTTCTCCGACACGTTGTTCTCTGATTTAATATTCAAAAGCCGAGAAACAACTGATAACGTACTGTGATTCTTGCATCCATCCCATAGCAGAGTTTCTGAAGCTCCCAGCATGTCATAAAATTTTTGCGCATCTGGGTTTGGTGGTTCCTCAATATTCTCCGATGATGAAGGTCCACTTGGAAATTGATGTCCAATTGCATCAATCACCCTATCTCGATACGGATTATTGGAGCTTAACTCGACTGCAGTCGTACAAGTGCCGGTTATTGATGTAGATGGCGACAGATTAATACCCTCACCATGACTAGTCCATCTTCGGTAATTAGCAACAAACCCAAGTCTGTACAAGTGCAGCTCCACTTCATCTGGGGAAAGGTACGCCTTGTTTTTACACTTTCCACATGGACACCTTATAACTGAGGCTGGACCAGTTGACAAACAATATGCGATGAATCGCTTGACCCCTTGTTCAAACTCAGATGTAATTCATTTAATCCCCTTGTACGTGTCTTCTATACATCCAACCACGATCATCCATCTACATTTAGGCCATAACCATGTAGCTTATTAGCACGTGTATAATTTGAATGAAGAACGATGGTAGATTGTGATGGTCGAGGACCCTAGTTTACTCACTACGAATTATGGTGATAAAGAAAGAAAGGAAAAGAAAATAAAGAAAGAAGAAAATGTGGCTTATCATGCATAGACCAACTTCACAGTGAAAAGAACATATGGTTTTACACTAGGTAAGAATCAATAAGAATATCTTGGCATGCCACCTCAATTTGTGATTTTAAAAAAAAATTGTCAGAGTTTCCCCTATAAGTTGAACGTTTTCTAGGCGCAAGGCCACCACAATTCACACAACATTCATTGATCAAAATTATTGAATAATAAAGTATTCTACACAAGACCACAAAGAAAATAAAGTATTCTACACAAGACCACAATTATTTGAGAAGCAATAATTTAATTCTCATAATTCATCAAAATAATAACATTTGAAGCCATTACTTAAAAAACTCATGCCATGATTTGCGAAAAAAAATTTCATGCATGAATTTGTATGTGTTTTATATACTTAATGCATGGCTCCATTCCATAATCATAATACTCATAAAATGCTTCGCACAAATACTATGCGTAATAAAACCGTTATTTAAAATAAGCATTATTTTCGTACAAGTGTTTTTCTCGGAGTGACATGCTCATAATTTAGATCATATTTTTCATGTTAAGGATAAGTATTTCTTGAAATTAAGCATATATTATATATGTGCTTGAATGAAAATTTTGTTTTATGTATGGCTCTAATAACTCCGAGTGAAGTGAGTAAAGATCAAAAAATTATGAGAGAGAAAGAAAAAAAAAGAAAAAAAAAGAGTACAAGAGAATGAGAAAAATAAGGGAAAAGAAAGAGCAGATAAGGAGAGAAATGAGAGAATTGAGAGACAAAAACAAGAGAATACCAAAGAAATAGGAAAGAAAAGCAAGAGAGGAGATAAGAAACGACTAAATTTCTTTGCAAAAGAAAGTGAGGTAGAAGATGCAATTAAAGTTAAAAAAATTTGTATTTCTTTTATTTTGCAAAGGCATTTATTTGACAATTGAGGAAACTACTCTTTCTTTTCCATGTGAAATTGCAGGGTTAGTTGAAGAATTCCAGGACGTGTTTCCTAAAGAAGTGCCAGGAGGATTGCCACCAATTCGTGGGATTGAGCATCAAATTAATTTCATCCCGGTGCGCTTATTCCAAACAAGCTAGCTTATAGATGCAACCCTGAAGAAGCTAAAGAACTACAAAAGTAGGTGGGGGAGTTGCTCAAGAAAGGCCATGTCCAAGAGAGCATAAGTCCGTGTGTAGTTTCAGTGATGTTGATGCCCAAGAAAGATGGTTCATGAAGAATGTGTGTTGATTGTAGGGCTATAAATAACATAATGGTAAATTATCGTTAGCCAATCGCTAGAATTGATGATTTATTTGATGAATTGCATTGTTTTTGTGTGTTTTTCAAGATTGATTTAAAACCAGGATATCAACAAATTAGGATTGAGGGTGGTGATGAATGAAAAACTCGTATTTAAAATGAAATAGGGTTTATACGAATGGCTCGTAATGCCATTTGGACTATCAAATACACCTAATACATTTATGAGGTTAATGCATTATGTGTTAAGGGATTTCATTGAAAATTTTGTTGTGGTGTATGTTGATGACATTTTAATTTATAGCAAGACATATAAGGATCATTTTCATAATCTTAAATGTGTTCTTGTTACACATAGGAGAGCAAGGTTGTATGCTAACTTTGACAAATGTTCATTTTATTTGGAAAGAAACCTTTCTTGGATTTGTTGTGAGTTCTAAAGGGATAGAAAGTGATGAAGAAAAGATTACAACAATCCAAGAGTGGGTAACACCTAAAACTATGACTCGAGGTAAGAAGTTTTTATAGGAAGGCTAATTTTTATAAGAGATTAATCAGGAATTTTAGTACAATTGCAGCTCCATTGACACAATTTGTAAAGAAAATGTTGGGTTTAGATGGGAAGAAGGATAGGAAGAAGCTTTCAATGCATTGAAACAAAAATTGAGTGAAGCCCCGTTACTATCCTTGCCTAACTTTGATAAAGCCTTTAAAGTTAAAAATGATGGTAGTGGAGTGGGAATAGGTAATGTACTCACTCAGGATAAAAAAATGCTGGTAGTGAGAAATTGTCAGGAGCTGCTTTAAATTACACCACTTATGATAAAGAGTTATATGCTTTAGTGAGAACATTGCACCATTGACAATATTATTTTTTACCCAGGGAATTCATAATAGATACTGGTCATAAAACATTGAAGCATCTCAAAGGTCAATAAAAACTGACAAAAGACATGCCAAAGTGGATGGAGTATATCGGACCTTTTCCTTATGTGATGAAATACAAGAAAGGTAAGGACAATGTGGTCACCGTTGCATTATATGACAAGTATGTGCTATTAAATTCCTTAGATGCTTAATTGCTTGGTTTAGAGCTACTTAAAGATTTGTATGCTAAGGATGAAGAGTTTAGTGAAATCTATCTTACTTGTAAAAAAATATGCATTCAATAAGTTCTACAGGCATGATGGGTTTTTGTTTAGGGAAGGTCAATTGTGCATACCTAAGGGATCATTGAGAGAGTTGCTAGTGAGGGAAGCTCATGCTGAAGGATTAATTGGACATTTTGAAGTTTCAAAAACTTTAACCATCTTGCAAGAACATTTTTATTGGCAAAAAATGAAAGGATATGTTGAAAAACATTATAGTTCATGCATCACTTATAGAAAGGCCAAGTCCAAAGCATTACCACATGGTCTATACACTCCGTTGCCTACCCTTAATGTACTATGGTTAAACATTTCTATGGAATTCATTCTAGGTTTACCAAGAACCAAGGGGGGAAAAGAGGTTTTGGAAGACTTAGATATGGTAGGTTTTATTGAAGAAAGCATGGAAACAATCTAAGAAAAATTAAGCATGAAAAAATGGTTGTTTTGCCCATAAGGAATGTTGTGATTTTAAAAAAAAATAATAATAACAGAGTTTCTCCTATAAGTTGAACGTTTTCCAGGCACAAGGCCACCAAAATTCACACAACATTCATTGTAAAAAATTAACAGAGTTTCCCTTCATTGTAAACAATTCACAAAACACAAATAACCTCAAAACATTTAATATACAATACTAAATTTAGGGGTAATCACCCATTACCCATAGGGAGTGATCACCCATCACTCACGGGGAATGATCACCCATCACTCACGGGATTCTAAAGATGCCTACCAATTGTTTTCTTACCTAAGAAAAGCTCGTCCGTCTGGGCAAATCAATGAAGAACTAAAGGTTTAACCTGTGAGTAACAATAGCATAAGGTTACTATAGTACAAATTATAAGTGTAACATAGTTTTTGAAACATATGGTTACTCTAGTACAAATTACAAATCATGAGCAATGCTAAGGCCAAACAGACTAAAATAATTTATGCCAGAGTATCTAATAGCTTGACAATACTCCATTATTTCTACAACAATGCTCTTTACCATTTTGTAAGAGAACACCTGAGATGAAAATCAAATTAAGCTAGTAATAGCACATCCTTGTACACTTTGAATTTCATAATAGTTTTTTGCATTTTCTTTTCGAAAGATCAACCAAGAAGCTAGTGTTTTGACACATCAAAATAGAGTACGTATAATGGAGGACAATCCATGAAATTTTATTCCAGCTTTTATTCCATGAAATGCCATTACAAATGTAGTACCACATATTCATGTCTTTTCATGCTTTGGAACATCATCTATGTAATGACATCATAGATTTTATCAGAAATTTGTATACGTAATTAGTATGGTAATAATTGAACCATACAATAGCCCTCAAGTGAGGAGCAAGATCATTAGAGCATAGAAGATGTACAATAACCCTCAAGTGAGAAGCAAGATCATTATTAGAAAGAAATAAAGAACCATTTTTCGAAGTTCTAAAGTTCAAACCCAATTCATGACAAGAAGCGTGAAAATTCGAATTTATATTAGAAATAATAGTTTTATCAGGGTGATCAATTTCTATCCATGGACCATTTTTTTTTATTTCCTAAGATCACCTCCAACTGTTGCTTGTTCAGTTTTATTAAAAGTCCTTTCACTGTGGTTTCAAACTTTCTAAGATGTCCTTTCTTTTTATCCTTCAGCATAGAATTCTTTTGCAAGTATAGGAGAGGAAGTACCCCTTAGTTCTAGAATTAGTCCCTATACAAACTGTCTAAACCTATCTATCATATGAAGTGATTGATCTAAAGAAGGTTGGATAGTTTTATCAATGATGATTTTATTTGCAGCTCTCTCGGAATACCACTCTATGCATTCATTATTAGAAAATGTTAGGGAGTGAAAAGAAGGTTGTTCTAAGAAAGGGTCATCAGCTGAAGATGCCCTATTATGTTTGTTCGATTTGCTCACTTGTTTAGTCCTAGACATTTTATCACTCAACATAAACACCTTTCCAAAAAATGATTTTTTCAAGTAGGCTCCAAAACACAATTTTCAATTTTTTTTTTTCCAAAGATAACTTCTAGAACAACTCCTTTCCCTCCTTCACAATTGCCAATTCTAATATAAGAAATACAATTTCAAACCACAATCCCAGCAAGTTCACCACACAATCATCACAAGAAGAATATCGCTTTTTTACTTCATAAATTACCTACAATATTAAAAAGTTCCAATATTAAAAAAAATTATGTAGACAATATTAAAAGCAATGAAATCACCAACAAATCATCCCATGCATACTTTTAGCTCCAAATAAACTTAGCAATTATAATTTCAAGCTAAGTGCCTTAAAATAAAATATCAATGAATGCCAAGTAATGCATCCACAAAGAACTGTAGGCTATGATAATTCCAGAAACCGATCTAGTTTGATAGCTAAACATCTACAATCCCCAACAATATCATTCCTAAAATCTAGAAAGTAGTATGACAAAAACACTGATTAAAGGAATTAGCTACATCGTGTAAATCCTACCCTAAAAAATATCAGAAGCCCAATAGCGCAATTTCCTTTTTTTCAAATAAAGTTGTTCTAAAAACAAGTCTCCTGATTAGCAAAGACGAACAAGTAATTCAACCCCTCAATCTAGGGGACTTGAACTGTCCAAATCCGGTGGGTCTTTAGAATAATGGTTCTCTATAATTGAATAATGTTGTGTTACCTATGCAGTCCACAGCTTCCTCTGTCACCGGCGGCAGTCGTCCAAGAGGCGCGGGCTGGCAGTCGACCACGGCGTTGTTCGATGGTGTGGGGGAAATACGGCTCTCGTCCGGTGGGTCTTTTGGTGGTAGGAAAGGCAGTGAGAAGGTAAGGTCGCCGGCGGTATAGGAAGGAATAACACAGAGAAGGTAAAGTCGGAGAAGACAGAAAATGGGGAAGAGCACGATAGGGAAGACGATAATGGGGTGTTAAAGTCGTCGGCCTTTGCGACGGAAATTCCCTCGCTAATCCCTCTCTATTAGCGAGGGATTTGCGACGGTTTAAAAATAAATAAATACAATCCCTTTCTAATCACTCGCAAATTAGCATGCGATTTGCGACGGATATTTCAACGACGGATTAGCGAGGGACATTCTCAACATTTTTTGTCCCTTTCTGATCCCTCGCTAATTGTGTTTATTTAGAAAGGGATTAGCGACGGAATTTTTGAATTTTAGATTCCGCTCAAAATTTTCGCAGTTATAGGTTTTGTGTCCCTTGCTAATGCATCTCTAATCCCTCGCTGTTATCTTCCGTCGCTAATCCATCCCGAAATAGCGACGGATTAGCGACGGATATAAGATTTTCCTCACTTTTTTCAATATTCTATTGGGAAAACAAATTTATTTCTATCGACATTAAGCTACGGATTAAGCGTTTGAAATATTTCACTAGTGAAGAATTCTAAATAATCATCATGGTATTTGTTTAAGTTTAATTAACATCGATCATGTTATGCTTACTAATATATGAAAAGTTACATTAGTATTGATGTGTTTTCATATCTCAAAATTGTATTTATTACCATAATCAAATGTAATAAAACGTAATATATAGAACTTCAATCATACACGTAAACTAGATATAGTAATTAAATGTGTGTTCATATTTGCATAATTATACATCGACCATATAATTGATGCATCAAATATATATATATATATATATGCATATAAAGTGATACATGAATTATATATATACTACACATGACGAGCTTGTACAGAGGTATAATGTATGCATATCATTTAATCATAATCTATACTTCTTAACTTGCTGATGGTAATTACATATGTATTGAATGTAAATACATTGGTTATAATTAAACAAATAATAAAGAATTAAGTATTCATAAGGATATTACATAAAAATATTTACCACACACAAAAGTATCGTGAGGAAAAAATTTGAGTATTCACAAAATGGAGAATCCCTCACAAATCCCTTGGAAATTAGCGAGGGATTAGTCAAGGAAAAAATCAGCGACGGATTAGCGAGTGATATTTAATATCCCTCGCTAAATAAACTCCAATCCGTCGCAAATCACTACTGGGATTTGCGACGGATAATTCCACCTCTATTCCCTCGCAAATTAGCAAGGGAATAGCTTCGGTAACATCGAAAATCCGAAGCTAAAAATTTACCATGAATATTAAGTAAAAATAAAATATCTGTCGCCAATCCCTATCAAATTAGCGACAGATTAGAATGGGATATCTTTGTCCATCGCTAATTTGAAAGGGATTATAGTTAACGCTAATCAGTCTCTAATCAACTAGGGATTAGCGACGGAAAGTCAATCTGTCGTCTGTCCCTCTCTAATCCCTCGTAGATTTAGCGAGGGAAAATTCCCTCGCTAATTCTCTGTTTTCTTGTAGTGATTAGCAATCCCAGCTGCGGAGTCAAAACTAGACGGTCTTTTGTTGATAATTTTACCGTACTTTATAGAATTGAACTTAAGTGCATTGATGTAGCTTTACATGATGAATTTTGGATTATGGCCATGCAAGAAGAGTTAAATCAATTTGAAAAAAATCAAGTTTGGAAGCTTGTTACTAGACCACTTGATCATCCCGTGATTGGTACCAAGTAGGTTTTCAGAAACAAACTTGATGAGCATGGCATTGTTATTAGAAATAAAGCCAAATTAGTTGCCCAAGGATTCCATCAAGAAGAGGGTAATGATTATGATGAAACTTTTGCTCCCGTTGCTCAGCTAGAGTCGGTAAGAATGTTACTTGCTTTTGCATCCTTCAAAGGTTTTATGCTCGATCAAATGGATGTTAAAAGTACCCTTTTAAATGGTTTTATTGAAGAGGAAGTGTATGTAAAGCAACGTCCTGCTTTTATTCATGAACATTTTTGAAACCATGTCTTCAAACACTTTAAAGCTCTTTATGGTTTAAAACAAGCTCCACGAACATGTTGTGAAAGGTTTAGTGGTTTTTTTCTTTCAAAAGATTTTTCAAGAGGCTTAATTGATACCATATTATTTTTCAAATCTAAAACATTCTAATGATATCTTAATTGTTCAAATATATGGTGATAATATTATTTTTGGAGCTACTAATGATTCCTTATGCAAGAATTTTTTCAAGATAATACAACAAGAGTTCGAGATGAGCATGATGGGAGAACTAAATTTCTTTCTCGGATTACAAATCAAGCAAACCAAATATGAGATCTTCCTAAATCAAGCCGAATATGCCAAGGAACTACTCAAAAGGTTTGGAATAAATGAAGCAAAAGAGATAAATACACCTATGAGCACATCATTAATACTTGATAAAGATGAAAAATGTAAGAAAGTTGATGAATCAAAATATAGAGATATGATTGGAAGTCTTCTTTATCTCACTGCTAGCCAACCTGATATTATGTTCTTAGTGTGCCATTATGCAAGATTTCAATCATGTCCAAAGGAATCTCATCTATGTGCTGTTAAATGTATCCTTAGGTACTTGGTTGGAACATATGATTTTGGTCTATAGTATCTATGAACTAACTCATTTGATCTTATAGGATACACGGATACCGACTACATCGACTGCAAAGTTGAGAGAAAATGCACTAGTAGATATTATCAATTTCTTAGATACTCTCTTGTCTCTTAGTACAGCAACAAGCAAGCTTATGTCTCTTTCTCAACAACCGAAGCTGAATACATAGCAGTAAGAAGTTGTTGTGCTCAAATTTTATGGATGAAAAATACTTTGCTTGATTTTGGTCTTAATTTTAACTGCATACCTATTCTATGTGACAATACTAGTGCTATAAATCTGACTAAAAATCCTATTCAGCATTCTAGAACTAAGGACAATGAAATCAAGTATCATTTTATTAGAGATCATGTGCTTAAGGATGATGTTTGTGTAGAATATATTCCATTGGATGAACAACATGCAGATATATTTACTAAACCGCTAGTTGAAGATAGATTTATTCATTTGTGAAGAGGCTTGGGAATTACCAGATTATGTAACTAACAATTTTGCTAAAGCTTTTTTTTTTTTTTTAATTCTCACAGAACGTCTGAAGACATGCAATTTTGGATGGTGATTTTGGATGCAACATCTCAAAAACATGAATCCAGAACCTCCTCAACAAAATATCTCTCAATTTGTTTTGGACAGATAAGTTTGGACTTAGTCTAAGTCCAAAAGTGTGGCAACCCAGAATCGCGTAAAAATTAATTTTTTTTCTTTTTTTTTTTTTTACCATTTGGAGGAAAAATCATCTAAATTTTCAAAATATCTACACTTTTCAAAATGGTTTATCCTATCCCTGATGAAATCTCTCTTGAAGGTACATGATTGTACTTATCCACTCAAGTACATAGGAAATCACAAGAAAAAGAACTATCAAAAAGCTATTTCTCTCTCTTCTTGAAATTCGAAATTGCCATCAGTCTTTCTCTCTCTTCTTGAAATCTGAAATTGCCATCAATCTTTCTCTCTCTTCGAATCTTTATCATCCTCACTGAAAAGGAAACCCCATATCTTCTTTTTGCCACTGCCATAGCAAAACTACCTAAATCAGAAAAGGGAACCAAACCAAAGATAAAGAAGAACCAGAAAAGTAAAGAAGTGGCAAAAATAAAATCTGTTGCCGCCATCCAACCTACCGCCGAATAAAAAGAAGGAAAGATCATTGCCGAGAAACCAGCATCCTAGACAAACTTGTCACAAAAGGTTTTTATACAGGAAAGCTGTGAGACAAAGGTACCCCTATTCCTTGACTTAAAATGTGAATATGAGTATAATTACTAGTTGTCAAAAAATACGACTGTTATTACTGGATATCGTGTTGATATTGAGGTGTTTTTGAATTTTGCTAATATCCTAAATATGTTTGAATCACTCGATGGGGGGCTTTACTATCAGTAGATGAAAAACTATACACTACATTAGTCTGGGAATTCTATTCAAACTTAAAAAAAGGAAGACTTGAGAAAACTGGTGGGGGATTCTTAGTTCAATGGTACACCTCTAGAGTAGGTTATATAAATATAGAATTTGATCATAGAATGTTGAACTGAGTATTTGGAGTTAGAGACAGAGGAGTTCAAATTTTTTAAATGAATAAATTTCCAGACGAGTCGGACTTATTTGATCTGGCAAGGTTTGAGGCTAAGTTCACTGGAGGTAGGAGTTTCAAAAATTCAAATGACCGCAACTCGAAATGGCTAAATGGATTCAGGAGAATTCTGCACCACATGGTGTCAACCGTGGTGGCACCAAGCTTTAGGCACAAAACATTAAGTATCATGCAAGTGATACTGATGTTGACCCTATCGAAGGGAAGCTAGATTAGTTTTGGTTTTCTGGCTGTGAAGCCAATGATTCTATCAAGAAATACCACAAACAAGGCCCTGCCATATGAAAATCTCCTGACCAAGGTTTTTAAATATTTCAATGTGAATCTCAGTGCAAGTATCCTTAGACATTTCAAGATTAATGTTTACAGCACGGAATATTTTTAGAAAATGGGCTTTGTACAAATGGACAATAAATGGATTCTACTTAGGGATGCATCAAAAAAGGAAAAGGAAAAGTTAATCAAAATCAAAGCTGAGGGAAAGAAAATTGCACCTACTGCCTCAACTAGAACAAAACACAAGGTTGAAATAACAGAGGAATCTTTAAGCAAAGGAAGTAGACCTTTAATGAGAGTGGACTAACTCAAAGCATTTTGAATGCTTTATATAGTTTATCTGAAAGCACTCAATTAAGTAATATGGAAGGAAAGTAGCCTACATAAGAAAAGGATATTGGAGATGTCTCCAAAGAGCAAGACCTTCCACCACAGCAAGAGGATGAGCCTGTCATTCCCTCTCCTGAAAAGGATTTTGGACAACCCTTTGCTGCTGAGAAAACTATCACTGATGAAATTCTAGTTCCATCCACTGCTGAAACAATTCCCTCCCAGCCTGCTGAAAAGATGCCTATTGTACTGTCGGCTAACCCAGCTGCTGTTACAAAGGACAACCCAATTCCACCTGGTAGCTCCTCAGGATGCAGAGTGAAATATGTCGTTGTTAAGAGGAAGTCTAGTAGAATTACTGGACAATATTCCAAGAAGGGTGCCAGTATTAAGCCTGAAACCATCCCCATTTCCTGATTTACACATGATGACTACTGCCTGTTGACTTCTTATGCACAATTCACTATAATGAACAATTTTATGTTTTCTACATGAACAATTTTATTTTTGAACTGATATTCCTACTGGTCATTCTGTTAATATGTTTACTACCTCAATGGGGGACTGATATTCTGCATTATATTCCCGTTTTACCATTCGCCCATTTGATTTCTTACTGTTTCTCTACTACTAAAATCTTTTTTATTAATGCCAAAGGGGAAGAAAAAAATATAAAGTATGATGGATTGTGACTATATGTATGTATGATAAATAGTGGTTATGTATTGTAAATTGGGTTCTATGACTTGATAAGACTATATGGAGACTGTACTGTGATTATTGTGGACTGAGGAGATTGTGGTTATGGAGATTGTATAGAGACTGTGCTATGATTATGGAGAAGATTGAAAATTCATTGGGGTGCTTGTGAGTGTGTTATGCATTCTATTGTGATTCGGTTGAATGATATCTCTCTTACTTTTTTTATCCTCATGAATATGGATTGAGAACTTGAAATATATTTTGTGACACAGTACTGACGAGTATGATTATGATAATACCTATGATGCGTACTATGCTGAATATTTGGATTGTGACCAAATTTGGATGGTGAGGATATTTAAGTGGATGCTTATGGAAATTGTGTTGTTTCTCCTAGATTGCATAGTAACAACTTTGTGCTAAAACACTCTATGAAAACTTTGTGAAAACTGGGTTCAGTCAGTTCCTGGAAAACCGTTGGTCTGTCTTTTTTAGGGAATTTTTTTTTCCCCGCACAAACATAGAGGGAATTTTGAATCCGCAATTCTTCCATTGAAAACACCAGTCCAAAAAGTTTTTTTAAGAAGTTGGCTTCTACCTTATTTTAACCCCTTTTGAATGCATGTTTTGGAAGTCCAAAATCTTGAAATCTAATATTAGTTTCCAGCACACTCCATCGTTAGCATCTCTCTATCTATAGTTCATATATACACATACATAGGGGGAGCATTGCTATTTATAATTTATCCGCTACACCTCTTCGTGTACATAATTATACATTTTTCTTTGTGACCATTATTTGTCTATTTTTTTGTGAAATAGTCCTTTGTATGGAAGGAAGGAGGATAAGGAGGTTGGTTGGGCCATAAGCTCATCGAGCCTTGTTTATGAGACAATGCTAAAGTTTTCTTATCTTGAACTCATTAGCTCTCTTTGAGTCTTATAATGAGAGAATGCATTTCAGTTAAATATATTCTTACTTCTCCTGGTCCAACATGTTCATTCAGTCTATATTATTTTTTTTCTTATCATAATCCCATCAAGTTTGTCATCACTCTAAAAAGGGGAGACTCTTCACCCTAAGGGTATTCTTCTGTATTTTTACTTATGACAAATATTGATGTGGACTAACACATGTAATCTATATGTGATAGGATTTTTGTATATGACATGCTTGACTTCAGTTCTTCCAAGGTGTGCTAAAAAGACTGCTAAGAAGCTCTTATGCAATAGAATCCAAGAGTGGTTGATCAAATTAAAATATAATTTAAGAGATTGCATACTATAAAGGCCTTGTAAAGAATTTTAGACTAGGAATTGTGGTTAAGGTATTATGTATAAAATTCCTATGTCTCTTTACCTTGTGTTCAATTTATTTCCCCTTGATGCACACATAAAACTGATTTCGAAAAAGGTGGTTTTCAAATTTTTAGGTTGAGTAGTTTTGGATGGACCTCTGAATCCAAAATAATATCCAATGATCTATAGCATTTTTCTCTCTTTGCATAAAATGTTGTTTTGGACTCACCTTTTGGATGCACATCATTGCATTCTATGAATTCAAAACCCTGAAAATCCTGATAGAAGTAGCTAGCCATTGGGACATCGATTTTAGCTCTTATAAAGCTGCTAAAACTCAATTTTCCAGTAGATTTTTGTGCTATCTCATTTAGAAGCTTTCTCACATTATAGAATACAAAAATCTCCATTTTATTTGCGCTTCCAAGTAAGATTAAATTGTTCTAAATGTAAAAAGGTGTTTATGCTCAATAGTTTAGATTTGCTCAATCTATGAGCCATTTCTATATTCTATCTTCAATTAGCTTTGTTTGAAGGTTAAGAAAGTAAAACCCAGTTGGGGTGAGCCTTGATTGTTGAGATTAAAGAGGTTAGGTGTAAAATCAAGTGTGGTGATTCTCTTGTGTAAGATTGGTGTTACTTACAACTATTGATTTGGAAAAAGGTTTTAGTAAGTAATGTTGAAATCCTTACGTGTGAGCTTAAGGTAGTGGATATAAATCATTTAAGGATCAAACCACTATAAATCGTTATGTCTATTCTTGTGCTTTTTTTCTGAACTTTTTCACTACATTTTGGCTGATTATCCGATCTTAGATGATTTATCTTTTTTTCTAAATTTATCAATTCATTTAACACTCTTATGTTCTATGATAAGTCTGTCCTTGATACCGTAACTGCCCATCTTTAATACAGACCATCTTCTTATCATTTAGCACTGATTCAAATGTTTCTTGTCTACACTCTTAAAGCTACGAACCAAATCTGTTTTCTTCTGAACATACACTCAGTTCACCCTTATTTTTAAAGACATCAAAAGAATTTTTAAAGTTACATTTGTTTGCCATAAACCTTATTCACCCCTTCTAAGGTTTATAAAAAATAATAAATAAATATATATTCAACTCAAGGATGAAAGAATATGCAATTTAACAAATATTCTTGAAGATATGATCATGAATTACATAGTAATTATCACAATCAATTATTATCTTTGCATCATGAAGGATTAAAGTAGACCTACTTCATTTGCAATACATGGAATCACTATCCTTTAGTTGAATGAGCATATTCTATCTCAGCTAATTTACCCAAAAAGATGCATTGAAATCAATCCTTTCATAAATCCCTATATTCTAGGTGATTTAAAGCATGAAATTAGCTAATAAATCTATATTCTAATAATCATCAACTAATCTTTGATTACCCAAATTCTTGAAAATTGACCTATTTTTCAAGTAAATTAAGAGATAACAAATATAAAACTAATTAAATTAAACCAACTATCAACCTCTTTTGCAAGCAAGTTAAAAGGGAGAATAAATTAATCAACTCCTTAATTGAAACAAGCAATCAAATACCAAAAAATAATAATTCATTAACACAAGACTAAATTAACTTTAAAATCATGAATTCTAAAATAATGTTAAATTACAATAAAAACATTGATCACACCATTGATCTAGAAAAAAAAAAAAACAAAGGAAAGAGATAGGTACTCATAGACACGCCCTTCAACCTCCAACGAAAACTCCTCTAAAATCAATGCTCCTTGAGTAATCAATTTCTCCACATAAAATATTATATGGGTACACTCTAAATATTTTTCTAACTCTCCATGTGTGTACACCATTTTCTAACGTGAATAGACAATATTTATAGGCCTATGGAAATCAATATACAAGAATTAATTTCCTAATAGGATTCTTGAAATTATGTACAAATTCACTGAAGTCACCGACTTAAATCCACTAAGCCACAATTTGCTGATTTTGAATTGCTACCGAAGCCAATGAAACTGAGAAGCCATTGAAGACTACAAGACATAGACTACAAGACATTTCATTTTTTTTTTCCTTCAATCAAGTTGGTCCCGAGCCCAAGCCAGCTTTACTTTTCCTTTATTTCACTGATTGAGCCAATTGAAGCCAAGTTTTCAAGCCACCAGCTTATCCAAGCCATTCTTTTTCTTTGCCAAGCCACCGAGCTGATTTCTTCCTTGTTGAGCTGCAGAGCTGCAACTTTTTCTCCCTTTTTTCTTGAACCTGGCTTGCCCAATTTACTGCAAGCCAAGCCGCCCTTTTCTTTCTTCCTTTGCCATGCCGCGACCTCTTTGTTGAAGCCGGTCGCGGGACAGGTGCATCCTCTCATGGCTACTATCTCTTTTTTTTTTCTTTTGTTTATTCAGTGACCATGAAGCCACCTGCAAGCTGTAACTTCTCCTCTTTTTGTGTTCTTCAATGAGCCATGGCTCCCTTGTGTTGGAGCCAACCGCAAGATAGGTGCGTCCTCCCGTGCTTTGTTTCAATCCCCTGATATCTCCATTTTCTGTAGTTTTTCTAGATTTGGGCTGATGCTAGATCATTCTTTTTCAGCTGGTGTCAGGTCTCTATTGGAATTGCACAATTAAACTCCAAATTCACTGATTTTTGTATAAAATCACAGAAAAACATTTCTATAAATAAAATATCAAATAGAAATGAATACAACTAGTTATTATATAAAAAGTATCATACAATATCCTCAAATAACTGAAAAATATTTATAAATTTAGGCCCTTTCAGCAACAATCCATACACATACACTATGTCCCATTCGTATTGGGCACTAAAAGAACCATAACTGCATATGGGCTTAGGCTCTCTCTCACGTGTCCCTTCCCAAGCAATTCCTCCACTTATTTTTGTAGTCCTCCTTTAGGTTACTTCTATAAGTTGGTTGGTTGGAAATGATAGTTCCAGGTACAAAGTCTATTTGATGTTCAAGGCCTCTTATGGGTCATAGTCCTCCAGGTACCTCCTTGAGGAAAACATCTTCAAATTCTTAGAGGATCGTTGCAATTTTATTAGGAAAGATAAAGTAGAGTCGTTAGTAGAAACATAAGAACCTTTGCAAATAAGAAGTATAACCAATTTCTTAGCTTCTATCACCTTTATGACTTCACTTTCTTTTGTAAAGTAGTTCACTATTCTTTTACCTTCCCTCTCTTATTCTTACTTACTCCCATTCTTGATAGTCAAGGGCATTTATTTTCCCATTCTCTCTCTTAACACCTTTTCTTTTCTTTCTTGCTCTTTCCTTTCTAACTCTTTTTTGTTTGGCATTTTCTTCTACCATTTCCTTCTTTTTTCTCTCATGATGCTTTGATCTTTATTCATCTCACTTAGGGGTATGGGCGTAAGAGTAAATTTAGCCCTATCTTTGAAAAAGAAGTAGGTATTCCTTCTACCAACATGGTTTATATTCCGGTCATATTGCCAAGACCTCCCCAGTAGTAAATGGCTCACTTGCATTGGTACCATATCCCATAGCACATTCTTTAGTTTCCCATCTCAAAATATACTAAAACTTGTTTATTATCTCTTAATTCCTTACTATCATTCAACCATTGCAACTTGTAAATTTTTGGATGTTTAATCCACTTCATGCCTAATTCAACAACCAAGCTTACAATAATCACATTAGTGCAACTCTCACTATCTGCAATGACACTACAAGGGGTCATGTTGATTAGACACATTATGCAGTATATGTTTTTCTTTGTTGATGATCTTGGTCCTCAATGGCTTGAGAATTTAAGGATCTTCTTGTAACTCTAACTAAGGCATACTCTTGATCAACAATCTCCCATTCATCACTTTTCTCTGTTTTATTTTCTTCTTGTCCTCCATGATGCCTTTCACTTTCATCTTCCTTTTCGGTAGAGACTTCTCCATAGGGGTTAGTATATATAGTCCTCTTGCTAAGATATTCATGGGTGGTGTGTCCATAGCCACGACACCTAAAGAACTTGATGTCTCTATTTTATTCTAGTCTCTCTATGGCCTTTCCTTTATCTTTGTTTCAACATTCCCTAGGCTTCCAATCTTCCCTTGGTTTCCAATCTTTCCTTGGTTTTCATCCTTCTATTAGCTTTGTTAACATCCATTTAGAAAAGCTTTGGGGAGTTATCCTTCTTGAATGGCATTTTGCTAGAAGTGTTAGGGTTTGAGGGTGTAAGCTTAGTAAAGGCCCTTCTTTTTAGTTACATTTTAATTTTTATAGCTATATAAATTATGTTTTCAAAATTCTCATAAGAATTCTACTCCACTAAATTGGCTATCTCTGTATTCGATCCTTCCAAAAATCTAGCCCTTGTCGCCCTAGGATCCTCATTGGTATGAGCCATCATCAATATCACCTCTATATCCTTATGATAGTCCTCCATAGTCTTATTCCCATACTTTAGGGATTGAAGCCTTTGGTAAAGGTCATTGTAATAATGGTGAGGAACAAATCTAGCTCTCATCATATCTTTCAACAAATTCCAAGTTGCCATGGGTTTCACTCTTGTTTTCCTTCATTGAGTACTAACTTGCTCCCACTATAACAAGGCATACTCCAAAAATTCTAAAATAGCCAACCATACCTTTGATCTTTCACTATAGGTATAGCACTCAAAGAATATTTCCATCTTGCTCTCCCACTCAAAATAGGATTCGAGAACACTATTTTCATAGAATGTGGACACTTTCATTTTAATATGGTTCAACTATCTCTCTTCGTTATTTCCCTTTCTCCTACCTCATTTATTGTCCTATCATTTTCCCCTTCATCCATTATTCAAGTCCCTCAAAATCTCTTTCTAATCCTCTTAGATTATTTCTACCATTCTTTCCTTACACCTTATCTCTATCTCCTCCCATGCCATGATTTCCTCCTCTTACAAGGGCTTGTTGGAATCCTCCAAGGGAGTGCTCATCCCATTCTTCACCTTGTTGTGTTTGCAATAGAGGTGTATAATTAGCTTCATCTTTTTTCTTATGGCTTTCTTGTAGCCCTTGTCCCCTTCTTTGAGCAACTGTAGAAGCTTGCCCTTGATTGGTTTGTAACTTCATAAAGTCTCTTTGCAAGTTCTTTATATTCCTCATATGTTCCTCAATCCTAGCTAGCATAGTGGCTAACATTTCTTAGGGTACTCTTTAAGGCATTATTGGAAGCCGTCAGGAATATTAACCAACAAGAAAGTGGTTAGGAAAGAAATAGGTCCTCACTTTCACTCCTTTATGTGATTACTCTTAAGGATAATCACTCCACACTAGTGTTTATTTTCTTTTGGCTCTTTTGATGATAATCTTATCCTCTTGCCTTTTTCTTAACACTCGAAGCCTTCTTGTTTAATCCTAAGTCTCCCCAATATCAAAGGATCTAGTCCAACTAAGTGATTCAACAAAAAATTAAAGGATTTTCCAAGTAAGGGCCGTAGGGGAATTTTAACAAATACTTATTAGGCATATCAAACAAACAGGTTTTTAGCAAGAATTTCAAGAAACAAATGACTCAGTCACTCACAAGAATAAGTTCAACTAGTGTGTGGGGATGTAAAGAATCAAACGATCACAAGTAATTAATAACAAGGATAAGTTTAACAAGTATGGAATTAAATAATAGCATGATAAACAAAGTCCTCATATCCCAAGAAATATGAATAGGAAGTCATAACTCTCAATTATAGCCACAAACCCCCTTATAGAACAATTATCAAACACCTTATTTTTAATCCCATCACTCAAGATATAGCAAAATTTTCATACCTATACAAGCCCAAATTCATCATAAATGTAACACATCTACTAAAAGTAATAGTGGAAGTATATCAAAATCGAGTGTCCCGTCCAGTTACCCAGACAAGGGATCTTTATAACAAAGAACCAAAAGTAGTAACCAAAGCCCGACTAGCACAACTAACTCATACTGACATAATCATATACATATATATAACAGACAGCCTCGTACATACAATCTCCATACTACATCACTAATAAAGTACAAAATCAAAAGAGAAAGTGGTCAGACCGAGATTGTTGTCACTACAGTATCGTCTCCCTATCCGTATGTCTACTAAACTCCAGATCCCACAAAATAATAAAATAAAAGACACGTGTGAATAAAAAATCACCCAATGAGTCCCATGTGTGGCAGTGCTTTACAAAAATAGATAAAGTAAAGCAATGTTACGTTTTTGTCCCAAAATGGTACAAGAGAAAATTTTCCACTGAAATTAATTCTAAAACTTTCTAAAGAAGAGTTTATTCAAAACTCAATCATTTTTGAAAAATTGTATTTCAATTTCAAATCATTGCCTCAATTTTTACATTACAGGTACTTCTCCATAGAAGCTCGGCCTACATGCAAAGCTCATAAGGCTTTGCCTTCGACGCCATGTTTTATTATGCTAAGACTGCAGCCTACAACACTTAACTGTGCGTCACCGGAAGGTAAGTACACTGCAGCATACTACTGAGAATAAATAAGTGTACCGCAGCACACTAAATATTTTACTTGCCACCATAAGCCAAGGGTTCCCAATCATTACGTCATTCACCATCAAGGTGGCAAGGGTTTGAACAACGTCAGGTGTCAGGCCCAGCCCGTAAACAACCTAAATCAAAGTGCACACAAGGTAGGCAATTGCCAAGCACTAAACGGCTAGTCAAGACGACTCTTCTCAATATCCTGTCGCTCAGTTTGGAGTAAGACAATCCCGAGAACTAGCCAAGTTACTTGGGGTCGTCTATCCCTAAAATTAGCTAGCACAAAGATCAAAGTCCTTA
Source organism: Voacanga thouarsii (assembly GCA_026120185.1). NCBI lineage: Eukaryota > Viridiplantae > Streptophyta > Magnoliopsida > Gentianales > Apocynaceae > Voacanga > Voacanga thouarsii. Next base: position 2,269,610 of record JANUWF010001003.1, read on the forward strand.
CTGGGTACTCAATGTTACCAATACCAATTCCTATTAGCTAATTGGGCCAGAGCATTATTTGTTCTTGCAGGAGTTTCAAATCAAACATTTTTGGGGCTAAAATATCATTTTTCAAAAATTGATCCCACTGACTCGCAAGTCAGAAGTCAGATAACTAATCTGATAGGCTCCGCAAAGCCAATCAGTTAATTTCATAGGCACATCAAGCCAATAAAGTAGTATATGGGATCAAAATGTCATTTTTCAAAAGTTAATCTCATACCGAGAGATCATTTTTCAAAACCATGTCAAAATAAGGTAAAAAGATCTTTTCGCGCATTAAAACAAGTTTCCAAGAGTATTCGGGTCGTTTTGCCTGTACCCGACCTCAAAAGTCATCTCTAAGGGTATTCGGGTAATTTTGTCCATACTCGATTCCAAAAGGTTTTCCAAGGGTATTCGAGTCATTTTACACTTACCTGATTTGAAAAGTGTTCATAAAAGTTCCAAAAAGGATATTTCGATCATTTACCGAATATCCGATTCTAAAAGTTTCCATAAAATATTCTAATAAAGACATTTGGATCATTTTCCAAATACCCGATTGCAAAAAGAACTTATTTCAAGAAATCTAGAATTCTAATCCTAAAAAAGGATTAAATTCAAAATTTTCAATCATGTTTTCATAAAATGTTCCAATAAAGGCACTCCATTCAATTCGTGAATACCTAATTCCAAAAATTGCCTGTTTTCGAAAATCTTAAGTATTTAATCCAAAAAGGACTAAATTCACAAAATTTGTACTTTAATCATCCGTTAAGGTTTCCAAGCCAATTATGATGTTTATTCGAGTCCAAGATGGTATATAAATAAATCTTGCTAAGATAAACCTTAAATATATTCAGAGATTTCCAAAACGGTGTAAAACGTAGCATTTCATGGAAAAGTAAAGTATACTAGCTTTCAAAAGGTTTTAGAAGTCAAAGGGACTCACCTCGTGTCCTAAATAAGCTTTTATCATTCACATGCCGTTCGACTACCATTTTCACCATTTCCAACATGTCGTTAGCCATTTACCGTTGAACCTGCATCAAACATTGTTTTTATGTTTTGTCGTGTTTGGTCGAAAAGTATCCTACGTGCCTGATGGTTAGCCAACATCTAGCCGACGGTTACGAAAACACACAATGATTGTTCATATCGTTTTTTCATCATTTGTTCAATTCTTCCATTTTATTTTTTTTCATATCCTTTCTCTCTTCATGAACAAGGAATTATCTTCATGTTTCTCACTGATTTCATCCCAAAATCACACAATTAATCCTTATTAAGTTCATTCATTTCTTAACCAAAATTCTGGAATTTCTCTTCTTGACACATAATTTTGTTTCACGCATAACTTTCAATACACAACTCTAATTGGGCTCTATGATATATCAAAAACACTGTAAGACTCTTAACTTTAATTTTGTGTAGGTGCTTTTTGAGTTTAGATTTTTGTAACACAATGCAGAAGCAAAAACAGTCCTGGTAGTTTTCCTAATCTCAACCATTCATGTTATCGTTTGATATACTTTAACCTTGAACACCTTAAGAACATTAACTTCATTCAATTTTTCCCTCAAATCATCTTTGATCCTTCAATTTTCAGATTCCAACAACACATAAAGGTCATGTTTATTCAACACAAATTTACTTTCTTCAATCAAAAGATATCATAATTCATCCTTCTAACCAATCAACTCCCATTTTCATTCCACTTTGATCATCATCGCATCAACCAAGATCAATCCTTCGAACTATCATGAAAATCCATTCCTTCATAACAAAAAACATTATCCATAAATCTCCTAGGCAGCCGGCACACATAGCCACACACAAAGTTCACATATAAAGTTTATATACCCTAGCTTCTGATCCAAAATCAAGACATAAAAATCATGTTCTCATGTTAAAATTAATATTAAAATAATCACCATTCACCTAACAACTTTAATTCTAGCAAGGTGAGGTTTTACCTTGTTTATAGGGCTCTTTACTGTGATTTGCTCCAAGAATGTCTCAAGAACACACACACACCTCACCAAGAACACACACTATTCACCTTTTCTCTCTCTTTTGCTAATTTCTCTTTATTTCTTTTTCTCTTATTTTTCTCCTTCAAGGCTGCCAAAATTCTTGTTGTAAAACAGCCTTCCCACCGCCACACTTCACCAGAATTTTGGCCAATTAATTTCTAATTCAATTAATTGTATGGTTGTTTTCATGTAGGCGTGTTCCAATCATATAATTACACACCATTATGTTGGTGTGTTTCATGTCGCTACATACTTCTGAAGTTGGGAGACATGAAATACGTTGTAAATACCTTGAAGCTCTGCAAGTAACTCAAATCGATAAGCCACCTTCCCAATCCTCTCGACAATAGGAAATGGTTCAACGTACCTAAGTGCCAACTTCTTCTCTTGTTCTCTGGTTCCCAATCGTCGTTATGGAGTCAACTTCAAAAATACATGATCTCTTTCTACAAACTCCAAATCTCTCCTGCGTCGATCCGCATAACTTTTTTATTTACTCTAAGCGACCTCTAGCTTGATTTTGATCATTTCTATAGCCTGTCATACTTTTTCAAGATCAAAAGCATCCTGTTCATCCATTCTCCATCCTAAACCTTCCCAATACAGTAGGGACTAACATATCCTTCCATATGAGGCTTCAAATTGGGCCATTCCAATTGTTGATTGATAATTATTATTGTATGCGAATTTTGCATATGCCAAATTATCAATCTACTTAGTTCCAAAATCCAAAGCACAAGCCCGCAACATGTCTTCTAAAACTCTATTCACTCGTTCGGTCTATCCATCCATTTGTAGGTGCGCTATTTTGCTGAACTTTAATGTTGTCTCATATCTCTGCTTCAATTTAGTATAAAACTTTGAGGTAAATCTAGGTTCTCGATCTGACATAATAGTAAAGGGTACTCTATGTAGTCTGATTACTTCCTCCATATAAATCTTACTTAACTTCTCTAAGGACTCTCACTAGTTAATGGGAATGAAATAAGCTGATTTAGTCAGTCGATCCACTATCACACATATAGTATCTCGCTGTCCTATTGCCATCGGTAATCCTATAATGAAATCTATGGTAATTTCATCCCATTTCCACGATAAAGTAGGTAATGGCAGTAATAACCCTCTAGGTCGTTGTTGATCAACTTTCACTTGTTGACAACTTAAACATTGAGCCACAAAGTATGAAATATCCTTCTTCATACCAATCCACCAATAATATCGTTTCAAGTCCTGATATATCGTTACTTCTCCTGGGTGGATGGCATACTTATTTCAATGTGCCTCTATTAAAATATTTTGTCTAATTGCAGATTGTTTCGGAATACAATATCGATCTCGATAACAAACAATCCCATCATTGTCCTTTCAGAATTCACCTCCTCCCTTACTCGCCTCTTTTTGTATTAACTCTTGCAACTCTTCATCTTTATCTTGCTCTCGCTTCAACTATTGTAGGAAAGCAGGTTGAATAGAGATATTGCTCATTCCAATTTCTCCATTTACTGCAAATACTTCCACTTTTAGAATCCGTAGCATCAGAAAAGCTGATAAATTCACCTTCCTACTGAGGGCATTTGCTACTGTATTTGCTTTTCCAAGATAATATTGGATTGGACACCAGAATTCTTCCAAAAATTCCATCCACCTACATTGCCTCATGTTCAAATCCTTTTGAGTAAAAATATATTTCAAACTCTTACGGTCAGTGAAGACTTCAAACTCAGCTCCATACAAATAATGTCTACATTTCCTAAAAGTAAACACAATAGTTGCTAGCTTCAAATTATGTGTGGGGTATTTTTTTCCTTATGGGGTTTCAATTTTCTGGAGATATAATCTATCACCTTTCTATTCTGCATCAATAATCCTCTCAATCCTTCTTTCGATGCATCCGTGTACACCTTATAATGTTTGTCTATTATTGGGAATGCTAAAACAAGAGTAGAACTTAACATTTTCTTCAGTTCCTAGAAACTTCTCTCACACTTCTTAGTCCAAACATAAGGAATTTTTTTTAAATGAGTCGAGTCAAAAGTGAAGCTATCTTAGAAAATTCCTCAATAAACCTCCGGTAATATCCTACTAATCCCAAAAAACTTCGTATTTCAGTTGGAATCTCAAGATATTTCCAATTAGTTATTACTTCAACTTTTGCAAGATCTACCATAATCCTATCTTTGGATATCACATGTCCCAAGAATGCTACTTCTTATAGCCAAAACTCACACTTACTAAATTTCACATATAATTTGGCCTCCCTTAACTTCCCTAATACTTTTCGAAGGTGTTGTTCATGTTCTTGAGGATCCTTAAAATACTTAAGGATATCATCTATGAATATAACAACAAAACTATCTAGGTAAGGCTGAAACGTCTGATGCATCAAGTCCATGAAAATAGCAGGTGTATTGGTAACACCAAAAGTCATCACTACAAACTCAAAACGTCCATATCATGTGTTTAATGCAGTTTTTGGTATATCTTCCTCCCGAATTCGAACTTGGTAATATCTCTGCTTCAAGTCTAACTTCGAGAAACATCTTGCTTCTTGTAACTAGTCAAACAACTCATCAACTATGGGCAATGGATATTTATTCTTTACTATCACTGCATTCAACTCTCGATAATCTATACATATCCGTAGTGACCCATATTTCTTCTTAACAAACAATACAGGTGCTTCCCAAGATGAAGTACTAAGCCGAATGAATCATTGCTCCATTAATTCCTATAATTATTTCCTAAGTTTCTGTAGGTTCCAATCCATAAAGAGTTCTTAAAACTAGTTCTACTGTTGGCACTAAATCAATAGAAAACTCTATTTCTCTTTCCGGTGCTAATTCCTTCAATTTTGTCAGAAAACATCCAAATATGCGTTTACCACATGAACGTCTTCGGGTTTCTTAACCTCTCCTGGCTTATTAATCATATAAGGCAAGTATCTACTACACCATTTCCTAATCATCTTCTGGGCTTTGAGTCCCGATCTAAAAGCATTACTTTCTCTTCCAGCGTTGCCTACAAATTCCAATATAGGTTTTCCAGACCGACGGAATTGTATTATTTTATGTCTACGCCAACTTGAGCATCATGTTAAGATAGCCAATCCATGCCTAAGAGAGCATCATAGTCCTCTATGGGCAAAAATATCAAATCTCCTCCCAATATTTCATTCTCTACAAAAATCTTACATTCCTTATGTATTTTCTTACTATTCTTTTATATCCCAGTATGGTACTAAAAATCATTTCATATGAAGTTTCTTTCCCTTTAACCCCCATAGTATTAAGAAATGAATTAGTAACAAAGGAATACGTAGAGTTGGGATCTATCAATACTTTAGCATCATGATAAAAAATAAGGAGTGTCCTTTCCACTACTGCGGCATGATTATCTATCTTTTCCAATACAAATACCCGGCCATTCACTTGTGGTTTGCTAGGTCCAGGTCTACAGGTAGAAACTTGTCCTGGATTCCCTCTTCCTAATCCTAACCTCTGTCCCTGATTACTTTCTCCTGGTCGACTCCATACTCTTGTCCTTCGAGGGTGAGGGCAATTGAAAATCTTATGCCCTGTCTCTCCACAGTTGAAGCATCTAAAAAAGAGTTATCCTCCAGTCGAGTCTCCCCTCCTCTGTATTTTTCCTTTCTTCTGCCATCGGGGCCCTCCAAATTGTTTCTGATTCATACCCCAAAATTCACTTTGATTTCTCTTTCCCTGCTTGTTTAATATCAGCCATTTCTATCCTGGAAGCCATCCATACTGCAATATTATAACTGGTGGGAGCCATACTTACCAGTACTCTTTTCAACTCTGGTCGTAGGCCTTTCACGAAACGTCTAATCCTGTATGCCTCTGAATGTATCATAAGTGGACAATATTTCGTCAGTCTAGTGAATTAACTGCCATACTAGCCCACAGTATGACCTCCCTGTCAAAAAGCTTGAAATTCATCCTCTCTTTTCCCACTACCCAATTGGGAACAAACTCCTTCTTGAAACTGACTTTGAAATTTATCCACTCCCACTTCCGTTGATCCATTTCTCTGGTCCACCAATCTTGGGCAGATCCTTTTTGCTAAAATGTGGCAAGTTGTACTTTTTTCTACTCTGAGTAATTTAGAGCTGCAAAAATCTTTTCCATTTGTTCGATCTAGTTTTCAGCCTCTTGTTCCGAATTAGGTTACCTTTGAAATTGCAGAGGACGAAATTTCAAAAAGCGTTCAAGAGCTCGATCTGATTTGAATTCACCTCTTTGACATTCCCTTTTCATATTCTCATTCATTCTAGTATTCTCATTTGCTCTGGTGGCAGTCTCCGTCAACTGTTGAATAGTATCAACTATTTTCTGGAAAGTTTGAAACATAGGATGGTCCAAAATTGCAAGATGGGAACTTCCCACATGAGGTTCCTCTACTATTAGCTTAGGGTGATTTCGAGTAGTTCACGACGGTCATCCGCAAGTTTGTTTAGGAGGTATCTGTATAGTTTATAAGGTTTTTTACGGTAAAACAATGTATCATAGCTCAAAAGCAAGCATAAGAGTGGACATAGTGCACATAACAGAAAACATAACATATATTCATTCTCTCAAACACAAAGTCAGTACAAAATTTGTGTGATGAGCACACTGTCATATCTAACATACACTGTCTGAACTATAAATGTCCTACTAGATATATCTACATCTCATCCTCCTACTCTTCATCCTCATTATCCGAAATGGGAGGTCCTGAGTCAGTAGAAACAATGTAGGACTCAGGTGAGTTAAGTCCCCCATCAACCAAGCCTCTACCTCCAGATCTATCTCCAGCTCCTCCTCAGGTTCCTCAACTATAGGCATCTTCATCTCGGGTACCTCTTGATCCTCCCCTGCCTCAGCAACCTCTAACCTTGGCATCTCCTCCTCTAATACTCCCGGAACATCCCTGCCAAATACCTTTTCATCTTCCCCGGACAACACTGCATTGTCGGGGATACTATCCTTCTCATCATCATCCTAATAGTGTGGCTCAATATCGCCATTAGCATCGTCAGAATCACCGCCAACCTCCTCTACCTGGCTAAGTGGTGACAGAGTCCTCTTGGGAGTAGGTGTCCTCTCCAGAATAAGGTCTCGCGCAAATGGCTGAACAACAGGCACTACCAGGTCAAACCTGCTCCCGGCAAGGCAGGTGCATGATGGCAGACAGGGTCGGGTCCTGTCAAAGCGAAACGTCCCGGCATACCACTTTGGTAGATTGTCCTGATCTTTCAAGGTTCCTTCGCGCGCCCGAACTCTCACCCGTCTCCTTCTTCCTATTATTGATGTGCTCATCCATTGGGCACTTGCCCTTAATGTTCTTATTCGTCCTACCTACAAGATAAAAGGGTTTTATCAATTCTTATGACGATACCCCAGTTCTATGAAAACTATTCTCTGATACTAATTGTAACAACTCTACTAAAAGTAACAACAGAAGCATATCAAAATCGGGTGTCATCCCATCCAGTTATATAGAAAATGGTTTTTATAACGAAGAACCAAAAGTCGTAACCAAGGACAAAACTGGCATAACTAACTCATACTGACGTAGTCATATACATATATATAACAGATAGTCTCGTACGTACAATCTCTATACTGTGTCAGTAATAAAGTACAAAATCAAAATAGAAAGCGACCGGATCTAGACTGCTGTCAATGTGGTATCGTCTTCGTATCTATAGTTCTGCTTAACTCTGGATCCTGCAAAACAATAAGATAAAAGATATGTTTGAGTAAAAAATTACCCAGTGAGTCTCATGTATACCAGTGCTTTACAGAAAGAGACAAAGTAAAGTGATGTTGTTTTTTTATCCCAAAAGGGTACAACAAAAAATTTTCCACTAATGTATATTCTAAAACTCTCTAAAAAAAAGTTTATTCAAAACTCAATTACTTTTGGAAAACTATGTTTCAATATCAAATCATTGCCCTAATTTCCACATTGCAAGCACTTTTCAACTGAAGGTCGGCCAGCATGCAAAGCTCATAAGGCTTCGCTTTCGGCGCCACATCTTATTGTGCTAAGACCACTAGCTACAGTACTCAACTGTGCATCGCCGGAGGGTAAGTACAGTGTAGCATATTACCAAGAATAAATAATCATACCGCAGCACACTAAATATTTCACTTGCCACCGTAAGCCAATGGGTCCCAATCCTAACGTTATTCACCATCGAGGCGACAAGGGGTTGAACAATGCCAGGTGTCCGGCCTAGCCTGTGAACAACACAAATCAAAGTGCACACAAGGTATGGCAATTCCCTGGCACTAAACGACTAGCCAGGACGACTAATCTCAATGTTCTATTGCCCAATTTGGAGTAGGATAATCCCCAAAACTAGCCAGGTTACTTGGGGTCGTTTATCTAAAAAATTAGCTAGTACAAAGATCAAAGTCCTTGCTGAGTACTCAATATTACCAATACTAATTCCTACTGGCTGATCGAGCCAGAGGATTATTTGTTCCCGAAGAATTTTCAAATCAAACATTTTTGGGGCCAAAATATAATTTTCCAGAAATTGATCCCACTACCTCGCAAGTCAGATAGTTAATCCCATAGGCTCTGCAGGGCCAATCAGTTCATTCCATAGGCACATCAGGCCAATCAAGTACTTTCTGAGATCAAAATGTTGTTTTCCAAAGGTCAATCTTATACTGAGAGATCATTTTCCAAAATCATGTCAAAATAGGGTGAAAAGCTCTTTTCGCACATTAAAACAAGTTTCCAATAATATTAGGGTCATTTTGCCTATACGTGACCTAAAAAGTCATCTCCAAGGGTATTCAGGTCATTTTGCCCATACCCGATTCCAAAAAGGCTTTCCGAGGGTATTCATGTCATTTTATCATTTCTCGATTTGAAAATATTTACAAAAGTTATAATAATAATAATAATAATAATAATAATAATATTTCGGTAATTAACCGAATACCCCATTCCAAAAGTTTCCATAAAACATTCCAATAAGGACATTTGGATTATTTTTCAAATCCCCGATTTCAAAAGGAACTTATTTCAAGAAATCCAGAATTCTAATCCTAAAAAAGGATTAAATTCAAAATTTCCAATCATGTTTCTATAAAATGTTCCAATAAAGGTATTCTAGTCAATTCGTGAATACCTGATTCTAAAAATTTTCGATTTCTGAAAATCCCAAGTATTTAATCCAAAAATGACTAAATTCACAAAATTCATACTTTAATCATCCATTAAGGTTTCCAAGCCAATTATGATGTTCATTCAAGTCCAAGATGGTATAAAAATAAATCTTACTCAGATAAAACATAAATATATTCATAAATTTCCAAAACGGTGTAAAACATATCATTTCATAAAAAAGTAAAGCATACCAACTTTTAAAAGGTATTAAAAGTCAAAGGGACTCACCTCGTGTCTTAAATAAGCTTTAATCGTTCACATGCCGTTCGACCACCGTTTTCACTATTTCTAACGTATTGTTAGCCGTTCACCAGTAAACCTACATCAAACATCATTTTTATATTTAGTTGTGTTTGCTAGAAAAGTAGCCGACATGCCCGACGGTTAGCCGACATTCAGATAACGTGCCCAATAGTTAGCTAACGTCCAGCCGACGGTTAAGAAAACGCACATCGATCGTTCATGTCATTTTTTCGGCATTTGTTCAATTCTTCCATTTTCATTTTTCCTTATCCTTCCTCAATTCATGGACAAGGAATTATTTTCATGTTTCTCATTGATATCATCCCAAAATCACACAATTAATCCTTCTTAAATTCATTCATTTCTTAACCAAAATTCAGGAATTTCTCCTCTTGACACACAATTTTGTTTCGCTCATAACTTTCAATCCACAACTCTTATTAGGCTCTATGATATATCAAAAACACTGTAAGACTCTTAAATTTAATTATGTGTAGGCCCTTTTTTGAGCAAAGATACCTAATCTCAACCATTCATGTTATCCTTTGATATCCTTTAACCTTTAACACCTTGTGAACATTAAATTCATTCAATTTTTCCCTCAAATCATGTTTCATCCTTCAATTTTCAGATTCCAACTATTCACAAAAGTCGTGTTTATTCAACACAAATTTACTTTCTTCAATCAAAAGATAGCATAATTCATCATTCTAACCAATTAACTTCCATTTTCATTCCACTTTGATCATCATCTCATCAACCAAGATCAATCCTTCAAACTATCATGAAAATCCATTCCTTCATCACACAAAACATTATCCATAAACACCCAAGGTAGCTGACACACAAAGCCACACACAAAGTTCACATATAAAGTTTATATACCCAAGCTTTTGATCCAAAATTAAGACATGAAAATCATATTTTCATATTAAAATTAATATCAAAATAATCACCATTCACCGAAGAACAACATTAATTCTAGCAATGTGAGGTTTTACCTTGTATATAGGGCTCTTTAATGTGGTTTTCTCCAAGAATCTCTCAAGAACACACACACACACCTCACCAAGAACACACACTATTCACCTTTTCTCTCTCTTTTGCTAATTTCTCTTGATTTATTTTTCTCTTATTTTTTTCCTTCAAGGCTGCCAAAATTTTCTCTATAATATAGCCTTCCCACCGCCACACTTCATCAAAATTTTGTCCAATTAATTTCTAATTCAATTAATTGTATGGTGGTTTTCATGTAGGTGTGTTCCAATCATATAATTACACACCATTTTTCTTGATTTTCTTCCTTAAATTTTCCTCTTCTCTTCACTCTTGTGGCTACCGAATTTCTGGTTATTTTTCCAGCCATTCCACCGCCTCTACATGGAAAAAATATGTGCTATTTAATTTGTGCAAGACATTAATTAAATGGCTCCCCAAATGATGTGTTTCAATTGCAATTAAACACATAATTCCTTTATTTATTTTATAATTCCTTAATTCTATATATATTGCATGAATTCTTCATGCAACCTCTCTTAAGTTGACACATGTTCATGGCTACCAATCACAAAATGACACACGTACCATTTCTTTTAACTACGACTTCACTTTTTCACCGAACTAAATCAAAATTGGGGTCCAAAATGAAAAATATTTTATTTTACCATCCAACACCAAAAATTCTACTGAATCCATTGGTAATACTTAAATTCTTCAATTCTTTCTCAGTTTGGTCAAATTTGCGATCAAAATCACGTGTTCGGTTAAAATGATGAAAATGCCCCGGTAACCCGAATAACATAATTCATACCAAAACGTGCGTTTCATCGCAGTGATCAATTTCCATTTCCAGTGAACCCTCAAATTCTTATTTTACTAATAGCAATAGTCTTCTAAAGATTTAGTATACGGATAGAACAAATTCAATAATTACATCTAGGTCCCGACAAAATATTACTATACCAAAATATTCGTTACATTATATTGATCATCTTTTGTTCTAGCCATTGATACAAATTCTCAGTCTTTTATAAGTAGTTGCCAATCGAGGGTTAAAATACAGTGTATTACAATAAATACTAGAAAAATTTGTTCCCAAGTGATATACTAGCATCATAGAGCAAATCCCACTCAAGAAACACCAGAGAAATGAAATATTTCTTGACCTTTTTGAACTATTTTTTTTAGATACGGGATTTGTCCTATTTTTCTTCAACTTGTTTTGCTTTGTTTTCTTGATTGCAAGATTTTATTGGAATCAAAGCTATCCTTCTTTGATATGATCTTTGGGTGGTTTTTCTTAGTGAACAAAGTGATTAAGTGGCCCAAACTTGCAATACAATTCAAAGTAACCAAAACAAGGAAATTTAGTATCTAAAAGAGATATAAGCTATCTTTCTACAATCTATCAAAACCTTGAAGATCAAAGATTAAAAAACCCCCAAGAAAAGTAGTAAGCTCTACTATAGATTCACCCAATACCCTTGAAAAAAAAAAAAAGAATTCAAGAATAAGGAAGTCAAACACTATAGGCACCCAACTGGAATTCAAATTAGAACAAAAAAAGAACAAAACTTCTAAGACCCAAACGAAGAAAAAACAAATCAGATTATCCTAGGATTTTAGAGACTCAATAAAGGGTGGACTATCCTTTAGTTTGGTCTTGATCAAAAGATGAACAAGAGGGCAAAACCTCTCAAGCTCTCTTCATGATTTTGAATATTGTGTGTTGATTGCATTGTCAAATCACATAAAGGGGTATATATACAACCTCAACCCTAGCAATTAGTTTAATGAGGTCCTAAGATATGTTCGAATAAAAAAAGTTCATTACAAAGCATTAAAAGTGGAAATAAGCGGAAGAAAAATATTAAAAAGCACAAACAGGAGACTGGGTCCCGAAATGAGCTAGCGCCAACTATGCCACTTGGGCTGACACCAACTGTACACTGTCAGCAGAGGATTTTCATCTGGAACACATCCGGCGCCATCTATGCTAATGCAGCCAGTGCTGATTGTTTGCTATTTAGCCGATGGCGCTAAACTCTAAGCTCACTCTGCCTTATTCAATCTCCTTGACCTCCTTCTCATCTTCCATAGCCTTCTCTTGATATTCCCCATCAATTGTTAGCACATTAAGCTCCTTTAAGCCATCAATTACCTCCCAAGAAGCTTCCATCTTTAAGTTGAGTTTCATGAATACTTGGAGTCCTTCTCATAATCGCTTTGTCTTTGTCCTCATCATTGGTCCTTGTATCATGTCTCTCTCTTCTTGCGCTTGTTCTCCACGACGAAGTGGAGTCTCATCACAAGGGGATCTTTATAATTCTTGGTTGTGCCACGAATATAAAGATATATATAAATTAAAAAAAATGTCACTACATTCAATTTAAATAAGTCATTTTCTAGTCGTATGACTAACAATAATACATAAGAGTGATTCATCAAAACTATAAGTACAGTCTCCACATATAAATGATATCCTTCTTATAGGATCATTATCACAAAATCATAACTAACTCATAACTATAGCTATAAAATATTAGGTTCAATTCAAAAAATGTAAGAGCAACTATCTACCTAAATAAAAAAATGAGTAATTTTCTAGAAAAATACAAAAGGGAAAAAAAGGCATAATCTCTTATTTTACTCTATTCATTGTGTTGATTAATTATCTTCATTAAACACAAAATTTCATATTCCACCCAAATATTTTTCTAATTTTTTAATATGGTGGAAAATGAATTGAATCTCTAGATGAGGGAAAAATAAAATAAATAGAATTAAGAACATATACTACTACTTTTGAGCGGGGAGAATGGGGGAACAAAGGTTAAAAGTTTTACATAATCTTCATTGAGTTGTTGGTGTGTGCTGTTATTTTCTTTTAATTGTAGGCAAAAACCCTAATTGCTCTAATGATGGAACACCAGCATCAAGACTCCCCTTCTCCGAACACAAGTTATGGAAAATACTCATTCGCCTCTTTTTTCTCCTCTCTATCTCAAGGTAAAGTTGTTTTCTTCTTTTAAGGAAGAGCTACTTTAATTTTTCTAGAACTAGAATACACACACTAGTTGATCTATTTTAGATGACTCTTGTAGGGAAGTTTTCTAGTGTGGCTCTACCTATGGAGGCTACAAGAACAATTCCATACAATTAAATTGAAATGAAGCATCTCTATTTGCTAGTTGGATTCGAAACACATCTTGATACAACTAGGAGGACTTTGTATACCTTTGGGTGAATGGGCTATGGTATTTATCTAGTTTGTCTATGTAGATTTTATAGTAGACACTAGACTTTGGACTTTCATCAAAACCATTAGTGGTCCCATTACAGATATCCTTGAACAATTTGCCTATTCACTACTTCCAAAAATCTGTTCTTTTTTCCATTCTGTAAGGAGTTGTGTTAGGCATTAAAATTTATTTGTACATGACAATTACATTTTAATGACCCTATTTTGAATGTCATAAATCTCTATAATAAATGTTTGGTTTTGTTGCTGGGGAATAGTTGTGTTATTTGGTTTAATTGTTCGTTTGTTCCTTGTCAACAACAAATTTTGGCACTGTTTATTTTCCAACAAATTCCCAAGAGTTCTATATTCTTTTCTTGATCTTTAAGTGATTCTTGTGACAATTAACATTGGTGAGTTCTTTTGGTTTTTAAAATTTTCCTTTTTAATTTTAACTTTTTTTATTTGTTTGGAGGCTTTTCCATCATGGTGTATGTATTTTGTAAGTGGTAAGACGAGATGAACAAGGCAAACATATCTAAGTATCTAAAATCAAATTCCAAGAAAACAACAATTTGCAAAAATATAGGTCATCACATAGGAAATGCTTCAACTAAATTTGAGTTTTTTACAATTGGTACCTCACACGAGTATCAAATTGATCATACAGTAGGAGGAATGGCTAACAAAAGGAGTCTTTCTTTCTTTCTTTTTTTTATTCTTTATGTCCTTAATAAGATATTCATTCACATGTTTTTGTTTTCTTTTTTCTTTGTCATAATCTTTGTTTTTGTGTCTATTTTGTAATGGTTAAAGCTTTTTTATAAGCAACTAAACATTAGGAAAGAAAAAGGACTGAAACATAGCAAGTTGTGCAAGCAAATTATTACCAAAAATTTTCTAGGCTTGCTATATGGCTTGTGCACGATCGTTCCACACTAAATAGAGAGGTCGTGCCTATTTTATCTCAATGTGCACTTTTAGTGATGACGCATGGCATGTAGCACTCCCGTGTTGCAAGCTGTGCTAAGTAAGGAGAACTTTTCTACAGTCTGCTTGGGCTAATGCAAGCATGTGTAGCTTCCTATGTATTCTCTATGTCGTTTTCTCACGAAAAAATGGTTTGGAAAGTGTCCTTTATCACTTGTCTTTAGTCTTTATTTGTATCTTTGTTTTTCTTTCTTTTTTATGTGTTTAACGTGTCTACCTTAGGTTTGTTTAGGTAGTTTCTTTCATTTTTGTTGTTTTTACTGAGGACTTCTTTCTTAGGAATATACTTTATGTCTTACAATGCTTTTCTCCAAATGCCTTGGAGCTTCTCTTTTGGATGAATATAATTCACAACTTCTGGGAATATTAATTGGAGTTTGGCAATCACACACACACACACACACACACACACCCACACACACACACACGTTGCCTGGAAAGCCTTGTTTTTCTTTAACTTGTCATCTTTTTAGTCTTCTTTTCGGTGCTTTATAGTTTTATTTTTGTCGATTGAGGACAATAAATGATTTAAGTGTGGGGGTATAGAATTGCAACTCCTTTTCCAAGTTTTTGTATGAAATTGGGCAAAATTTTTGCAATTTTTTTTAATTGGGTAAAATTTTTGAAAATTTTCTGAGCCTTTGACAAAAGTTGGCAGGGCTATTTTTTCCTTTTTTTTATTATTTTGGAAACAAAATAATAAAGCCTCCTTTTTTTCATTGTTTCCCAAATCTTTTAAGAACAAACCGCAGAATCCCTTTTCTTTTATTATTTCCTAAACCTTTTAGAAAATAATAGAAGACCTATTATTCATGGGCTTGGGATTCTTTAATTGTAATCAAACCCATAAAAATTTTTCTAATTATAATTCAGCCCCAAGAATTATAAAAACTTTATAATTCTCCTATATAAATTTTTTTTGGCCAAATTAATCCCATAATATTATCATATCGTATATTGAGTATCAATTGCTCTATTGTGTGTGACCTATTAGGTTTTCTAGTCAATTGGTAGCTAAAATGAATTAATTTTTTTCACTATACAATTAATAATCCTTTTATAATTTATAATTAGAATTAACTAATTAATTCTAATTAGGATTAATTTATTAATTCTCTCATTAATATGTCCATATTTAGCATATCAAGAGTGTCATCTAACAATGCATCATGACCACCCAAAAGTCTAGAAAGTCATGTAACTTGACATGAACCTTTTAATAGTAAAACATCAGTATAATAGACCCCTTTCATCATACTATATCTCATTCAGTTTTTAGAGTATGTAATTAGTGCCAACTCCTACTATAATATAATTAATTGTAGTCCAAATTTATTAGTTCATATTCTAGAATCCATTACTCAACATGTATATCAATTGGAACTATTTTCAAAACATCATCGCCTTGGCCAAGGACTTCTCGAGTAATGAATCCATACAAGTGATCGTGAGATATATGCCCCTACAATTATGAGTGATGAATTCTTTATTGACTCTCTCAACTACTTTTGTTTTCTTTACATTGTACTAATGTCCATCCCATTGGCAGCCCTGTAAGAACTCTAGAGATTGGAATCAAAATACAATTCTCAGTAAACAAAGTACTTTGGTGATCTCAAGTCTAAAGATACTTGCATATTCATTATAATAAGACTTTATCACTAGCACTAAATAGTTATCCATGTGGTTATCTTATAGTTAGGTCATCCAATGGTCTTGTTCCCATAACAAGCATTCACATGTTAACTTTGAGTATCACAATACTCACGGTTGTGAGAACCAACGATTGATCTAATAAAAAATATAACATGTGCTACAATTAGCTCATTAATGATGTCCTATCTCATTAATACTATGACTATGGATAATTTAAGTACAAGTTCTATATAGTGTAGTAAGAATCTTATATTATGATTTCTATCATAATTTTCTTAATACTATACTTTCTGCTTGGGACTTTATCTAATAGTTTATACACAGAAAATATAAATAAAACAAACTAATAAAATAAAGAATGCCATTATTATATAAATGTGCTATATACAATATACAAGTAATTGCCTCAAGGGCCTAACACTAACAAACTCTCATTTCCACAAGAGAAAATTATTTATGTATCGAATACGGAATAAGTCAACATGTCTATTATGTTTCTTTTGGGGTAGCACCTTAATGAGCAGGTCTGCTATGTTCTCATCCATGGGAACTCTCTCTATCTTTACATAATTTCTATCTACGACCTCCAAGATCCGGTGATAGCTTCTTAGTACGTGTTTGGATCACTGGTGAGAGCATGGTTCTTTTGCTTGTGCAATAACTCTATTATTGTCATAATATAAAGGTATTAGATTAATAAGTCTAGGAACCCCTCCAAGTTTCGTTTCAAATTTCTTAATCCAAATTGTTTCTGTAGTTGCTTCTAAAGTGGCTGTGTACTCGGCTTCAGTTTTTGAAACAACAATAGCATCTTGTTTGGAACTTTTTCAACTTACTGCTATTGGATTGTATGCCCTCTTAGACTAGGTTTCTGATGTAAAATCGAATATTTTAATAAAAGAATTTATTTTCAGAAATTGTTTATGAATTTACTTTTTGTTTGTGCACGATTTTTGTTTGGAACAGACCCATTGTGTTTAAATAAGTGATCCATGTAAATGGTGGTCTTTCACGGTAAGGTATGGATCACGGGTTATTTAACACATAAACTTTTGTTCTTAACCTATTGATGAGACTGTGAATCTTATCATGTTTAGGTTATTATGTTATGAATTCCAAATGAGGAATGGCTTACCTTTAGCCAGTGGGCTGTCCACTCACTTCATGACATAAGCGTATTTCGAATACGTAGAACAGGACCTGTAGTAGTAGTTTCTCAAAGTACTATATGGTAGAAACCTAGACTACTACTGCTACAGCGTTGACTAGTACTCTACGACTTGAGTATGAATTGGTTGTCTGGCGAAGCTGGGAGCATATACTATGATTTGCTATAGTTGAGGTTCTATCATAGGGCCAATATACTTGCATGTTGGGTATGTGTGACTAGTTAGTTAAGACAGACTTATAAAAGATAGTTTCTACACTATATCGCCCATTGTGGTTGTCTGAATGGTCTAAAATGTCCAGGGCCCTGGGAAACATGCCTTGAATGTTTGCTTTAGGGTAGCTCCCTTGGAAAGCGGAAACACTCCAGGAAGTCATGGATCATTGTACTAGAAGCCTAAGGATAGTAGATGTCATTTAGAGGGGTGTTAGTACACTTCTTTCTCTCTAAATGTACGACGATGTTTAGAGGGGTATTTTAGTCATTTCACCTGTAGGTCGGAGACTTTGCTAATGCAGCATTGTCCTTGGGGTCAATATTTCCATATGGTGATATTAGAAAATATTTAAAATGTAAAATACAGCTATTTATATAATAGGGGTATTTTGGTCATTTTAGCAGCCAAGGCGATGTGACTTTTTGGTCCTCAAAATAGCCCGTAAGTCCTAACTTCTTTTAGGTTGACGAATTGGTCTCAGTTGAAGAGGATTTTATTTTATTTGATTTTATTTAATTTTATTCAGGAAGTCTAATTTATTATTATACTGGAATAAAATAAATAAATAAATTAAAATAGGCGTTGAGAGAAATTAATTATCTAGTTTAATTGGTTAATTAATTATTCAGGGCTTAGGTCCAGTATGAATAATTAGGAAATTAACCTGGGCTTAAACTAGGGGAAATAATTAATGTTTAATTATTTATTGGGTTATTTATATAGGCCCAAGAAATAAATAATTAAAGATTAATTATTTTAGTTCATTTGGGCTCATTAATTATTTATTGGGTTATTTATATAAGCCCAAGAAATAAATAATTAATGTTTATTATTTTGGGCTTTTTGGATCCAAGGAAAGTAATAAATATTTTTCCGGCCTAATAGCTTGGACCTTAGGGTTTTTTCCAGATACGGTTAACAAGAGTTTAGGGTTAGGCCAAACAGATTCTCAGGATAACATCCGGGTGTTTTGAAATATGAAATCCCGGGGATATGTTTATCAGATAATGAGAGACCTAGTTTTGGCTAACCAATAAACTAGTCTCTGGTAGAAGAAAACCCTAATCCTCCTAAGCTTATCAGAGCCTCACGTGAGTCTCTCTCTCTGAACGTCTCTCTCTTTCCTCTGGGTTTACTCCTTGTTCTTTGCTAACCAATAACAAGTGAACCAAGGAGAATTGAGACCGTTCCTCTTCACCATAGTGTTCATCGACTAGAGAGGTTAGGCTAAGGAATATTCCGAGAGCTGGAAAGCTTAGCGTCGATGCAAACAAGGCGAAGTAGAAGGCCAGCGGGTGTTCAACCGGAAGCTTCTTCAAGTGGGCAAAGTGGGTGATTCCAGTCGTTCAATCCACTCTTACTCAACCTAGAAGGGATAAGGAGTGCAAATGTATGATCTTCATGCTTCCGTATAGCCTTTAAGGCTTGGTTTTATTTTTCTCTGTGAAATTTTTAACGTACAGTGCATGCTCCCTGGTTTTCGATTCCCTCAATGTGGTATCGGAGACACTGGTTTTTTATCAATATAGGGAGCATGGTAGTTAATTAAATGGAGAAGATGATTATACCTGTGATCCTTCACTGTTTTGGTATGGGATAGGATCTCTGTGAGCTTCATCGTTGAAGCATAGGCACACTGTAAATTTTTTTTTTTTTTGCTTTGCTAGAACATCGTGTAAACCCAATTTTAATGGGTATAGGTGGTTGTGGTTTTGTTTTTGATGTTTTTTGTAAGTAAAAATGTCCAAAGAAGCCAAAGAAATAAGCAAAAGGTGAAGGGAAAAGCCTCTGCAAATTTTTGCGCGGACAGAAGGAAAAAACGATGAAGATGACACTGTTCCTAAGCCGCACGAGCCGAGCCGAGCTGCTGCGTTTCTGTGAGGAGAGCCGGTCGCTGTTGAGCCAAGCCGCTGGGAGAATTGGAGCCGATTGCATGAAATTTGCAATTGAAGCGCGGGTCAGCAAACCGGATAAAGGTGCGGATCTTCGTGGGTCGGCAGCAGAGGTGAAACGATCGCGGGTTGCGGGCAGCTCCGTCGGTCGCGCGGTGAGGGATCTGGTGCGGCGCGGTGCACCGCGGCCGCGGTGGACCGCAGGCCATGCGGGCGCAGATCCGGTGCGGCGCGGTGCAGTGGACCGCCAGCGTTTTTTCTGCAACTTTTTTTTCTTTTTCGTTTTGGGTCCCATACCAGGCGAAGTTAATATTTTTGCAATATTTATATTCTTGGAATATATTTGCATGAAAAATATTAGAAAGGAATTTTAGGATTAAATAAGATAATTAATTAATTAATTAATGTGTTTAATTCTATTATTTAGGCACTTAGGTTTAAAAATAGAAAAGCATGAAAATGTTTACTGTTTTCAAGCATGCTATTTTTTTTATGTACCTATATGTGCTCTTTCTCAAAGACCAAAGTCTTTGGAAACATTTTTGACAAGAAAAATATTTTTCTTCAAAAATTAAATGGTTATTTTAATTGATACAAAAATTAATCCTTGAATATTTTCTCAAATGATTTAATCTTTGACATAGAAAATATATTAGATTTAGATATTTTTGTAAATTAAAATGGAGAGCCATTTTGTTTTGTTTTGGACTAGAAAAATTATTTTGTCAAATAAACTTTAGACCAAAGTCTCTAGAAAGTTTTAATTGGAAAATTTTTTAAATCATTAAGTTTTAACTTAAATAAAATTAGTCTATGGAGAAAATCTCTCATAGGATATAAGCCTTGACATAGAGATTTTATTGGACTTAGATATTTTATTTTTGAGTTAAGGAAAAACTTAATGGAAATTTTAGAAGGATATTTTCCAGAAAACCTTTATTTTAAAAGACTAAGTGGGAGAGGGGTTCCAACGGCCCCACGGCTTCCATCACGGTCCTCATTATAGATCGTGGGTCCCCTCGCGTCACCCTAGGAGTGAACCCGTATAGGATGGGGATACCACAAAGATCTAGATCTAATGGAAGGATGTAATTAATAACCCGGGGCACGTACTATGATCGGCCAGCCCACGTTGGAGGTTATAGTGCGAGGTATGTCCATAGGAAATGAGAGAAAACGGCCATCCCACGATGGAGTTATTCTCTAGACCATTACCTAGAAGGGAAATTAATTTGTGGTGGTTAATACACTTAGCTTAGGAAACCGTTAATCTTCCCAAGAAGCTATGTCGGTTTTCCTAAGAGCCAAATTATTTTCGATGCACAAATTTTATTTTGTTTTCACAAACTAAATTCTTTCTTTTATTTTCGATTTTCGAAATGGTGGGAGGTTCTTTTAGTCCATTGGCCGTTATTCTCGGGGAGAATAAGTTAACGGGTCCAAACTATGTGGACTGGAAAAGGAACCTAGACATAATACTCACAGCTGAGGAGTATAAGTATGTCCTTTACGAAACCTGCCCTATTATCGGGGAAGGTTCCACCACTGAAGAGCGAGAGGCTGAAAAGGCGTGGAAGAAAGCTGACGAAATGGCACGTTGCTATATGTTAGCTTCCATGTCTAATGTACTCCAGTCAAAACACGAGCACATGGCTTCTGCATATGACATAAGTCAATCATTGGCAACTATGTTCGCAGACAAGAGCCGACCCGCAAGGCAGAAGGCTCTTCAAACTATTGTGAACACTAAGATGGCTGAGGGAGCATCAGTCTGAGAGCATATGCTCAAGATGATTACTGCTTTCGAGGAGGCGGAAATCTTAGGGGCTTTCATTAACCCCGAGAGCCAAGTGGACATGGTTCTCGTATCTCTACCGGGCTCTTTCACTTAGTTCAAGTTAAACTATAACATGAACAAGTTGAACATGAGTTTTGAAAGAGCTCCAGATGGCGGAAAAGGTCATGAAGTCGCAGTGAAAGGCCATGATTGTTAAGGCTTCTTCCTCAAGAACTGGGCCTAAACCCAGAAAGTTCAAGAGGAAGAAGGGAAATGCAGTAGCCCAGCCCAAGGACAAACCAAAGAGCAAGGGCTTCAAGTGTGGGAAGAAGGGACACTGGAAAAAAGAGTGTCCAGATCTTCAGGCCAAGAAAAACCCCACAGGTTATGTTTACTATCTGGAGTCCATATCAATGGTAGGATCAACTTTCACTTGCATTGTTGATTCAGGAGCCACTGATCATATCTATAACTCCTTGCAGGGGTTTAGGAAGATAAGAAGACTCAAGAAGGGCGAACATGGGCTTCGAGTGGGTAATAGAGCACAAGTCTGGGCCCTTGCAGTGGGAGAGTTGGATTTTATTTTTTATTGCAATAAGATAGTGGTTTTAAAAGACATTTTATATGTGCCTGGTTTTCGTCAGAATTTGATTTCAGTTGCAAAACTTATTAATCAAGAATATTTTGTATATTTCCATTCTGGTATTTATATCAGTAGAGATGGAGAAATTTTATGTATTGGGCACATGTATGGTAATCTGTTCTTTTTAAACCCAATTAATAACCAATCAAATAACACTCTGTCTGAACCTTTAACTAAGAAGAGAAAGACCAATATCAATGATTCATACCTTTGGCATCTAAGGTTGGGTCATATTAACTCAACCAGGATTCAGAGGCTAATCCATGATGGGCCTTTGGGCTCATTGAAATTGGAAAGTTAGCCTCAGTGTGAATCCTACCTGATGGGAAAGATAACCAAGAGGTCATTTACACCAAAGGCAGATAGAGCCAAGGAGGTGTTGAGTTTTGTTCACATTGATGTGTGTGGTCCGTTGTCTACACCAGCTAGGGGAGGTTTTGAGTACTTTATCACGTTCACGGATGATTGTACGAGGTACGGTTATATTTACCTGATGAGACGCAAGTCTGACTCTTTTGACAAGTTCAAAGAGTTTAAGGCTGAAGTGGAGCGTCGGATAGGTAAATTAATCAAAACCTTACGATCGGATCGTGGTGGAGAGTACCTCCTAGGTGAATTCAAGGAATACATGGTACATCATGGGATAGTATCCCAGTTCTCTGCGTCGGGAACACCCTAGTAGAACGGAGTAGCTGAGAGAAGGAACAGGACGTTAATGGAAATGGTCTGAATCATAATGTCTCCTGCTACTCTTCCAGTGTCCTTTTGGGGATATGCCCTGGAGATAGCGGCATATATTCTGAACTTGGTGCCTTCCAAGTCAGTACCTAGGACTTCCTATGAGATGTGGACTAGGCATAAGCCAAGTCTGAATCATCTCAGGATTTGGGGATGTCCAACTTATGTACTGATCAAGGAAGACAAGTTGGAACCAAGATCAGAATTATACTACTTTGTTGGGTATCCAAAAGGGACAAAAGGAGGCTACTTTTATCATCCTAAGGAGCAGAAGGTACTAGTCAGTACCAATGCTAGATATTTAGAAGATGATCAAAGTACTTCCACTAAAAGTTCAACAAGGTTGGAACTTCAGGAGAAGTTATCTACGGAATCAACTTCTTCTGACCCAATTCTAGAACAAGAAGAGGCACAGCCTCAAGATCCTGTGCAAATGGAGCCTCGTCGTAGTGGGAGAGTGTCTAGGGTTCCGGATAGATGGACAGGAGAAGCCTTTGAGCTGGTCTCCGACCATCAGGAACAAGACCCCACTAGATACGAGGAGGCTATTGCTGATGCCGATGCAAATCTGTGTCATGAAGCAATGAAAGTCGAGATTGAGTCTATGTACCTCAATTAGGTTTGGGATCTTGTAGCTTCACCTGAAGGGATAAAACCCATTGGGTGCAAGTGGGTATACAAGAGGAAGAGAGGAGCGGATGGGAATGTGAAAACCTTCAAAACTAGGCTTGTGGCGAAAGGGTATACTCAGAAAGAAGGTATCGACTATGAGGAAACCTTTTCCCCGGTAGCCATGCTTAAATCCATCCGCATCCTCCTTGCCATCGCATGTCACTATGACTACTAGATATGGTAAATGGATATCAAGACGGGATTTATAAATGGCCATCTTAGCGAAGACATATATATGTCCCAACCGAAAGGCTTCATTGCTGAAGGCCAGGACCATATGGTTTGCAAGCTTAAGAAGTCTATTTATGGACTTAAGCAGGGATCGAGAGCATGGAACATTCGTTTTGATGAGACTATAAAGTCTTATGGTTTTATTCAAAACAAAGTTGAACCATGCGTGTACAGGAAACTTGGAGGCATTAATGTGGTTTTTCTTGTTCTGTATGTGGATGACATTCTACTCATTGGAAATGATGTAGGGACATTGTCATCTACAAATGTTTGGTTGTCTAGTCAATTCATTATGAAGGACTTGGGAGAAGCCAGCTACATTCTCGGGATTAGGCTTCTTAGAAATAGGAAGCAGAGAATGTTAGGGTTATCCCAAGCGACATACATTGACAAGATGCTGGCCAAGTACAGCATGGACTCATGCAAGGGAGCTCTAATCCCTTGCAGATATGGGTTGTCATTTTCTTCGAAGGATTATCCTAAGTCTCAAGAAGAAAATGATAGAATGAGTAGGATTCCCTACGCTTCGGCTGTGGGAAGTCTCATATACGCCATGCTGTGTACTAGACCAGATATCTGCTTTGCCGCGGGCTTAGTTAGCAGATATCAGTCAAACCCAGGGGAGGTTCATTGGCAAGCTGTAAAGCATATTCTCAAGTACCTCAAGGAAACGAGAGATTATATGCTGGTTTACAGGGCTGATGATTTGGTTCCTACAGGATATACAGACTCAGACTTCTAGGTGGATAAGGATGAGAGAAAATCCACTAGTGGATATGTCTTCACCTTGTCTGGAGGAGCAATTTCATGGAGGAGTATCAAGCAGTCTTGTATTGCTGACTCAACCATGGAAGCTGAGTATGTGGCTGCTTCGGAGGCGTCTAAGGAAGCAGTTTGGCTCCGGAAGTTCCTTTCAGAACTTGGAGTCCTACCACATATGGACAGGCCGATTGTTATGTATTGCGACAACACTGGAGTAATATCGCAATCTAAGGAACCTCGGAACCACAAGAAGGGGAAACACATCGAGAGGAAGTACCACCTGATCCGGGATTTCATCCAGAGATGGGAAGTCATGGTGGAACATATTACCTCAGAAAATAATCTACCAGATCCATTCACCAAGCCTTTGGCTGAGAGAGTCTTCAAGAGACACTTAGACGCCATAGGGGTAGGCACCTATGGACTTACCTAGTCTTAGAGTGAAAGTGGGAGATTGTTGGATTGTATGCCCTCTTAGACTAGGTTTCTGATGTAAAATCGAATATTTTAATAAAAGAATTTATTTTCAGAAATTGTTTGTGAATTTACTTTTTCCTTGTGCACGATTTTCGTTTGAAATAGACCCATTGTGTTTAAATAAGTGATCCACGTGAATGGTGATCTTTCACAGTAAGGTATGGATCACGGGTTATTTAACATATAAACTTTTGTTCTTAACCTATTGATGAGACTGGGAATCTCATCATATTTAGGTTATTATGTTATGAATTCAAAATGGGGAATGGCTTACCTTTAGCCAGTGGATAGTCCACTCACTTAATGACATAAGCGTATTTCGAATATATAGAACAGGACCTGTAGTAGTAGTTTCTCAAAGTACTATATGGTAGAAACCTAGACTACTACTGCTACAGCGTGGACTAGTACTCTACGACTTGAGTATGAGTTGGTTGTCTGGCGAAGCTGGGAGCATATACTTTGATTTGCTATAGTTGAGGTTCTATCGTAGGGCCAATATACTTGCATGTTGGGTATGTGTGACTAGTTGATTAAGACAGACTTATACAAGATAGTTTCAACACTATATCGCCCCTTGTGGTTGTCCGAATGGTCTAAAATGTCCAGGGCTGTGGGAAACATGACTTGGATGTTTGCTTTAGGGTAGCTCCCTTGGAAAGCGGAAACACTCCAGGAAGTCGTGGATCATTGGACTAGAAGCCTAAAGATGGTAGATATCATTTAGAGGGGTGTTAGTACACTTCCTCCTCTCTAAATGTACGGCGATGTGTAGAGGGGTATTTTAGTCATTTCACCTGTAGGTCGGAGACTTTGCTAATGCAGCATTGTCCTTGGGATTAATATTTCCTTATGGTGATATTAGAAAATATTTAAAATACAAAATACAGCTATTTATATAGCAGGGGTATTTTGGTCATTTTAGCAGCCAAGACGATGTGTCTTTTTGGTCCTCGGAATAGCCCGTAAGTCCTAACTTCTTTTGAGTTGAGGAATTGGTCTCAGTTGAAAAGGATTTTATTTTATCTGATTTTATTTAATTTTATTCAGGAAGTCTAATTTATTATTGGATTGGAATAAAATAAATAAATAAATTAAAATAGGAGTTGAGAGAAATTAATTATCTAGTTTAATTGGTTAATTAATTATTCAGGGCCTAGGTCCAGCATGAATAATTAGGAAATTAACCTGGGCTTAAACTAGGAGAAATAATTAATGTTTAATTATTTATTGGGTTATTTATATAGGCCCAGGAAATAAATAATTAAATATTAATTATTTTGGTTCATTTGGGCTCATTAATTATTTATTGGGTTATTTATATAAGCCCAGGAAATAAATAATTAATGTTTATTATTTTGGGCTTTTTGGGTCCAAGGAAAATAATAAATATTTTTCCGGCCTAATAGCTTGGACCTTAGGGTTTTTTTTCCAGATACGGTTAACAAGAGTTTAGGGTTAGGCCAAACAGATTCTCAGGATAACATCCGGGTGTTTTGAAATATGAAATCCCGGGGATATGTTTATTAGATAATGAGCGACCTAGTTTTGGCTAACCAATAAACTAGTCTCTGGTAGAAGAAAACCCTAATCGTCCTAAGCTTATCAGAGCGTCACGTGAGTCTCTCTCTCTGAACGTCTCTCTCCTTCATCTGGGTTTACTCCTTATTCTTTGCTAACCAATAGCAAGTGAACCAAGGAGAATTGAGACTGTTCCTCTTCACCATAGTGTTCACCGACTAGAGAGGATAGGCTGAGGAATATTCCGAGAGTTGGAAAGCTAAGCATTGATGCAAACAAGGCGAAGTAGAAGGCTAGCAGGTGTTCAACCGGAAGCTTCTTCAAGTGGGCAAAGGGAGGCGATTCTAGTCGTTCAATCCGCTCTTACTCAACCTAGAAGGGTTAAGGAGCGCAAATGTATGATCTTCACGCTTCCGTATAGCCTTTAAGGCTTGGTTTTATTTTTCTCTGTGAAATTTTTAACGTACAATGCATGCTCTCTGGTTTTCAGTTCCCTCACTGCCTCTCCACCTAACATGATTATGTAGCCTGATTGTGAGTTGAAGCCACCTTTATTGGACTAAAAACTGGTATTAGTATATCTTTTTATTTTCAAATCACATTTTCCATATACTAAAAATACGCCCTTAGTCCTTCTCAAGTATTTAAAGATATTTTTTGTAGCCACCCAATGACCCTCTCCAAGGTCAGATCAGTATTTGCTAGTAAAGCTGAGAGTATAGGATACATCTAGTATATATCATAGCATACATGATAGATCTAATTGCCGAAACATATAGAATTCTACTCATGTAATCCCTTTCAACTTATATCTTTGGAGACATCGACTTTGAAAGGCTTACTCCATAAGACATGGGTAAGAATTCCTTTTTAGATTGATCCATACTAAATCTCTTCAACTCTTTATCTATATATGTAGGCTATGAAAGACTAAACAATCTATTTTATCTATCTCTATATATCTTTATTCCCAGAATATAGGTTGCTTTTCCAATGTCTTTCATGGAAAACTTCTTGGATAACCAATTCTTCACAGATTGAAGAACCGAAATATCGTTTCTAATTAGAAATATGTCATCTACATAAAGTAATATAAGAGCGATTGCACTCCTACTAACCTTCTTATCTGCAGAAGGTCCATCCATATTTTGAATGAAACCATATTCTTTAATTGTTTTATCAAAATGGATGTTCCAACTCCTAGAAGCTTACTTAAATATATAAATGGACCTTTGCAACTTGCCCACTTTTGTGCTATCTTTGGATGTGAAATCCTTAATTTGTGTTATGTACACTTCCTCAGTTAGGTTTCCAATTAGGAAATCTATTTTCATATCCATTTGCCAAACCATATAATCATAATAGGCGTCAAGTGCTAGGAGTATCCTTATACATTTCAGCATGGTAACTGGCGAGAACGTTTCATCATAGTTAATCCCATGTTGTTGAAGATAAGCTTTAGCAACCAGACGTGCTTTATAAGTAGCTATGTTACAATCCATGTCAGTTTTGTTTTTTAAAATCTATTTGCACCCAATAGGTTTACTTCCTTTGGGTAGGTTAATAAATGTCCCTACTTGGTTGTCATACATAGAATCTTTTTCTAACTTTATGGCCTCAAGCCATTTGTCAGATTTTGAACTATTCAGAATATTCTTGTAAGTAATAAGCTCATCTTTATCTATGAGTAATACCCCATTATAGTCACTTCTGAGAAATCCTTATCTCTTAGGTGCCACACGTAATTTACTCAACCTACAAGGTTCTTGTATAGACGAATTTTCATCTATTCTCCTAATAGATGAGGGTTTAGACGGTTAATCCATAGTTGTTTGTTCTACTTGAATTTCACTAAGTTCAATTTTACTCCCAGTGTACCCTTTAAGCATGTGCTCCTTCTCTAGGAAGATGGCATACTTCGAAATAAACACTTTATTTTTGGAAGGGAGATAGAAGCAATATTCGAATGATTCTTTTGGATATCTAACAAATAAATAATTGTCAGACTTATTTTCAAGTTTTTCTGATTATGACCTTTTAATAAAGGCAGGGCAAGCTTATATTCTTATATGAGATAACTTTGATCTCTTACTAAAAGACAACTCAAATGAGGTTGTATCAACCATTTTTTACAGAGTACTGTTTAGTAAATAAACTGAAGTCTCCAGTGCATATCTCCAAAATAATTTTGGTAAGTCTACAAGAGCCATCATGGTCCATACCATGCCTAGAAGAGTTCGAATCCTTCTTTTAGATACACTATTATGTCAAGGTGTATATAGTGGAATCTATTGAGATAATATCATATTATCTCTTAGATAACTTTAAAACTCTTGACTTAAGTATTCACCTCCTCGTTCAAATCTTAGAGTTTTAATATTGTTCCCAAGTTATTTCTTTACTTCATTCTTAAAGTCTTTGAACTTGTCAATGGCTTCTAATTTGTTTTTCATTAAATACAAATGCTCATACTGTGAATAGTCGTCAATAAAGGTAACAAAGGTAATAAAGTAATGATAATCTCCTCTTCCTTGTATTAACATTAGGCCACATACATCAATATGTATAAGTTATAATAATTCTTTGGCTCCTTCCCCTTTCCCAAAAAAGGGCATTTAGCTATTTTCCAAGTAAATAAGACTTGCATGTACCATATAATTCCTAATTGAATGCCTAGTCACTAAGTTTGTGTAACTTAGAAAGGCGATTCTCATTTATATGGCCTAAACGACAATATCATAAGTAAGATGAGATTGGGTTATTTTTTCTTTATTTACTGTGGTTTATATTAAAAATATGATCATTCATGTCAAGAACATACAAACTATTTATCAAAATTGCAATATCATATTGACATCATTTAAGGAAACTGAAAAACCTTTATTCTTGAAAATTAAATGAAAACCATTCATATCCAAACAAGCAACTGAGATAATGTTCTTAAGTACAATAGGTACATAATGACGGTTTATAAGTTCTAAAATTAATCTAGAAGGCAAGTATAGATGATAAGTCTTTACAGCAAGCGCAACAACCTTTGCTCTATTTACAACACGTAGGTCCACATCACCCTTTTCAAACATTCTACTATCCTTTAGTCCCTGTAAATCATTACACAAATGAGATCTACATCCAGTATCTAATACTTATATTTTATTTTACAGGCAGTACTAATCTCAATCATAAGCATATTAGGAGTGGAAGTAGAACTACCCGCGAGCTTCTCATTCTCCTTCCTATTTTTAAGGTCTCCAAATAGTCCTTGTAGTTACGTCTCCAATGACCCACCTTGCCACAATAATGACATGGGCCTTTAGTGGCTGCCTTTTTTTCTTCACACTACATTTGGGCTTAATGGGGACCTTCTTCTCTACTTGGGAACTTTCTTCTTAAAAGAGGAAAAATCTACCAGCATCACTGTATTGGTTTCCTTTTTCAAGGAAGTTTCTACAATGAAAAAGTTGACCAACTCGGGTAGTATAGACTCAATCATATTTATTTGGTAGTTAATTATGAATTGTGAAAAATTACTTAGCAAAGATTGTAGAATTAAGTCGACACATAATTTATGATCCATTATAAACCCAGGTGACCCAAGCTTCTCAATCAAGCCTAGCATTTTCAACCCATGAGTTGCCACAGAAGCACTCTCAGCTATCTTAGATCTAAAGAGCTGTTTAAAGATCTTGAATCTTTTTGTTCTAGCTTACTAATCAAACAGCTCCCTAAGATGGAAGATAATAGTTTAAGCATCCATGTGCTCATGCTACCTTTGCAGCTCAGGGGTTATTAACGATAGCATGATACACGATGCTTTGTTACTGTCCTCTTAGTAATTCTTATGGACAACATGCTCATTCGCAGAAGCATCTTGGGATGGTGGTGGAGGAATAGGAGCATCTAGTACGTAGAACAACTTTTCCAACTTGAGAATAATTCTCAAGTTTCTATACCAGTATAGAAAATTTGACTCGGTAAGCTTATTGGTTTCTAAGATGCTACGTAAATTCAAATTGGTCGACATGATGCAAATAACCTAGATGTAAAGATAGAGAAATTAGCAAATGCATGATATGCAAATAATTAGTTTTTTTTAATTACGCACATAATTATTCCACTATTTTACTCAAATCAATAGCCCCCACAATTAATTTGGGAAAGATTGTTAGAAGCTTTCCTAGTGGACCAATATCTAAATTTCTTAAGAATGACCTTGGGTTAGCCCATCAAACTATTCTTAAGTTCAATAGTAGGTATCCAATATCAATTACATAGAAAGTAATTGACGGATCATTGGGTGATTGACATCTTTTAATCTTAAAGCCTTTAAGCTAGCCCAATCTTACCTTTAATTTTCTCTATAGTTGAGTTAACCCAAACGGGATAAAGAAATTAGTTAAACCCAACCTATTAATTAAAGAATTTAAATTTCACAACTCGAACATACTCGATTTCAAGCAGGCTTGGATGAGCCCAACAACTTGGTCTAGAAAAAAAGCTATTGTTCTTACTATATTAATGAAAGGGGTTCCGTTTAATATTAATTGAGGGATTTGTTATATTGGTGGTCTCATACATTTGGCATGCATAAATATCAATATTGTAAAAGACTCAATTACAAGGCTTGGTTATGGACTTTTTTAGATTAATTTTCTTAAGCCAAGTAGGAAATTAATTTCGTCAAACCCATGTGTTCATGCACATTTAAGAAGAAACTCTTACCATCCTCTCATTTAGTTCTTGAATGCCATCTCCAAAAGCTTGAAAAATAATTTCTAACCTATCCAATCTATGTAATCTAATTACATAAATTAATAAAAAGAAACCTCGTGTAACATTCATGGAGAATTAGATGAGAAGAGAAATTACATGAGAATAACAGAAAAGGTAGGACTTGCATGGCCTATTTATTCAAAACAAAGCAATAAAAAAAAATGCATGACACAATATTAATTAATCAAAATTAATTGGTCTAAATCCATAACCAAGCCAACATGCTAAAAATCATGCTTGAAACACAAAAATAAACATGCATAAAATATATTATTCCAAAAGCATTATTTTGGAAAAGAATAAACAATAGATCCAAAATCCTATTTTGGAAACTATTCCATTATATTTCAAAAAGAAAACTTTTTTTGGTTAAAACAAAAAAAAAAAAAATTAAACACCCCAAGGCTGCCTAGGATCCTCCTTGGGAAGCTTAGGAGGTGGCCTAGAAGTTTCCTAGGCTGACTAATGGCTGCCTAGGTGGCCTAGGACCTTCCTAGGCCACCTACATTACTCCCTGGGCAACTTAGGAAGGACCATTTTTTTTTTCTGTCTCATTCCCCTTTTTTTTTATGTTCGTTGTTTCAATCCAATTTTAGAAACAAATTTCGTTGTTGGATTTGATATTCAAAAACATGTTAATCTCTATTAATAAGTCAATGTGATCACATCACAATGATTAAAATCAGCCCACTAAAATGAATTTTTAAAATCAAAATATTTGTGAAACAATTTCACATACCCAAATATAATTTTTAAACAATTCCAAATTTTAAAATATTAATGAAACAATGTCATAATGACAAATTTATTTTTGAAACAATTTCAAAACCAATAATAAACCTGTAAAACATATACAAGATGCCTCTAATACCGCTATTGGATTTCGATCATGCAAACTAGTTTACACACAGTGGAAAATTAAAATAAAATCTACTCAAAAGAATTACTCGTATGTAATTAAATGGGTTAGGAAAGAGAAAAAAAATTGTTACATCGAAAACACAAATTTTAAAATTCTTCTTTGTGTGTGGAACCCTTCCGTAAATTATGTTCAAGCATGAACCACCAAATTTTAAGAATAGAAATTTCTCTAATATTAATCCACACGATTAATATTAATCGTGTGTGTGTGTGTGTATGTGTGTGTGTGTATGTGTGTGTGTGTGTGTGTGTGTGTATACATATATATTCATGCTCGCATTGTCTCTAGAAGAATCAACACTAAAAACATATTTTCCTTATTTACAAAACCCATTTTCGAAACAAAATATAATAAAGCCTCCTTTTTTTCATTATTTCCCAGATCTTTAAGGAACAAACCACAGAATCCCTTGTCTTTCAATATTTCCTAAACCTTTTAGGAAATAATAGAAGACCTATTATTTATGGGCTTGGGATTCTTTAATTGTAATCAAACCCATAAGGTTTTTCTAATTACAATTCAGCCCCAAGAATTATAACAACTTTTTAATTCTCCCATGTAATTACTTCTTCTCCAAAATTAACCCAATACTATTATCATAGAATAAATTGAGTACCAATTCCTCTAGTGTGAGTAACCTATTAGATTTTCTAGTCAATTGGTAGCTAATATAAATTAATTCTATTACTAAATAATTAATAATTTTTTATAATTAGAATTAATTTATCAATTTTAATTAGGATTAATTTACAAACTCTCTCATTAATAAATTTATATTTAGCATATCAAAAGTGACATCTTGCAACGTATCATGTCCACCTAAAAGTCTATAAAATCAAGTGGCTTAACGTCAACCTTTCAATAGTAAAATATCAGTGCAATAAACTCCTTTCATCATACAATATCTCATTCGATATTTAGAGTATGGAATTAGTGTACTAGAATGTAATTAATTCTAACCCGAATTTATTAGCACTTGTGATAGGGCCTAAATTAGTCGTATATTTCCTAGTAATTTGAGGTAATTTTGTGATATATTTTGTTCAATAACAAGTCATATTCCTTCATATTTGAGATTTTACCCTTGAAAAGGTATTTTTTGCATTATTTCAGATTTTAGGGGTAAAATAAGATAAAAACGACGCTAAACAGAGTAGAGGCGGTGCTAGCCAGGACAGGGGAACCGGCGCCGACCACGTACTGCTGGTACGTATTTCAAAGAGATGAAAAAATAGGTGAAACAGTGTTGAACAGAACCAAACCGTCGATAGCTAGGAGGCCAGAGGCGGCGCCGGCTGCACTCTAGAAGGGTTGGCACGAAAATCAAGAAAAATTGGCAAACGAATAGAGGAACAGACCACAACCGGTGCCGGCTATGCTCTGGGGCTGAGGCAGAGCCTCGATTTTTGTGTGTGTTTTTTGGCAATTTGTACAGTTTTAGTATTTTCCTTCTTCTAATCGGTCAGAAACCCTAGAGGAACGAAATTAGGCACTTCTAAAACCTATAACTAAAGGGGAAACACAAGGAAAAAAGAGAGGATTCGCATATCAAAATAGAAAATCACTCAATTTAAGGAGGAATTCTTCAATTCAAGGAGAATTGTGCAAGATGGTCTACGAAGGAAGAAGAATGAGGCTTGTCTATGAGTGCTTTCTTTTAACTTTGTTTTCTTTTTCTTGAACAATGATGTATTAATTGTTTTATTGTAACTTAACATTGTTTTAGGTATTCATGATTTTTAGAGTTACGTTAATCTTTTGATTAATTGATTGTTATTGTTGGTATTTAATTACATATGCGGATTACAAGATTAGTTAGTAGTTTCTTCTATTAACTTGTTGGACCAAAGGGGTGAATGGTGGTTTCAATTCATTAATTTCATATTTGTTGTCTCTTAACTTGCTTGACCAAATGGGTTAATTTCTAAGAATAAGGTAATTAAAGATTAATTAATGTCTACCAGATCAAGGATTCATTAGTTAGTTTCATGTTTTAAATTTGTCAGACCACAAAAATTTAATCAAGGATTGTGTTTAATGCATCTTTCGGGTGAATTATTTGAGACAGACCAAGTGATACTAATTTGTCTAGAAGATAGTGATTTCATAGATTGACCAAAGAAGTTAATCTATCTTAATCCTTCATGATGATAAGAGAATAATTAGTTATGACAATAATTGGGTACTTTAAGATCATGTTTGTCAAAATAATGGTTTGAGTTACATAATTCTCCATCCTTAACATGTATATATTCTTTTATTTTATTTTTTTTATTTTTATTTCCTTTTCACTTTATTGAGTCGGTTAAACAATAAAAGAAAAGTGATTAATGCATACTTGTTCCTTGAGGATCAACACTCGTTTTAAACCCTATGCTATGCTTAATGATGAGTACGCTTGCTCATATGTGTAATTTGGTGTTAACATATTAATTTAAACTTGATTGGGAATATGTTTATTTTTATATTATTTTTATACCCAAATCCATACACATCAAGTTTTTTGCGCTGTTGCTGGGGAACAATATCATGAAAGCTTGGATTTTGTTGATTTAACCATATACATATGTAAATATGTAAATATGTGCAATTGTTCTGGTCGCAAAAAGGTGACATGTTTTGTATCTTTGTAATCTAATTTACTAACTTTGACTGATGTTTAATTTGACTAACATATTCTTGTAACTTTGTTTGAATTTTGAATTCTGTTATCTAACTTTCATTTTGTCTTTTCTAGGTGTTATCCTTGGTACATGACCTGACAATTTGAAGGTGATATAGTCGATTTTTATCCCGAAATCGAAAGGACATTGTTGAAAATCCGCCGAACAATCAAAAGAAACTTACTCGCAGATATGGACGGTGCTTAAAACAACAATGCTGGCAACAACAAGAGAGTCATGGATGACTTTGTGAAACTTGCAATCTCGGGGACGGGCTCGAGTATTACTAGACCTAGGGTGGATACAAACAATTTTGAAATAAAGCCCAATATGATCCAAATGATCCAAAACATAGTCTAATTTAATGGGCTACCTGAAGAAGATCCTAATACCCACCTAGCCAGTTTCCTTGAAATCTATGATACCTTTAAGATGAATGGTGTTTCTGAAGATGCCATAAAGCTAAGACTTTTTCTTTTTTCTTTGAGAAATGAGCCAAATCTTGGTTAAAGTCTTTACCTACAGGTTCCATCACCACTTGGAATGCCCTAGCTGAAAAATTCCTTGCCAAATATTTTCCTCCAGCTAGGACAACCAAACTTAGAAATGAGATTTTTGCCTTCCAACAATTAAATTCTGAACCTTTGTATGAAAGTTGGGAGAGATTCAAGGAGATGTTGAGAAAGTCCCCACACCACGGATTTGAGCTCGGAATGCAGATGCTTATCTTTCTGAATGGCCTTACGTTTTCAACACGCCAAGTGGTGGACTCTTCTGCAGGGGGTTCCATCAATCATAAGACCCCGGAACAGGTATTCGATCTCATTGAAAATTTAGCTTCTAATAACTATTCTTGGGGAAGTACAAGGTCTAAAGCTCATATGTAAGGAGTGCACAAAGTGGATGCTGTGTCAGTTTTGGAGGCTAAGGTGGAAGCCTTGACTCAAAAGATGGAACAAATAGTGATGCCTCAAGGCCAAGTGTTAAATGTAAGTTGTGATTTCTGTGGAGAAGAGAACCCAAATCATGAGTGCCAAAATATGGGTGCATTCCAAGAAACCACGAAACAAGTAGCCTTTGGTAATGTCCATCCAGGTAACAATCCTTATAGCTCTACTTATAATCCTAGTTGGAGAAATCACCCTAACTTCTCGTAGAGCAATGGAAACCAACCGAGGCAAGGTTCTTTCAATTTTGGGAGAAATCAAAGGAATCAACCTCCTTTGAACAACAATCCAGCACTTTCCAAGCCACCATTGGAGGAATTGATTGGCCTATTGGTAAATACAACGAAGACTATGTTCCAAGGGGTTGATGCTATGACAAGGACCTTAGAGGCCTCTATGCGCAACTTAGAGAGCCAAATTAGCCAACTAGCTAAATTACTTAGGGATCTTCAAGCAGGGGCACTACCAGGAAATGTCGAAGAAAATCCATGGGATCAAGGCCATGGAAAGCATTGAAGTCATTTTTGCTTTAAGTTTTTGTAATTTGGAACAATTTTTATTTTCGTCGTTTTGTTTCATTTCATTTATTTCTTCATGAATTAAATTGCATTATTCATCATTGTTGCATGTTCATCATTTTTATTTCGTTTTTTTAAAAAAAAAAAGGAGCCGAGACAAAATGCAACTGGCGCCGGCTAAGACTAGAACCGGCGCCGGCTCCTATCAAGTGAAGGACTTAAAATAGGCCATTTTGGCTACTTTTTCTTTCAAACTCTCCAACTCCCTCTCAAATCCTCTCTAACCCGCGCCAGCTTCACCTTTCCAACCTCTCAAAATTTGATTTTTCACCTCCCAAACACTTTTAAAACATCAATCTATCATTCTTTTGTTGATTCTATGGATCAAAATTCTTTAAATCTTCCATTTTTCACAAAAACCCGATCTTCAATCCCCATGCAAAGAACTTTGATTGCTGAAAAAAAGAATGCATCTTTTGCTTTCCCATATATAGGAGACCATAAAGGTATGATTTTTCTTGAATTCCCACGGTTAAAATGTTGTAGATAAAATTTTCTAATTTTGGGTATAGTTTTGGCCAAAAATTGGGATGTATAATGTTCTCTTGCATTGTGAATTAACTTGTGAGCTTCATGACTTTGGACATGTTATGAGTTAATGATTCTTGGGTACTTGATTCAATCCCATGATCATTAAGGGGTTTATGCATTTGCTTAAAGGGTATGATTATGGCTATTATGATGATTGAGTAATTAGTGCACATTGGCCTTGACTTATCTTACACTTGATGCCATGATGATTCCATAATTCACATGATCATGTTATGAGTATCTAGATACATTGTGTTTGTTCAATACATTTATGCTTCACAGTGAGCTTTTATATATATTCTTGCAGGTTGTGTTGTAAATTGTGGTAGATTGATTGGAAAAGATTGAATTGGTTGTTGTTTGGTGCGTCATATACTTTAAAAGAGTTTGGGCATTGTTGTTGTGAGTTGGTTGAGAGTTGAGAGGGTGTTGTGTATTATGTTTAAAATAGGGGAGATACAATTCTTCTAAAATCTTTAAGCTTCTTAGTCCTTATCCTCCTATCTTCATTACTACTTACTTGCCAATATGTCTAAAGCACGGGGTCAAGCCTCAAAAAGGGCTAGAGCTTCTTCTTCCTCATCCCCTTCATCTATAGACCCCCTGTTCCTTAGGCCAGCAGAGTTCATTGATCCATCATGTGAGGAGTGGTACAATAGGAGGGCTTCTAATAAGATTATTGTGGAGCGTACCTTTACACCTACCCTAGACCGTGCCCTTGAACTAGGAATGATGTTTAGGAGGCTAGGGTGGGGACCTATAGACTAGCTAAAAAGGGATTATTGTCTAGTTCTCATTAAAGAATTCTATGCCAACATGGTTGAAAAGGGCAATAAACACATTCCAGATATTGAGACAAGAGTAAAGGGAAACCCCATTATCATCACACGAAACCATTTAGCTGATCTCCTCCAGGTTTATGATGATGATTCTTGGCAAGGGATAGATACTAATAATCAAAAGATCCTTTCTGACCCTAATTGGGATGCCAGTGGTACTAGAGCTACTCTAGGGTTGCACAAGCACAATGCTTTCTGAGCTAATAGCTTCTATTCTAACAATGATCTTGCTACCAACTTTAGGGCTCTAGTCTACATGCTTGGTTTCAATGTTGTATCCCAAGCCAGTGGTTTCAATGAGACTCGCCTTACTGATACATACATCTTGCATAGGATGATGACCACTCAGACTATCCCTTTTGCTTAATTGATCATACAATACATTAGGGATGTGGTTTATCATCGTCTCTCTACCAAAGCCTTCGTCTTCCCGCTAGTTATCATGAAAATTCTGAGAGACTTTGGTATTAGTACTGAGGGGGAATTGGTGGAGATGACCACTGAGTATGACCTAATAATGGAGCAAACATTGATGAGTTGTGGGTACAAGTATAGCCAGGAGATGAAGAAATGGCTAACTCCATATGAGGTCAAATATCCCGGCCAAGTTCAGCCACCACCTGTGGAGGAGGAGCACCCACCACCACCATTGCAGGCACGAGCCAGTAGTTCACAGTCCCAACCAAGGACTGACTTTGAGACCGCAGTGCTGGGACAATTAGCCCAGCAGATAGAGATGCTGTTACACATGCGGGACTCCATTGATAACATTGCCCAGAGGCAGACTACTATGGAGCAGCAATGGGCTGAGTGGATGCAGCATTTTTCGGGATCACATGGTGGTGAGGGCATTTCCGCACCTGATGATGATGATGGGGAGGATTGGGATGGTTGTTCTATACGTGTCCCTACTTGTCACTCTCTTTTTGTTTTTTTTTTCCTTTATATTTTCATAACCTTTTCTAGTTATTTCTTGTACTTTTATTTTTAGTACTATTTTCTTTACATTTTGTTTATTTTCTTTTCTAATTTTTATGCTTTGGTGTGTTTCTTTTGTATTTTTCTTTTTAGATACTTCGACACTGCTCCTTTCTCCTGGAACTCGACTCTTGTGTAGAAGAATGCCACTGTAATGGAAGTATTTTCTTTCTTGTCTTTTCCCCTTTATTTTTGGTTCCATGACACTATTTCCTTGTTATATTTATTTGGCCATTGAGGACAATGTCCAATTTAAGTGTGGGGGAGTGGTTAGATTGAGAATTCTTCTATGATTCATTCTTTTATACTTCATTCTTCTTGTTATACTTCATCCTTTTGAAATCCTAGTGAGCAAAATTTTCAAAAAATTTTCAGATTTTTGTTTAACTTTCAAGATGTATTTTTAATGCATGTCTTTGTGCTAGATCATGAAGCATATGTTCTATATTATTTGTGGCTTATGCATGACTTTTTGCACGCACTTGGACTAAGTAATTCTTGATCAAATACTTTACATTGCTCTTAAACTTATTTTTATGCTAAAATTCATTGAGCATTCTAGAACTTACTTGAATACCTCTCGAGGCGAAATAAGAAAGACATTCATGATTTAACTTAGGGATGACAGTAATAGGCCTTCTTTGGATAGTTTGAGCTTTTCAAGCCTACCTATTTTATATTATCCTTAATGCCTATTTTGAGCCTAAATTGTCAATTTCTTTTTTAAACTTGTTATCGTACTTTGTGCATTACTTCTTGCTAAGAGTTTGATAATTCTTCAAAATCTTTGATTGCTCTTGATGAATAAAAGTACAAGTAAAAGAGTTATGGGGGGGAAAGCTTGTGTAAATGTCATGACTTATTACTTTCAGTCATGCATCATTGTTGAGTGGAGTTGTGAAATAAGAAAATAAAAAAAAAAGCGAAAAAAGAACTTGAGAACAAACAAAAAGCTGCTAGAAAAGATTTGAAAAAAAAAACTGAAAAACAAACAAAAGTAGCATTTGGAAAGAAAGAAAAAGAAAAAGAAAAGCTGAAAGAGAAAGAGAAGAAAGAGCACAGGAAGAGAGCTGGAAAAATTGCTGAAATTTTTTATGATCTTGTGCAGAGTTATTGATGAGTTAAGAATTATTGAGAAAAAGAATGCAAGATTTGCTTGAACTACTATAATTGCCATACAAGGTTATGGGTTTTGATTAATTTTGGAATAGGAGAGCAAGAAAAGTTTGGAATTTCTTGGTACATTTTGTTTATCCTTTTCTTGCAAACTCTCACCCTCTTTGATATTTGATTTTCCTATATCCTTCGTTTGAAAGCTATATTATAAACCCTTTAGCCTTACATTACAAGCTTAAAAGTCCTACTTGACCTAAGTAGAATCACGATATATCTCGAATTAGTGCAGAGATTGTATGAAAAGTAAGCTTATGGAATTCATATTCTTTTTTAACTAAATTCTTTCCAATGGTTTGAGAATAATGTTAAGTGTTAGGATGGTTATACTAGTCATTCTTCACTTACACAAGTCTTGCATTTGTCATGAAAGGTATAGTAGCATATGTTTTGTTGTCTTGAATGAAAAAAGCATTGGAGATATTATTTTGATAGCAATTGAGTGATTTTGTGAAACCTTGTGTATTTTCTACTTATCTTTAATACTTTGCTTGAAGACAAGCAAAGAGCTAAGTGTGGGGGAATGTGATAGAGCCTAAATTAGTCATATATTTTCTAGTTATTTGAGACTATTTTGTAATACATTTTGTTCAATAACTAGTCATATTCCTTCATATTTGAGATTTTACCCTTGGAACGGAATTTTATGCATTATTTCAAATTTTAGGGGTAAAATAAGACAAAAAATGTGGTGAAACAAAGTAGAGGCGGAGCCGGCCAGGACAAGGGAACATGCGTCGATCACGTGCTATTGGCACGTATTTCGAAGTAATAAAAAAATCAGTGAAACAGTGCTGAACAGAACCAAACCGGCGACGACTAGGAGGCCAGAGGCGGCACAGAATAGACTCTGGAAGGGTTGGCACGAAAGTCAAGAAAAATTGACAAACGAATGGAGGAATAGACCACAACCGGCGCAGGCCCTAGGCAGGATAGGTGGCGCCGGCTATGCCTTGGGGCTGAGGCAGTGCCTCGATTTTTGCGTGTATTTTTTTGACAATTTGTAGAGTTTTAGTATTTTCCTTCTTCTAATCAGTCAGAAACCCTAGAGGAACGAAATTAGGCACTTCTAAAGCACTCATACACAATGAAAAAGAGAGAATTCGCATATCAAAATAGAAAATCACTCAATTTAAGGAGGAATTCTTCAATTCAAGGAGAATTGTGCAAGAGGGTCTACGAAGGAAGAAGAATGAGGCTTGTCTATGAGTGCTTTCTTTTAACTTTGTTTTCTTTTTCTTGAACAATGATGTATTAATTGTTTTATTGTAACTTAACATTGTTTTAGGTATTCATGATTTTT
Organism: Voacanga thouarsii; assembly: GCA_026120185.1. Lineage (NCBI taxonomy): Eukaryota > Viridiplantae > Streptophyta > Magnoliopsida > Gentianales > Apocynaceae > Voacanga > Voacanga thouarsii. Next base: position 2,310,789 of record JANUWF010001003.1, read on the forward strand.
AGAGTTACGTTGATCTTTTGATTAATTGATTGTTATTGTTGGTATTTAATTACTTATGTTGATTACGAGATTAGTTAGTAGTTTCTTCTATTAACTTGTTGGACTAAAGGGGTTAATGGTGGTTTCAATTCATTAATTTCATATTTGTTGTCTCTTAACTTGCTTGACCAAATGGGTTAATTGCTAAGAATAAGGTAATTAAAGATTAATTAATTTCTACCAGACCAAGGATTCATTAGTTAGTTTCATTTTTTAAATTTGCCAGACCACAGAAATTTAATCAAGGATTGTGTTTAATGCATCTTTTGGGTGAATTACTTGAGATAGACCAAGTGATACTAATTTATCTAGAAGATAGCGATTTCATGGATTGACCAAAGAAGTAAATCTATCTTAATCCTTCATGATGCCAAGAGAATAATTAGTTATGACAATAATTGGGTACTTTAAGATCATGTTTGTCCAAATAATTGTTTGACTTACATAATTCTCCATCCTTAACATGTATATATTATTTTATTTTATTTTATTTTATTTTATTTTATTTTATTTCTTTTTCACTTTATTGAGTCGGTTAAACAATGAAAGAAAAGTGATTAAATGAGGATCGACACTCGCTTTAAACCCTATGTTATGCTTAATGATTAGTATACTAGCTCATATGTGTAATTTGGGATTAACGTTTTAATTTAAACTTGATTGGGAATGTGCTTATTTTTATATGATTTTTATACCCAAATCTATACACATCAACTTGTTCCAAAATCCATTACTCAATATATATATCAATTGGACCTATTTTCAACATATAGTTACCTTGGCCAAGGATTCTCGAGTAATAATTCTATACAAGTGGGTGAGATATACGCCCCTACTAGTAGAAGTGATGAATCCTTTATTGACTTTCTCAATTACTTTCGTTTACTTTACGTTGTACTCAATATCTATGCCATAGGCAGTCTTGTAGGGACTGCTGAGATTGGAATCAAAGTACAATGCTCAATAAACAAAGTACCTTGAAGATCTCAAGTCTAAGGATACTTTCACAATCGCTATAATTAGAGTTTATCATTGGCACTAAATAGTTATCCATCTAGTCATCTTATAGTTAGGTTATCATGATCTTGTTCACTTAACGAGCATTCATGTGTTAACTTTGAGTATTACCATACTCAAGGATGTGAGAACTACCGCTTGATCCAATCAAGAAGTATAACGCGTGCTAGTCTTAGCACATTAATAATGTCCTATCTCATTAATATTATGAGTAATGATAATTTAAGTACAAGTACTACATAGTGTAGTAGAAATCTCACGTTATGATCTCTTTTATAATTTTCTTCACACTATACTTTGTGGTTGGGACTTTATCTAATAGTTTTATACATTTGAAGTATAAACAAAACAATTTGATTAGATAAAGAATGATTTTATTATATAAATATAATATGTATAATATACAAGTGATTGCCTCTAGGGTATAACACTGATAAGATAAAGTGCTAAAAAGGTTTGGTATGGATCAATCCAAGAAGGGATTTTTACATATAACAAATACAGTAAGTCTTTCAAAATCTATATATCCTAAGATTCAAGATAACAGGGGTCACATGAGTAGAAGACTATATGCTACGACAGTTGGATCTATCATATATACTCTTAGTTTGATGAGTTGATACCAATCTGACCTTAGAGAAGGTCATTGGGTGGTTGTCGAGAATATTCTTCAGTGCTTTAGAAGGTCTAAGAATGTGTCTTGGTATATGGAGGGGAAGGTGACTTATAAGTCAAATGGTATACTGATGCCAGTTTCAAATCCAATAAGAATAACTACAAATCTCAATCTAGCTACGTGTCCACTTTTTGGAGGTAGGGGTAGTTAGTAGGAAAAGTCCAAACAAGACACAATTGTCGATTCAACCACTGAAGCTGAGTACATAGCAGCTTCTGAAGCAGCAATAGAGACGGTTTGGATCAAGAAGTTCATAACAGAACTAGGAATGACACCTAACATTGTTGATACGGTACCCTTGTTGTTGGGTATCTCACACATATCATATATGGCGTAGCAGAAAAATAAAACAAGATACCATCCCAGGATCCACATATGTGTGGAAAACAAGACATAAAGAGAACAAAGGTAACAACTTTTTACCTTTCTTTGATCGTGTGGAAAACAAAATTTTCCTTCTTCAAGTCAAGGTGCGATCCAGCAATTCTCTTGATCAAACACCACGAGAGTTGAACGTCCAACCACTATAATCACAGTGTGTGATTATCTCTAACAGAAATCCACACAGAGGATACACTCAAGCATGATGTTTTCTGTGCTAGCAGAAAAACTAAGTGGCGGCTAGGGTTAGGTTGCAAGAACCACGAGAGAGAGAGAGAAGAGAGGGTTTTGGATGGAATTGGTTGTTGTCGTGAATCCCTTGTCCAATAGGTATCGTGTGTGTATCAATATATCACACGAAAAAAACCCTTCTAAAACCATCCAGCTGAGAATTCTAAAACCATTAGAATTCCCTAATTGTAATTGGAAACATCAAGTTCTCACAATTATAATTTAGACCATAAATTATAACTAATTATAATTTGGCCACAACAACTTCTTTTTCTCGCAATTAACCCCACTATGTTATCAAATAACAACTTGAGTATATAATCCTCTATTGTGTATGACCTATTAGGTTTCCCAATCAATTGGTAGCAAACATTAATTAATCCAAATGTCTTTGAGATTAATAATCCATAATTAATTAGAATTAATAATATTGATTCTAATCAAGATTGGTTTATTAATTCATCAATTAATAAACTCATTTTCCCAGATCATGAGCGGTATCTAGCAACACATCATGACCACCCAAGAGTCCAGGATGTCAAGTGGCTTGACTTGAACCCTTCAATGACAAACTACAGTGCAATTAACTTTTTTCACCATACAATATCTCATTCGGTTTGGAGTACGGAATTAGTGCCAACTCCCTCCAGAATATATATTAATTCTAGCCCAAATATAATAGTACATGTACCAGGAACCCACTGCTCTAGATGTGTATCAATTGGAACTATTTCCAATATACAATCGCCTTGGCCAAGGACTTCTCGAGTAGTAATTCCTACATGTGGTCGTGAGATATTCGCCCCTACTATTAGGAGTGATGAATCATTTATTGACCCTCTTAACTACTTTCGTTTACCTCATAATGTACCCAATATCCATCCCATAGGTGGCCCTTGATCTGGCTCCAGAGATTGGAATCAAAGCACAAAGCTCAGAAAACAAAGTACCTTGGAGATCTCAAGTCTAAAGATACTTGCACGTTTGCTATATTGAGATTATATCACTGGCACTAAATAGTTATCCATGTGATTATCTCATAACTAGGTCATCCAATAAACTTGTTCCATTAACAAGCATCCATGTGTTAACTTTGAGTATTTCAATACTCACGGATATGAGAACCACCGCCTGATTAAATCAGGAAGTCTAACATATGTTAGTCTTAACGCATTAATGATGTCATGTCTCATTAATACTACGACTATGGACTATTTAAGTCTAACACTATACAATGTAGTAGGAATCTCATATCATGATCTCTATCATGATTTCCTTAATATAGTGTTGTACTAGGGACTTTATCTAACAGTTATTTTACACAAAAGTAAACATAAGAAACTGTAAGATAAATAATGCATTTTAATTTAAAATAAAAATGTGTCATATATAATGTACAAGTGATTACCTCTAGGGCATAACACTAACACTTGTAACACCCTTACTAAAAATAACAACGGAAGCATATCAACTCGGGTGTCACCCCGTCCAGTTACCCAAACAAGAGGTCTTTATAACGAGAAACCAGCAGGGTGAATATATAAGTTCCAGACTCATACAGTATCCCATACTGATGGTCACACATATATATAACCAAGAATCTCATACATGCCATCATCTACTACACCAGTAATGAAGTACATAATTAAAAAGGAAGTCATCCAGACCTATACTACTGATATTGTGGTATCGTCCTTCTATCCATAGGTCCGCTCAACTCTGGATCCTACAAAAAGGGTAAGATAAAGACATGTGTGAATGACAAATCACCCAGTGAGTCCCGTGTGTGCTAGTGTCTTATGAAAGAACAGAGTACATAAAACCTTTGTGGGGAAAACAGTTCACTTGTTCACTGGACACAATTTCAAACTGTCTAATGAAATGTTTATTCAAAACACAATCATTTTTGAAAAACTGTATTTCAAATTTCAAATCATTGCCTCGATTTTCAAATCACAAGCACTTCTCCAACAGAAGATCGGCCTGTATGCAAAGCCTATAGTCTTTGCCTTCGGCGCCACGTATCATTGTATTAAGACCGCAGGCTACAGTACTCAACTGGCATGTATCATTGTACTTAGACCACAACCTACAGTACTTAATCGTGCATCGCTGGAAATAAGTACACCGTATCGTACTACTCAACAAGTATACCACCGCATACCAAGTGTACCGCAACACACCCTTGCCACCATAAGCCAGGAGTCCCAATCTTGACATGAATCACCATCGAGGTGGCAAGGAGTCAAATGCACTGAGTGTCCTCGCCCGACATCCAGCGAATGACTCAAAAAAAATAATATGCGCCCGCAGTCGCGGCAATTGCCAGGTGCTAAACGACTAGCCACAATGTCCCATCACCCCATTTGGAGTAAGACAATCCCTAGAACTATGACAAGTTACTAGGGTCATCTAACTCTAACGTAGGCTAGTACAAAGATCAAAGTCCTTGCTGAGTATTCAATATTACCAATACCAACCCCTTCTGACTGATCCGGCCATATGATTATTTGATCCCAAAGAATTTTCAAATCAAACACTTTTGGGGAAAAATAACATTTTTTAGAATTTGATTCCAGTGACTCGCAAGTCAAGTCACAATTCCTATAGGCTCCGCAAGGCCAATCAATTCATTCCATAGGCACATCTGGCTAATAAAATAATTTTCGGGATCAAAATGTCATTTTCTAAAAGTCAATCTCATATCAAGAGATTATTTTCCAAACCATGTCAAAACAGGGTAAATACTTCTTTTCACACTTCAAAACATGTTTTCAAGAGTATTCGAATCATTTTCCTCGTACTCAATCACAAAAGTCATTTCCAATGGTATTTGGTTATTTACCCATACCCAATCCCAAAATACTTTTCGAGGGTATTCAGGTCATTTTACCCTTACCTGATTTGAAAAGGGTTCACAAATGTTCCAATAATGATATTTTGGCCATTTACTGAATACCCGATTCCAAAGGCTTTCATAAGATATTCCAATAAGGATATTTGGATCATTTTACAAATACCCGGTTCCAAAAGGAACTCATTTCAAGAAATCCTGAATTTTAATCCCAAAAGAGGAATAAATTTAAAATTTCCAAACACATTTTCACGAAATGTTCCAATAAGGGCATTCTAGTCAATTTATGAATACCCAATTCCAAAAATTACCATTTTCTGAAAATCCCAAGTAATTCATCCAAAAGGACTAAATTCAAAAAATTTAGGTATTAACTATCCATAAAGGTTTCCAAGCTAATAATGAAGTTCATTCGAGCCCAAAATGGCATAAAAATAACTCTTGCTCAAATAAACCTTAAACATATTCAGGGATTTTCAAAAACGGTATAAAACATAGCATTTCACAGAAAAGTAAAGCATACTAGCTTTCAAAAGGTTTTAAAAATCCAAGGAACTCACCTCGTGTCTTATCTAAACTTTTCTATTTATGGTCGTTCGTCCCCATTTCTACCGTTTCTAATGAACCGCTAGTCGTTTATCGATAAACCTACACCAAACATTGTTTTTCGATCAAGTCGTGTAACACCCCACTACCTAGGCCCAACAGGGCCGGGGATGTCGCCCTGTCCAAAGGACAAGGGGTCTTTATAACTAGGTCACACAAAAGAAAATAAAAGCAATACTTTAAATTTGAACTTATTACAACCCAAAAATACATGAACAAATCCATAATAAATTATTTGCTACCATCTCTCAAAACAACACATAAGAAAAATAACATAAAGTCTTCAAAGCATAGGCAACAAATCTAGCTATTCATCTCCACTCCAAGATCGACCTGAAAACATGGTATAAAAGGTGATGAAATAAAAATCTCAGTAAGCCCGTGTGTTCTTTGGGTGTTTCGGTAAAACAATTCGTGTATGCAAGTTGTAAAAGTTTCATAAGAGAAAGTGCTGGCAAGCATTAAATAAATGTTAAAAATAAAGAGTGACGTTTTACTTTTCAACCATACATGCACAATAAACACAACTACTCAAATGGGTAGCCATGGGTTACCACACGTTGGGCCAATGACCATATAATGATCAGAATGCCACACTTTGTGCAGACTGATAACAGGTAGGTGTACGGCCTACCAGGCAAGATACTCCTCCTTCTCTACACCCAAACATACCGGCTGTCCACTCTGGAAACATACAGTCCACTTGATTGAAACTTGCTAGCTCGGACCGACATGACTAAATAGTACTGTCGCTTTTCCAAGTTGAATTCATCTTCTGGAGGTGGCCTCCTACCAGAAGACTCACTCTTGCTCTTCAAAAATAGTACTACTAGCCTACCCTTATTGAGTACTCAATGTTGATTGTCCCACTTGAGAGAAAATTGATCACACAATGATTTTCTTTGAAATAGCAATTAAGGGTTTTTAAAATTCTTGTTGAAGTTAGGTTTTTCGAAAGAGTTTAGCATTTTGTGTAAAACTGTCTGTTTGATTTTTCAAATGATTTGCTTGATTGAAATAAAAAGGAAAACAGTCCTTAATTGCCTTTGCAAAACAAGTGTCCATACACATCGCATTTGGCTTGCCATAGTAATCATTTGTCTTCAAATAAGTTCATGCAGGAGCTTACCTGATCATTTGCTTGCTCGAATTTCAAAAATCTTCCAAGGCTGACCTAACTCTGCCTAGAGTAAACACAAGACATAAGGTTATACTCGAACTATACTTGCTTTACACAAATAATTCCTAGTTCAACTAATTACAATCATGACCTTAATGTCCTAAAAGCTTTAAGGCTAGATGATAAAGGATTTTATAAAATAAGTCTAGCTTGATAAGTTAAAATAACTAAGGGTTGTAAAATAATTAGTAATAAGTTATAGGCTCAAATAATAAATCTTGAGTACTATGGCTAATAAATAAACTAGGGTTTAATTGTTAAATATTAGTAAATGGTAATTTAAAAATAGTTTTATTATAAATAAATAATACATTGCAATTTTAATTAATTTTTAATAGATAATAAATAATTAGTAATAAATAAAATTAATAATAAATGAATTACATTAAATTTTTGTTTAATAAATAACAAAAAAAATTTAATATATATATATAATATTTATGAATATAGGTAAAAGTTTGAACTATGGTCTACAAGGTCATTAATATTTTATTTATTATTATTATTTATATAAAAGATCTTATTTACTATTATACATATACGTATATTATTTTTAATGAAAGATATTATTTATTCGACTAGTAAAATATCAATATTTCATTTAATATTCTATTTCCAAAACTTCCTAGGAATTTCGAAATCCTTAGAGAAAAATATAGCCTTTAGAAGAAAAAATAGTAATAATTCTAATTAAGGTAATAAATTTTGTTAATTAAAATTACCTAGGATCAACAAGGTCATGATCATAATTTTCCTATTGCTAACAAGAATCATGAACATATTCCCCAATATCAAACAACAAAAACTAATCCATTCATGGACATAGGCTTAAATACATACATACTATCACATGGCCAGATCTCTACTAAGCATAATCATAATCATGGCTTCAAAGGAGATAAGACCATCAAAATCCTATTCACCAAAGGTGTCATAACATCTAACATGCTTAAACATTCATAATTTCTTAAGACATGGAGAACATACATCGATTCTCAAGGAATTTCATATGGCTTAATCATGATTAGCCAAACTCATGCTCCAATCTCAACCCCTTCATACATATGCATATACTCAATCCCCCATTCATATTCTATCCTCTCTATTAACATCTAAGAGACATGAATCCAGAATTAAAAAGAAAGGTTAAGGAGAAATACTTGATTGATGATTATCTCGATGAAGGTTTAAGAAGATCCACGCACTTGGAGAGTTTTGAATTGTCGAAGAGAGGAGAAAGAAAACAGCCATGGTTGTAGCAACCATTTCGTCTGAGAGAGAGAGAGAGCGAGAGCATTAGCATGATATGTTAAAGCTTGAAGGGAAGAAGATGAACAAAAGAGTTTTTCTTGATTACCTTGATGATGTTCTTAAGACTTCAAAGGAAAAATCTGGTTTTGATCCGATTGCTAATTTTTGCTTTCGAGATTTGATGTTATAAATTCCAGAAATGAACTCTAGGGAGTATGTAGGAGTATTCTACAGTTTTTGAGAGGGATTGGAGTGTTTAGAGTGGTCTTTGGCTTGAAGAAAGGTAGTGTGTTTGTTCTTGGTGAAAATGGAAAGAATTAGAGGGGAATGCTGGATGAATTTTCTGAAGAGGGCTGGCCGAATGATTGAGGGAGTTTAGGGATTTTGGTTTTTAGTTTAGGGAGGAAGAGAAAATTCTGGTTGTTTGAAATTCAAATGGAGAAATTTAAGGAGTGTTTTGAGGTAAAAGATATGGTAATGGTGTTAGATTGAAGAAGGCTTCTTGGAGCTACAATGGAGCCGATAGTACTGCTGTGTTTTGCTGAAATGACTGAGGGTTGATGGAGCTTTAAGGCTGGCCTAATTTCTGAGTTCTATAGCAGAAGAATTTTCTGGTTATGAAGCCTAATCCAAGAGTGTTTTCATGGAGCTAATGCTAGAAATTTTGCAATTCAAATGGAAGTTTGATTGGAGTGATTGTAGGAGAAATTTGAGGTGTGGTTATGGAGTCCAATTGTGCAAGGTCAGTGGAAAGGGTAATGGTGTTCAGTTCATAGCTAAACAAGGGTTAACTTACAGAGGTTTTGAGGGTGGTTTTTGGACAGGGCTTGAAGGGAACAAAGCTGGAAATTTTCTGGTTTCATGATGTTCATGGTTCGAAGGTTTGCTAAATTTTCTGTGTAGTTTTTCTGCAACATTCCAGCCCAATTTGCAGAGGGTTTTGAGAGGTGTTTGAGGGTCCTTCAAGGCTGGTTTCCATCCTTCTTTATGGAGCAAAAGCAGAGGCATTTTGCTGAGTTGATGATAGAAGAAAACAGCTCCAATTCTAGGCTGCTATGCAGTGAAAACTGCCCAGAATTTTTCCTGGTTTGTGCAGTTTTTGTGCAGTCTAATTTTGCATAAGAATTTTAGTCTTCAAGCTGAATAAATTGGCCATTTTTCTAGCAGCAATTGAGTAAGAAAGATGGCTGAGATTTTCGAAGGTTAGGCTGCTCAAGAATTTGGAAAATTTTCAAATTTCTTTCATGGAGAATATGAACACTATGGAGTGGAGTTTGAAGGCTCAACCATGGAGATTAATTTCTCTTAGGAACCTTCCTTAACTCCTTCCCTATTTTCAGTCAAATCTCCAACCTCTAAGAGTCATTTTCGAAATTCAAAGCTCAATAATCCTTACTGAATTTTCTGGAATTAAAAACATGGATTTGGATAAATTTTGAATAAGCTTAATTGGTGAAAAGGTTAGGACAAGCTAGAGGTAATGGAAGGACAAAGAATTCCTCTAGAATTCTTTTTAGGACATAAGGATAGGATTAAGATATTCCCTTCATGTTTTCCCTAGGACAACACTCCTATATTATTTATGGAATGCAAGAAACGAAAGTCCAATCTTAATCAAAATAATCATGATAAAACTTAAAAGATGGGATTCGAACTCATGACCTTAGAGATTAATTCCAAAGCTCTAACCATTAAACCACAACAACTTTTGTTCTTATTTTCTCACCTAAATATTCTTCTTATATAATCCTCAAGCTATCTTCCTATTTTGACCTCAAAAAAAATTATCATTTTACCCTTCCTACTCAATAAGCATAACTAAGCATTTTAGCCTATAAATCATAATTTTAAAGCACATAAAAATCATTCAAAAAAATATATATTCTTGCAAAATAATATGATATGCATCCCGACTCCCTTACTCTAAGGTTGGCTTTAGGTGGGATTTCACAAGTCATGTTTGGCCGAAAAATAGCCGACGTGTCCGACAGGTAGCCGACGTCCAACCGACGTTTAGTCAACAGTTAGCCATCATGGCCGATGGTTAAGGAAAACGTTCAACTCCGTCGTTTTTTTGTCATTTGTTCAATTCTTTCATTTTCCTTTTCATATATCCTTTCTCCCTTCATATACAATGGATTAACTTCATATTTCTCATTTATTTCATCCAAAATCACACAGTTAATCATCCTTAAGTTCATCTATTTTCAGACTAATTTTCTAAAATTTCACTTTTTGACACATAATTTTGTTTTGCACATAATTTTCAACCGACAACTCCGGTGTGGCTTTATGATATACCAAAATGACCGTAAGATCTTAACTTTAATTCTGTGTAAGCCCTTTTCAGGTTCCTAGATCTCGTGACATAATACAATGCAAAAATAGCCCCAGTAGTTTTGCTTCAATTCTACTATTCATGCTTTCCGTTGTTTTCCAATAGCCTTTAACACCTTGGAAAAATTAATTCAATCAAATTATCTTTAATTCTGTGATTTTTAGATTCCAATAGCTCACAAGAGCCATGCTTATTCAACATAAATTCACCTTTTCTAATCAAAAGCTAGTATATTCCATTTTTCCAACCAAATAACTTCCATTTTTATTCTACTTTAGTCATCACCTCCTCAACCAAAAACAATCCATTAAACTACCATAAATATTCAGCTCTCCTTAACACAAAACACCATCCATAAACCCCTAGACAGCCGGCACACATATGAGCATATATAAGGTTCATACACAGTTCACAAACCCTAGCTTTTGAACCAAAATCAAGACATGAAAATCATATTTTTTATATTAAAATTCATATCAACATAATCATCATTCACCCAACAACAACTTTAATTCTAGCAAGGTGAGCTTTTACCTTGTATATAAGGCTTTTTGAGGTGATTTGATCCAAGGATTTCTCAAGAACTTCACATACAACACCAAGAATGCGCACTAGCCTTTTTCTCTCTCTTGTTTAATTTCTTTTTCTTTTGTTTTTCTTTCTTCATAATTGCCAAAATTCGGGCTCTATAACAGCCTCTTCTCACCTCCATTCATCAACCAATCTTGGCCATTCATCTCTTATTTTTATTAATTGTATGGTGGATAAACATGGTGTGTTCTAATGAAAACTTTACATACCAACCACCTATTTTTCTTCCTCAAAAATTTTCCTTCAATTCTCTTATATAGCTGCCAGTTTCTTAGCTAATTTTCAGCCATTCAATCACCTTCTCATGATCCATGTATTGGCCAATCACATTGCACAAGACATTAATTAAAGAGGCCTACAAATGATGTGTTCCAATCACAAAAATGCACATCATTCTTTATTTATTTTGTAATTCTTTAATTCCGTGCATCTTGCATGAATTCTTTATGCAACCTCTCTTAAATTGATACATGTCCATGGGCTACCAATCACAAAATGGCACACGCAACATTTTTAACCGTGATTTCCTATTTTCTTCAGAAATGACCAAAATCAGGTCAACGAATATATTTTATTTCACCATTCAACTCAAAAAATTCTACTAAATCCATTAGAAATATTTAAATTCTTTAATTACTTCTCTATTTGGTCAAATTTGAGGTCAAAGTCGCAGGTACAGTTAAAATGACGAAAATACCCCCGGTGACCCGGATAACATAATTCACACCAAAACGTGTGTTTCTTCGCATAATCAATTTCTCTTCTCATTGTACCCTCAAATTCTTATTTTATCAACTGTAGTAGCCTTCCGAAGATTTAGGGTATGGGTAGAATAAATCTAATAATTACATCCAAATCCCGACAAAATATTATTTTACCAAAAATATTCGTCTTATTACACCGATCATCTTTTGTTCTGGTCATTGATACAAATTCTCATCCTATTACAAATAGTAGTTAATCGAAGGTAAAAATGAGGGGTATTACATTCTGCCCTCCTTACAAAAAAATTTCGTCCTCGAAATTGGCTTACACCTGGAATAGTTCGGGATACCTTTTCAACATCTTTACTTCCATTTCCCAAGTTACATCTTACACTGGATGATGATTCCACAACACCTTTACAAGTGGAATTTTCTTATTTTGCAATTCCTTTTCTGCATACTCCAAAATCTTAATAGGCTTTTCCTCATACCTCAAGCTTGGAGTCATCTCAATGGGCTCTTCATTCAAAATGTGGGTAGGGTCAGCTACATACTTCCGAAGTTGGGAGATATGAAACATATCGTGAATACCTTGAAGTTCTACTAGTAACTCCAATCGATAGGCTACTTTTCCAATCCTCTCGACGATAGGAAATGATCCAACGTACCTAGGTGTCAATTTCTTCCCTTATCCTTTGATTCCCAATTGTCATTGTAGAGTCATCTTCAAGAATACACTATCTCATTCTACAAATTCTAATGCTCTCCTACATCGATCCCTATAACTTTTCTGTCTACTCTGACCTGCCTCCAGCTTGATTTTGATCATCTCCATGGCCTGTCAAACTTTTTCAAGATCGAAAGCATCCTGTTCACTCGTTCTCCATCCTAAACTTTCCCAATACAATGGGGACTGACATTTTCTTCCATATAAAACTTTAAATGGGGCCATTTCGATTGTTGATTAATAACTATTGTTGTATGCAAATTCTACTTATACTAAATTATCAATCCAGTTAATTCCAAAATCCAAAGCGCAAGCCCGCAACATATCTTCCAAAACCCTATTCACTCATTCAGTTTGTCCATTCATTTGTGGGTGCACTACTGTACTGAACTTTAATGTTTTCCCATATCTCTACTTCATTTTAGTCCAAAACTTCGAAGTAAATATGGGATCTCGATCCGACACAATACTAGAGGATACTCTATGAAGTCTAATTACTTCCTCCATATAGATTTTACGTAACTTCTCTAAAGAATCCTGTTGGTTGATAGGGATGAAATGAGCGGACTTAGTTAGTCGATCCACTATCACCCATTTAGTATCGCGCTGTCCTACGACCATGGGTAATCTTGTAATGAAATCTATAGTAATTTCATCTCATTTCCATGATGGAGTAGGCAATGGCTGTAGTAACCCTCTAGGTCGTTGCTGATCAGCTTTCACTTGCTGACAAATTAAGCATCAGGCTACAAAGTCTAAAATATCCTTCTTCATACCAATCTACCAATAATGTCATTTTAAGTCCTGATATATTTTTACGGCTCCTGGATGGATGGTATACGTAATCTGATGTGCTTCTGTTAAAATATCTTGCTTCATCGCTGACTGTTTTGGGATACAATACCAACATCGGTAATAAATAATTCCATCATTATCCCTTCGAAACTCATCTCCTACTTTATTTGCCTCCTTTTGCACCAACCTTTGCAACTCTTCATCTTTATCTTGATCTTTCTTCAACTGTTGTAGGAAAGTAGGTTGAATGAAAATATTACTTAGCCTTATTTCTCCATCTACTGCAAATGCTTCCAATTCTGGAATTCATAACCTTCGAAGAGCTGATAAATTCGCCTTTCTACTAAGGACATCTGCTACTGTGTTTGCTTTTCCAAGATGATACTTAATTGGACACTAGAATTCTTCCAAAAATTCCATCCACTGCCGTTGTCTTATGTTCAAATCCTTCTAGGTAAAAACATACTTCAAACTTTTGTGATCAGTGAAGACTTCAAACTCAGCTCCATACAAATAATGTCTCCACTTCTTAAGAGCAAATAGAATAATTGCCAACTCCAAATCATGTGTAGGGTAATTATCCTCATAGGGTTTCAATTTCCTAGAGATATAAGCTATCACCCTTCTTTCCTGCATCAATACTCCTCACAATCCCTCATTTGACGCATCCGTGTACATCTCATAAGATTTGTCCCTCATTAGCAATGCCAAAATAGGAGCGGAGCTTAACCTCTTCTTTAGTTCCTAAAAAATTCTCTTACACTTCTTAGTTCAAACATTAGGAACTTTCTTTTAGGTAAGTAGAGTCAAAGGTGAAGCTATCTTAGAAAATCCCTCAATAAATCTTCGATAATACCCTACTAATCCCAGAAAACTTCAGTTAGAGTCTTGGGATGTTTCCAATTTGTCACCGCTTTGACTTTTGCAGGATCTACTGTAATCCCGTCTTTGGTTATCACATGTCCCAAGACTGCTACTTCTTGTAGCCAAAACTCACACTTACTAAATTTTTCATATAGTTTGGCCTCTCTTAACTTCCTCAAGACTTTTTGAAGGTGCTGTTCATGTTCTTGAGGATCTTTGGAGTACACCAGGGTATCATCTATAAATATAACCACAAAATTGTCGAAGTAAGGCTGAAATGTTCGGTGCATCAAATCTATGAAAACATCAAGGGCATTAGTAACACCAAAAGGCATCATTACAAACTCAAAATGCTCATATTGTTTGTTAAATGCAGTTTTCGGTATATCTTCTTCCCAAATCAAAACTTGGTAATACCCTTGCCTTAAGTCTAATTTTGAAAAATATCCTACTCCCTACAACTTGTCAAATAGTTCATCAACCATAGGCAACAAATATTTATTCTTTACTGTCACTGTATTCAACCCTAGATAATCTTTACACATCCGTAATGACCCATCTTTCTTCTTAACAAACAACACAGGTGCTCCCCACAGTGAAGTACTTGGTTGAATGAACCCTACTTTTTTAATTCCTGTAGTTGTTTCTTGAGCTCCTGTAATTCTGTTGGTGCCATTCTGTAGGGAGTCCTTGAAATTGGTTTTTCCGATGGCACTAACTCAATGGAAAACTCTACATCTCTCTCTGACAGTAACTCCCTCAATTCTACTAAAAAAATATCTAAATACTCATTTATAACAGGAACTTCTTCGGGTTTCTTAACCTATCCTGGTTTATTAAATACATAAGCCAAGTACCCAGTACACCCTTTCCTAATCATCTTCTAGGCCTTGAGTCTAGATACAGAAACATTAATCTTCCTTTCAGCCTTACCTACAAATTCCATTATAGGTTTCCTAAGCCGACGAAATTGTAATACCTTAAGTCTATAGTCAACTTGAGCATGATGTTGAGATAGTCAATCTATGCCCAAGATAGCATCATAATCCTTTATGGGCAAACATATCAAATCTCTTCCCAATATTTTATCTCCTACCAAGATCTTACAACCCCTATGTATTTTCTCACTATTTATTTACTTTCTCAATAAGGTACTGATAATCATTTCATATGAAGTTTCTTCCCCTTTTATCCACATAGAATCAAGAAATGAATTGGAAATAAAGGAATGTGTAGTGACGGGATCTACCAATACTTTAGCATTATGATAAAAAAAATAAAAAGAGTACATTCCGTAACTACAACTTGGTTGTCTGTCTACTTCAAGGCAACCACCCGAGCATTCACTTGTAGTTTGGTGAGTCTAACTCTAAAGGTAGAAGCTTGCCCTGGATTTCCTCTTCCAGGTCCTAACCTCTGTCCTTGATTGTTTCCTCCAGGTCGACTCCATCCTTCCATTCTTCGAGGGTGAGGGCAATAGAATCTCTTGTGCCCTACCTCCCCACAATTAAAGTATCTAAAAGGGGGTTGTCCTCCAGTCAGGCCTTTTCTCCTTTGCATCTTCCCTTTCTTCTGCCATTGGGGCCCTCTAGACGTTTTCTGATTCATACCCCGAAATTTACCTTGGTTTCTCTTACCTGCCTATTCAATATCAGCCATTTCTGTCCTGAAAGCCATCTCTACCACAGCATTGTAACTGGTAGGAGCCATACTTGGAAATACTCTTTTCAACTTTGGTTATAAGCCTTTTACAAAATGTTTAATCCTATTTGTCTCTGAATAGACCAAAAGTGGGTAATATTTTGACAATCTAGTGAATTTAGCAGCATATTGCCCCACAATATGGCCTCCTTGTTGAAAAGCTTGAAATTTTTCCTCTTTCCTTTCTACTACCCAACTGGGGATAAACTACTTCTTAAAACTAGTATTGAAATCTAGCCACTCCCATTCTCGTTGATTCATTTCTCTTTCCCACCAATCTTGGGCAGGTATTTTTAACTGAAATGTAGTAAGTTATCCCTTCTTTTGCTTTGAATAATTTAGCGCTGCAAAAATCTTCTCCATCTATACAATCCAATTTGCAACCTCCTGCTTCGAATCAAGTCGCCCTTGAAATTGCGGAGGGTAAAGTTTCAAAAGTGCTCAAGAGCTTGATCCGATTCAACTTCACTTTATTGACTTTCCCTACTCATACCCTCATCCACCCTAGCATTCTCATTTACTCTAGTAACAGTCTTACTCAACTGTTAGATAGTATCAGCCATTTTTTGGAAGGTTTGGAACATATGGTGGTCTAAAGTTGCAAGATGGGGACCTTTCACATGCGGTTCCTCCATCATTGGCTCAAGGTTATTTCGAGTAGTTCACGATGATCTTCTGGAAGTTCGTTTAGGAGGCATCTGTACAGTTCATAAGATTTTACCGATATAACAATGTAACACAACTCAAAAACAATCATAAAAATGGGCACAGTGCACATAGCAAGAACATAATATATATTCATTCTCATCTTTCACAAAGTCAGTACAAAATTTGTGTGCTAGGCACACAGTCACATACACTGGTCGAACTGTACATATCCTACTAGATATATCTACATCTCATCCTTCTACTCATCATCATTGCTATCTGAAATGGGAGGTCTTGAATCAGTAGAAACTGTGTAGGACTCCGTTCCATCAAACTCCACATCTCCATCCACCTCTAGGTACAACCATGCCAGTAACTCTGGGTCCATCTCAAATTCCTCCACTAGCTCCCTAACCATAGGTACCTCCACCTCAGGTACCTCCTGATCCTTTACCACCTCTGCAGCCTCCAAACCCAGCATCTCCTCCTCTAGTACTCCCGGTACATCCCCGCCAAATACCTTATCATCATCCTCAAACAGCACTGCACCATCGGGAATGCTGTCCTCCTCATCAACATCTTGATGGTGGGCTCAAAATCTCCATCAATCTCATCAGAATCATCACCCGCCTCCTCATGTGGCGATGATGTCCTTTCGGGGGTTAGCGTCCTCTCCATACTAAGGCCTCGCGCAAATAGAGTAACAACGGGTACTGCTGGGTCAAACGAGCTCCCAAAGAGATGGGGTGCAAGATGGCGTCCAGGTCCGGGTCCTATCAGAATGAAACATCCTGGCACACCAGCTCGGTAGATCATCCTGATCTTCCCAGGTTTCTTCACAACCAAACTCTCACCTGTCTCTTTCTTCCCTTCATCACTGTGCTCGTCTATTAGGTGGTAGCCTATATCACTCTTATCTATTACACCTACACAAGGAAAAGGATTATATCAATTCCGATGACGATACCACAGTTCTATAAACTATACTCTGATACCAATTGTAACAACCCTACTAAAAATAACAATGGAAGCATATCAACACTGGGTGTCGCCCTGTACAGTTACCCAGACAAATGGTCTTTATAACAAGAAACGAATAGAGTGAATACATAAGGTCCAGACTCGTACAATATCCCATACTGATGGTTACACACATATATATAAGAGAATCTCATACATTCCATCATCAACTACACCAGTAATAAAGTACATAATCAAAAGGAAAGTTGTCCAGACCTATGTTGTTGACACTGTGGTATCGTCCTTCTATATATAGGTTCGCTCAACTCTGGATCCTACAAAAAGGGTAAGATAAAGACATGTATGAGTGACAAATCATCCAATGAGTCCCGTGTGTACTAGTGTTTTATGAAAGAACATAGTACATAAAACTTTTGTGGGGAAAGCATTTTATTTGTTCACTGGATACAATTTCAAACTCTCTAAGGAAAAGTTTATTCAGAACACAGTCATTTTTGAAAAACTGTATTTCAAATTTTAAATCATTGCCCCTATTTTCAAATCACAGGCATTCTCCAACAGAAGGTCGGCTTGTATGCAAAATCCACAGTCTTTACCTTCGGCAATGTTAATCATTGTACTGAGACCATAGCCTACAGTACTCAACCAGCATGTATCATTGTACTTAGACCGCAGTCTACAGTACTTAACCGTGCATCGTCGAAAATAAGTACACCGCAGTGTACTACTCAACAGGTATACCGCAGCATACCAAGTATACCACAGCACACTATTGCCACCATAAGCCATAGGTCCCAATCTTGATGTCAATCACTATCGAGGTGGCAAAGAGTCAAACGCACTAAGTGTCTCTGCCCAGCATCCAGCGAATAACTCAAAAAAATAATATGCGTCCGCAGTCGCAATAATTGCCAGGTGCTAAACGGCTAGTCAGGACGACTCATCTTAATGTCCTGTCACCCTGTTCGGAGTAAGACAATCCCTAGAACTAGGCTAGGTGACTGGGGACTAAGTGTCTTCGCAAGTCAGATCATAATTCCCATAGGCTCCGCAAGGCCAATCAATTCATTCCATAGGTACATCAGGCTAATATAATAATTTTTGGGATTAAAATGTCATTTTCTAAAAGTCAATCTCATATCGAGAGATCATTTTCCAAAACCATGTCGAAACAGGGTAAAGAGTTCTTTTCACACTTCAAAACAAGTTTCAAAGAGTATTCAGGTCATTTTTCCCGTACTCGATCACAAAAGTTATTTTTAAGGGTATTCAGGTCATTTCACCCATACCCGACTCCAAAAGACTTTTTGAGGGTATTCGGGTCATTTTACCCTAACCCGATTTGAAAAGTATTCACAAAAGTTCCAATAAGGATATTTTGGTCATTTACCAAATACCAATTCCAAAGGCATTTATAAAACATTCCAAGAAGGATATTTAGATCATTTTCCAAAAACCCGATTCCAAAAAGAACTCATTTCAAGAAATATAGAATCCTAATCCCAAAAGAGGATTAAATTCG
Source organism: Voacanga thouarsii (assembly GCA_026120185.1). Lineage (NCBI taxonomy): Eukaryota > Viridiplantae > Streptophyta > Magnoliopsida > Gentianales > Apocynaceae > Voacanga > Voacanga thouarsii. The sequence goes on from JANUWF010001003.1 coordinate 2,329,895, forward strand.
AAGTTTCCAAACACATTTCCATAAAATGTTCCAATATAGGCATTCTAGTCAATTTATGAATACCCAATTCCAAATATTACCATTTTCTAAAAATCCTAAGTATTTAATCCAAAAGGACTAAATTCACAAAATTCAAGCTTTAATTATCCATTAAGGTTTCCAAGCTAATTATGAAGTTCATTCGAGCCCAAAATGACATAAAAACAACTCTTGCTAAGATAAACCTTAAACATATTCAAGGATTTCCAAAAACGGTATAAAACATAGCATTTCATGGAAAAGTAAAGCACACTAGCATTCAAAAAGTTTTAGAAATCCAAGGGACTCACCTCGTGTCTTATCTAAACTTTTCCGTTTACGATCATTTGTTCCCCGTTTCTACAGTTTCCAACGAGCCATTTGCCATTTATCGATAAACCTACACCAAACATAGTTTTTAGTCAAGTCATGTTTGGCCGAAAAATAGCCGACGTCTAATTGACGTGCACGACGGGTAGCTGACGTCCAACCAACGTTTAGTCGACGGTTGGTCGTCAGGGCCGACGATTGAGAAAAACGTTCAACTTTCGTTCTCGTCGTTTTTTTGTCGTTTGTTCAATTCTTGCTTTTTCCATTTCCCATATCCCTTATCCCTTCATATAGAAGGGATTCACTTTATATATCTCATTTATTTCATCCAAAATCACACAATTAATCATCCTTAACTTCATCCATTTTCGGACTAATTTTCTGGAATTTCACTGCTTAACACATGATTTTGTTTTGCACATACTTTTCAATCCACAACTCCAATTTGGCTCTATGATATACCAAAATGACCGTAAAACTCTTAAATTTAATTTTTTGTAAGCCTTTTTCAGATTCCTAGTTCTTGTGACATAATACAAGGCAAAAACAATCCCAATAGTTTTGCTTCAATTCTACTATTCATGCTTTCCTTTGTCTTCCTTTAGCCTTTAACACCTTGGAAACATTAATTCATTCAAATTTTCATTCAAATTATCTTTAATTATATAATTTTGAGAATCCAATTGCTCACAAAAATCACATTTATCCAACACAAATTCACCTTTTCTAATCAAAAGCCGGTATAATCCATTTTTCCAACCAAGTAACTTCCATTTTTATTCTACTTTGGTCATCACCTCCTCAACCGAAAGCAATCCTTCAAACTACCATAAATATTTAGTTCTCCTTCACACAAAACATCATCCATAAACCCCTAGGCAGCCAGCACACATATGAGCATATATAAGGTTCATACATAAAGTTCACAAACCCTAGCTTTTGATCCAAAATCAAGACATAAAAATCATATTTTCATGTTAAAATTCATATCAACATAATCATCATTCACCCAACAACAACTTTAATTCTAGCAAGGTGAGCTTTTACCTTGTATATAAGGCTTTTTGAGGTGATTTTCTCCAAGGATTTCTCAAGAACTTCACATACAACACCAAGAACACATACTAGCCTTTTTCTCTCTCTTGTTTAATTTCTTTTTCTCTTGTTTTTCCTTCTTCATAGCTGCAGAAATTAAGGCTGAATAACAGCCCCTTCTCACCACCATTCATCATCCAATATTGGCCATTCATCTCTTATTTTTGTTAATTGTATGGTGGATATACAAAGGTGTGTTCCAATGAAAATTTTACACACCAACCACCAATTTTTCTTCTTCAAAAATTTCCCTTCAATACTCTTATATGGCTTCTGGTTTCTTAGCTAATTTTCAGCCATTAAATCACCTTCTTATGGTCCATGTATTGGCCAATCACATTGCACAAGACCTTCATTAAAAGGGCCTACAAATGATGTGTTCCAATCACAAAAATACACATCATTCTTTATTTATTTTGTAATTCTTTAATTGCATGCATCTTGTATGAATTCTTCATGCGACCTCTCTTAAATTGACACATGTCCATGGGCTACCAATCACAAAATGCCACACGCTCCATTTTTAACTGCAATTTCCTGTTTTCTTCAGAAATGACCAAAATCGGGTCCGAAATGAAAAAAATATTTTATTTCACCATTCAACTCCAAAAATTCTACTGAACCCATTGAAAATACTTAAATTCTTCAATTACTTCTCTATTTGGTCAAATTTGCGGTCAAAAATGCGGGCACGGTCAAAATGACAAAAATGCCCCCGGTGACCCGAATAGCATAATTCACACCAAAACGTGTGTTTCATCGCACTGATCAATTTCTCTTCTCAGTGTACCCTCAAATTATTATTTTATTAACAGTAGTAGCCTTCCGAAGATTTAGGATATTGGTAGAACAAATTCAATAATTACATCTAGGTCCTGACAAAATATTATTATACCAAAATATTCATCTCATTACACCGATCATCTTTTGTTCTAGTTATTGATACAAATTGTCATCCTATTACAAATAGTAGCTAATCGAAGATAAAAATGCAAGGTATTACACCCCTTATATTATAAAAACAATGGAGCCATTACACAAGTAAAGTAACTACGGTCTTATTGATGATCTAAGCATGTATTTAGGTGCTATCATTTTTTTAGGAATATCACTGATAGGAAAGATATAATGATAGAGAGAGTTCCTACTAATTAGAATATAGCTGATCCATTAACTAAGATATTACCCCAAAAGAAACATGATAGTCATGTTCAGTCATTTGATAGTTAATACATGAATAAATGGGTCTAGTACACGTAGGAGATTGTTAGAGTTGTGCTCTAGAGTTAAAAATTTGTAAAATATATTTTGCACGTTTTTTAATAAACAGCATTCTTTATCTTTTATTTTAATTAATCATTTCATGTATAAGTATATAAAACTATTAGATAAAGTTCTAAGCACATAGTATAGTATTAAAAAAAATTATGATAGAAATTGTAATGTGAGATTCCCACTACATTATGTAGTACTTGTGCTTAAATTATCCCTAATTATAGTATTAATGAGGTAAAACATCATTACTACACAAAGATTAGCACGTGTTATACTTCCTAATTAGATTAAATGGTTGTTCTCATATATATTAGTTTGGTGATACTTAAAGTTAACATGTGGATGATTGTTATATTATCAAGTTGATTGGATGACCTTGCTATGAGATAATTATATGGATAACTGTTTAGTAAGAGTAATATAATCTCATTATAGCAAATGTGCAAGTATCATTAGATTTTAGAGTCTCATCAAGGAGTTGTATCTTTGGAGTGTTGTACATTTTTAAGGATACTTGCACATTATCTATATTGATAAATCTCATTCTAGCAAAGTGTTGTACATTTTTGTTTATTGAGCATTGTACTTTAATTTTAATCTTTGGAGTCTCATCAGGGACCACCTATAGGATGCATATTGGATACAATGCAAAGTAAATAAAAGTAGTCAAGAGGGTCAATAAAGGATTCATCACTCCTAATAGTAGGGGCGTATATCTCGCAGCCACTTACATGGAATCATTACTCAAAAAGTCCTTAGCCAAAACGACTATATGTTTGAAATAATTCCAAATAATAAACATATTGAATAATGGATTTCTAGAGAAACTGCTAATAAATTTAGACTAGAATTAATTATATTCTAGTAGGAGTTGGCACTAATTCTATACTCTAAATGGAATGAGATATAGAATGATGAAAGAAGTTTATCGCACTAATATTTTTTTATTGAAAGGTTCACATCAAACCACTTAACTTTCTGAATTTTTGGGTGGTCATGATGCATCGCTTGACACTTCTCATGAACTGCTAAATATAAATTTATTGATTAGAGAATTAATAAATTAATTCTAATTAGAATTAATAAGTTAGTTTTAATTATTAAAAAGATTATTAATTCTATTTTAATAGAATTAATTCATATTAGCTACCAATTAGCTAGAAAACTGAATAAGTCACACACAATAGAGAAATTGGTGCTCAAGTTATTATTTAATAATATGATACGGATAAATTTGGAGAAGAAATATTAATTGTTGGCCATTTATAAAATGTTATGATTATTTGCGGTTGGATTGCAATTAATAAATCCTTTTAAGGACGAATTATAAACTTGGAATAATTCTAGGGCCTAATTGGAATTTCTAAAACCTAAAAGCCTATGATTGAAAAGGGTAAATAATTGTTTCCTAAAAGAGTTAGGAAACAAAAGTATGCTCAGTATGTGAGGTTATTCAGGTGGCGGTGTATTTCTCCTATATACATAGATATATTGAAACACTGTTGTGTTGTTGGAAAAAATTCACTAAACCCACGTAGCTTTTCCTGAAATAAAACACTGAAAGCTTTTCATTGTTTTTGTTTTTTCTTCTCTTGTAGTTAACCCACAGCCGCCAAACATAACTCTATTAGCATAGATTTTTTATGTCTATTTGGGTATGTTCTTCATGTGAACTATATTAGAGAAATTCCTACGCTTGGAATTTTAGTGATTCGTGTTTGGACAAATTTATGGAAGGGTTCCTTGCATGAAGAAAAATTTTAAAATCCTTCTGGTAATAGAATTTTTCTTTTTTCGCTTGACCCATTTAATAATATGCAAGAGGTTCTTTTGAGTGGATTTCGTTTCAATTTCTACTGCGCATAAATTATTTTTGCATGATCGAAATCCAACAGTAATTCTAGAAGAGATGGCTGAATTTTTTGTCATGAAATGCTAAGGTTTTTGAGAAGCCACAAGGCCTACCACCTACCAGGGAACATGAACATCATATTCAGTTAGTTGAAGGTGCTCAACCTTTCAAGATAAGACCATATACGTACCATGTAACATCCCACCCTATTGTGCATTTTCAATGGTTACTACTATGTAATGAATAAGAATATGTCTGAAGGCCCAGAACAAAAGTTGATCCATGCAATGAGATGAACATTTTGGCATAATTTAAGTTTTCAAGGGTATTATCATAATTTTAACCGTGAATTGAAAAAAAAAACTAAAAAGGAATTTCAGAACTCTGATTCCCACCATTGAGCTCCATAAAATGTATAGATTCTAATAGTAGAATAAAAAGTTTTCTCGATAAAAAAAAAATACTAACCCAAATTATAGTTCATTCTTAAGGAAAATAGCAAATACGGTCAAAGAATGGACAAGTGGCACTTTGAGGTTTGACTATTGTAAATAAGTGTCTTTTTATGATTGGTTGAAGATGCCAACTGTTTTCATGTAGTTGGTTATATAAAATTGAATGCAATTTTTTAAGCAAATTATAAGTTTATTCAACAAGATTTTTACAAGCTTTTTCAATAAGTCTTTGACCAACAAACAAAGCAATTGACCATGTGACCAAAATACCATAACAATGGCAGTGAGAAGGCAAAAAATCAGCCTCCAAGTTGGCAACAACAAGAAGAAAATGAAGAGAAAAAAAAAATAGTAAAGCTTATTTCATAAGCTTCTCAAATACTATCAAGTAAGCCTACAATTTTGACCACATGTTATCTTGTCATTGGTTGTATGAATAAGATGAATTTTTATGAGCATTTCATAAGCTTGCATAAGAAGATTTTCTACAAGCTTACGAGAGAAGCCACAAAAGTGATAAAACAACAATTAACCAATGAGAAGATTACACATCATCTATGACCATTTAATGCCATTTGACCTTATAACAAAAATTGGTTATATAATAGAGGAAGAATGGTAGTGGAACGGCAGTTTAATAGCCAGAAATTCAGTAACCACAAGAAAAAATGAAAAATAGAAGGAAAATGGAAAAACTTAATCTATAAGCTTATGAAATCTTATCAAGTTAGCCACCATTGTTGGCTAAGTTTGACCTAGACATATAACAAATATCCCACATTCATTTTGAAAAGAAACATGGCAGTGGGAGTGTGCCTATAAATCCACACTAACCGGCCACAACAAGAGAACAAGAGAAGGGAGAGAAAGCTAGAGAAAAAGGAAGAAAAATAAGAGAAAATAGAAAAGAGAGAGAAAGGAAGAGAAGGGGATTCTTGGTGCAAAAACACTTGAGAATTCATCCTACACAAGGTAAGGCATCAAGCTTTCTGAGTTAATGTTGCTCTAAATTTTATGGTGATTATTTTGATACAAATAGTGTAAAGAAAATACCATAAAATAGCTATAATTTTAATATTATTTTGGGAGAAGTATAAATAGGTTGCTTTGGAAAATATTCAGGAATAATTCTTAAGAGGTTTGGGGCTAATTTGAAGCATGTCTGAAGGAGTTATGATGGCTTATGGTCTGAACAAATTAATACTGAAAAGCTAAGAACAAGAATGACGAATAGAAGGAATTATATAAGGAGATTATGAACTACTATGATGAATAGTAAAATTACAAGTGCTGCGGTTTGCAAACAGTGAGGAATTTGGTTGAATTAGAAGGTATGGATTTGTAGCTAAAGGTCTAATGAGTATTTGGCACAAGTTTGAGAGTATTTGGACTTGTGGATCAAAAGTTATAGCCAAAATACTAAGGCCTACCACAAGAAGAAAAATGCAAAATTTAAAGGATAAATGTATTTGTGCTTTATGCCAATCATTGGGGAAAAAAATAAACAAATGAGTTAAAATGCCTTATGAATAGCAAATGAGCAAGGAAAATAAAAGGAAGGTCAAGGAGGACGAACATACTCCACGATCATCGCCTAAGTGTATTGAAGAATATTTTGCTATGTATGATGAAAATTGGAGGTAAGGAAATAATTAATTTCCTTATTCATATAGTTTGTGAACATCTATATTCTAAGTGAAATAAGAATTCAATCTATGATATTGGTGTGACTGTATTCTACTTCAATTAGTGAAGAATAAGAGTATAGCAGCACAAAATAGTAAGGACATAAGGTGAGCTCCCTTAGATTTTTCTATAAAAATGAATACTAGTGAATTTTATGAAATGAATGTTACGTTCTGGTTTTTCTAAGGAAACGTGTGGTTTTTCCTATACAAGTATACTTTTGTACCATGTTATGGTTTGAAATGGTATATTTCTTGCAAATGATATTTCAAGGTCTTGATGGCTAAATATTTCATAAGAATGAATTTAGGAGAAATAAACCTTTTGATTTTCCTGAACAAAGATTAGGTTTTTCTGAACAAGAAATCCTTAACATTCTGAAACAAAGGATTTCTACAAGAAATTATTATTTCTTTGGAACATGAATATTTGTTACGTATGAATATTTATTTAATGGCTTCTTTCTCGCTTATGATTTAAGAACATAGCATTATGCTACAAAAGCCTACATTTCATGATTTATGATTAGAGAATATGAAATTATGATTTACTTTTATGGAACGAAATGTGATTCTTGAAATATAAGGCACGATAAATTGTGAAATCTTTGAATTTGTTTCCTTTTGGAACAAAAATCCTGGATTTGCTGAATAAAACACTTTTTGGACTTAGCTATGCATAATTAACGAAAATATCCTCAAGGAATGATTTCTAATGCATGAATGACACTTTATACTTTGACGTTATGGTTTTGGAGATTAAATTCTTTATATGAAATCAATCTTTGGAAAATGATGTTTTGGCCCCCAAAAAATATATTTTCTGAATATTCCTATGGGAATTGTGATTCTGTGATAGCAAACTGGTCTTGTGAAACAGTAAGTCATTGAATACTCAACAAGGGCTTTGATTTTTGTACTAGCCTATGTTAGAGGTAGATGACCCTAAGTAACCTAGCTAGTTCTGGGGATTGTCTTAATCTAAACGAGATGATAGGACATTAAGATTAGTTGCCCCGGCTGGCTGTTTATCACCTGGCAATTATAGATGTCTTGTTTGCATATTATTTTGAGTTGTTCATAGTTGTTGGGCGAAGACACCTAACATGTTCAACCCCTTGTCACATCAATGGTAATTGATGTTATGATTGGGACCCCTCGGCTTAAGGTAGCAAGAAAATTATCTTGATTTATTGAGGTGGTGTACTGGTATGCACTCACTACTCCAAAAATGCACAAATGAGTGATGTAGACAGATTCTATAGCATAATAAGAGTGTGATGTCAAAAACGAAGCATTGTGAGCATTGCACACAAGCCGACTTTCTATGACGAGAAATGCCTTTTTTTTTTTTTTGAAATTATAGAGCAGTATTATTGATAAAAACTAGATTTTTCTAATCATGCCTAAGATTTTGAATAAATATTAAAATAGAGTTTTCTTATAAAGCTGTAAGGCTATTTTCAAAAAAAAAACTAGGGTAATATAGTTGTAGAGTTGCTTTCAGTGGAGGAATTGAGACAAACTATTTCCCTTACTACATAAAAGCATGATTCGATTTCACTATACAGATTTTCTGCATAAGAACAACACTACCACTCATGGGGCTCATTGAGTGCAAAACACTGACACCTATATTTCAATTTCTATTTTCTTAGCACTCGATAATAGAGGTCCACAGTATTAATGGGAAGATAATAGGTTTGACTGCACAATCTGCAGCTCTATTATAAAGCTATCAGGGTACACAGTAATTACTATCAGTTGTAAACACCTTATTATACTTCTATGACTGTGACTACAATGTAACAATTTATTCTCTTATTACCTTGGCTATGTTTTAAATATTATAAAGACCTCTTGTCTAAAAATTTAGATGGGGCAATCCCCTATTTATTGTAGCTTCCGAGTTATTATAATACTGGATATATATACCAAGAGGGGTGTTACATACCATCATTTTTAAAGGGTAGAAATTGAGAATTTGATATCTAAAATACTCCATGAGGGAATAATTCAAGCCACTAATTGTCCATATGTTTCACATGTTCTATTAGTTAAGAAGAAATACGATACATGGCATTTTTGTGCTGGTTACTGGCAGTTGAACTCACTCATTGTCAAAGATAATTTCATATTCCCTTAATTAATGAAATATTAAATTAATTACCAAGTGCTAAATATTTTCTAAATTAGATCTTAGATCTAGGTACTTTTAGATTAGGGTGCAAGAGAATGAGATTCCTAAAACTGCATTTAGGATCCATAATGGCCATTATGAATTTGAAGTTATAATGCCATTTAGCCTTACAAATCCCCTACCACCTTCCAATTGCTAATGAACAACGTATTTACTAGTTGTTTAAGAAAATTTATATTGGTGTTTTTAGATGATATACTGATATACAGTTATGATTTGCAGTCTCATCCTTATCAATTGGAAGTGATATTTAATTTATTTAAGAAATATAAGCTCAATGCAAAAAGGTGTAAGTATTCTTTTGCTTAAAGTAAATTTAAATATTTAGGGTGTAACACCCTACTACAAAGTAACCCGAAGAGGTCAGGGATGTCACTCTATCTTAGGACCAAGGATCTTTATAACTAGATAAAAGTGAAAAGAAAGAAGTAATTTAAAATTAATACAACCCATTAACATATATACATGTCTAAAAGGTTAAAACTTAAGAGATTACAAGTCTTTAACATCAATTCATAAATAAAGAACAGAATTTAGATCTTGAACACTATAAACACCCTAGCTTGTTCAGATTAGCACTCCATAAAAACATAGAGGAATGTGTGAGAAGAATTTTTCAGCAAGTCCTATGTGTGCCCACGAAAAATTTGAAATACTTTCACAATGTAAGTTGGAAACTTTATAGAAAATGTTGCAAGTCATTACATATTAATATAAAGGATCATAGAGTGGTTGCTTGTGCAATTTGCTCTATATAATAAAACAAAATCAGTAGAAAAGTCTAAATAACTGGGTTACACATATAAAAGAAACCACTGCTTGAATTTTTCAAAACAAGTAGACTACAAAATCATGCATCATAGCCCCTTACACATAAAATAAAGCAGAATCAGATAAAACTATACCATGTACAAAATAACCACTCATACAATTTTTATAAAATGGTAGACTATAAAACCTAAGATCATAGTCCATTGCCATGAACCCTTCGTCATGATAAATACACTGTGAAATCTTGCATAATAGTACTACAGGTGATCAACCCACTGGATAAGATGTTTTTTGTCTCCCATCCAAACTTACCAATTATCCAATTCCAAGTCACAGTCTCGTTTGGAACTGGTTGCTAGCTCAAGCAAGACTGATTTACTATTCTTGTCACCCCTTTCGGAAAGAGATCATACTATGGAGGTGGCCATCTGCTGGAGTATTCACCAAATCCCTTAAAGGCTAGTTCTAGTAATCTGCTCTTATTGAGTACTCAATGGATACCCTGCTCAAAAAAATTCTCAAGGTAAATAGTTTATGCCAACTTGAGTTTGCATACAGTGTAGTATGAAACATAAAACTTTATCAAGGAATCAACAAAAATGGAATAGTATGAATTCTGTTCAAATTGTCATTAGAAATATATTTTATTTTTTAAAATACACAAATTTGGTAAAAAGGAAGTTAGTGCACAAAAATCGTGTTTATCCATGTTTGCTCATCAAAAGTGTAATTCTATTAACAAAATGTGTAAAAGAATAATAACTTGCAAACCAGTGTGTTAATTACCAAAAATAAGTCATGTAAGGACTTATTTGTTGTTCTACACATAATACAACTATGAATTTGATTCCTAGAAAAAGGGTCGAAAACCATCCAATAAATTGAACAAAATAGATATTCATATAAATTCTACCCAACCAACCTACCACCTCAAGTTATTAGAAATATTATAAAGTTTGATTCCCAAAGAAAAATAGTTGAATATAAATCTCATATTTCGATGATTAAACCCCTAATCATATGTGTTGCCCTTATCATCCCGCAAGTTACCAAATAACAAAATATGATCGTCATGGCAGATTTTTGGGGTAAAACGAAGCAAAAACTTAGCAAAACAAATCAGAGGCAGCGTCGGCTAGGGCAAAGGAATCGGCATCGGCCATGTACTGTTGACACGAACTTTGAGAGGACAAAAAATTGTCAAAATAGAGTGGAACAGAGTGGAACCGACGCCAGCTCCAGTAGCCAAGGTGGCGTCGGCCACATTTTGGACTACATTGTGTGGAATTCAAAAAAAAAAAAAAAAAATCGGCAAACAAGTGGAGAATCAGAACACAACCGGCGCTGGCTCCGAGAGCCTAGGCGGCGCCGGCTGTGCCCTGAAGTTAAGGCGATATTTGATTTTTCTACGTGATTTTTGGTAATCTGTGGAGTTTTAGTATCTTCCAACTTCTACTCGGCCAAGAAAATTACACCAACGAGTTTAGGCACTTCCTAAGCCTATAAATAGATGGAAAACACAAGAGAAAATGGAGAATTCATTGATCATCATAGAAAATAACTCAAATCAAAGGAGGAATTCTTCAATTCAAGGAGGGTTATGCAAGAAGGTCTTCAAAGGAAGAAGAAGGAGGCTTGTCTATGAGTGCTTTCTTTTACTTTGTTTTCTTTTTCTTGAACAATGATATGTTAATTATTTTAGTGTAATTTGACATTGTTTTAGGTATTCGTGATTTTTAGAGTTATTTTATCTTTTGATTAATTGGTTGTTTTTCTTGGTATTTAATTACTTGGGCTAATCACGAGACTCTTTTGTTATTTCTTTCCATTAACTTGCTTGGGAAAGGGGTTGATGGTGGTTTCAATTCAGTAGTTTCATAATTGTTGTCTCTTAACTTGTTTGGGAAAGGGGTTAATTGCTAAGAACAAGGTAATTAAAGGTTAATTGATGTCTTCCAGAGTATGGATTCATTGGTTAATTTCATGTTTTAAGTTTGCCAGAGTTTGAAAATTTAATCAGGGAATGTGTTTAATGCATCTTTTGAGTGAATTAGTTGAGACAGAGTATGTGATGCTAATTTGTCTAGAAGATAGTGATTTCATGGATTGGAAAAGAAGTGAGTCTACTTTAATCCTTCATGATGCCAAGAGAATAATTAGTTGCAATAATGATTGAGTACTTTAATATCATGTTTGTCTAAATAATGGTTTGAACTACATAATTCTCCATCCTTGACATGTATATATTCTTTTGTTTTATTTTGTTTTATTTTCCTTTTTATTCTTTTTCACTTTATCGAGTCGGTTAAACAATGAATGAAAATTGATTAGTGTATAATTGTTCCTTGAGGATCGACACTTGTTTGAACCCTATGCTATGTTAATGATGAGTACGCTTGCTCATATGTATAATTTGAGGTTAACATTTTAATGTAAACTTGATTGGGAATGTGCTTAGTTTTTATTTGATTTTTATACCCAAACCCATACGCATCAAGTTTTTGGCGCTGTTGCCGGGGATAAATATGTGTTTATTTGTTTAATAATTCTTTCCTCATGCCAAAAACATCAACAAGGTTAAGGTACCATAGCCATGTTCACTCCAAATATATATATCCTATATATAAATCAATGTAAATCAAACCATTAGTAGTAAGATCCCGTCACAAATATCCTATAAGATCCAGGTATAAAAGGTAAAATCTAGCATGCTCATACCTTAAATAATTAGCATCTCATTATCAACTCTCACATTACCTATAATCACAATATTCATAAGTCAAATCATTACTCTAGTCATGCTAGTAGAATAACATTTTCATGCTAGGGCTTAAAACACACACAAAGGTCATGTAGTACAACCAAAAAATAAAATCATAAGAGTTTAAATGGTACATGTGATTAAGTGTGAATCCTGATCTAGCTTTGAAGAGTCAAAAATTCCAATCTTAAGAGTGATGGCTCACATTTCACCTTAAATAGGGTTGGCAGAAGGCATCATGCTTGTGGTGAGTGGCGGCCGTTTAGATGGGAAGAAAGCAATCATGCAAGGAAGGTTTGTGTGTAAAGGAAATAGAGAGGCCAAGTGATTATAAGAATCCTTACTGTTCGTGTTTTGTTTTAATAATAGAGGCAAAAAGCTTGCAATACCTTAGGCAATGGGTTTTATAGTTTTGAGGGAAAGGAGAAGTGGTGGCTATTTCGTTAAGTGACAAGGGAGGAAAATGGAATGACAAGATGAGGAGTTCTTGTTACTGCTTTTGTGTTGTTGCTATTTATGGAAAACAAATGGCCTTATGTTGGTGTGTGTTTCAGTTAAAGTGAATGAATGATGAGCAAAAGAAGTCGGGACTTTTCTTTGCACAAGAGGGACTGATTTTTGGTTGCTAGAGAGATGGGTGGCTAAGAGGATTTGGTGCAAAAGCTGTTCCGGAATGTCTGAAGGGAAAGTGAGCAAATGGCTTTGGATTTGGTGTGTGTGTGAGATCTCACGAAAGAATAAGGGAAAAGTGCAAAAATCTTTTGAATTTGATTAAGAGGGAAGTAGGGAAGCTTACCATAGCTAAAAGGGGAAGGATTTCAAAAATAGGTTGTTTGTCTTAAAGGAAAAAAGGTAGCTTTCTTTTCTCCTTAGAGTTAGCTGGACTATAAAGGAAAATGTGATCATCATGCTAGCTAAAATTAAGGATGAATAGCCATGTTCTTGGCTGGAATTTAGAGATCAAAGGCTAAAGTCATGGAATTCCATTAGGGAAACAATCTTAAGATTTTAAATTCAAATTATTGGAGAAGAAGGGATGTGGCAGTTGCTTGGAAAGGAAATAAATCTTCAGCAATACTAATTGCTAGAATTAGAGACCAATCACAGCATTTCAGGTGTATCTGTGAATGGATTCCATAGAGAGAGGGAAGAGGAATGTAAAGAGGGTTGGTAGAAGGAAATGATATATATATATATATATATATATATATATATATAAGAAATCTTAGGAATATGGAAATTCGAATTTCTATATATATATATATATAAGAAATCTTAGGAATATGGAAATTCGAATTTCATGGGAAAATAAGGAATAATTTTAGCTTTGGTAACAAATAACCCTAAATAATCTAGCTGCCAAATCTATTATGAGATTAGGAAAATTAAGGCTTTATTGCTTGACTATAGTAAGTAATTTAGTAGGTATGGAAGTTAATATGTTAAGCATATGTATTAAGGAAGGAGAATATATAATCTTTCGAGAAGCTCTTGATTTCGAAATTCATAGGATAAGGAAGTAAAATTCTAGCTTTGGTGAAAAGTATATACTACTAATCTTGTTACCAAGTTGTGGAGAGAAAATAAGGAAATTAAGCTACGCTATGGCCAGCTACTTTGTATGTGCACATGTGTATGTGTGTGTGTGTGTGTGTGTGTGTGTGTGTGTGTGTGTGTGTGTGTGTGTGTGTGTGTGTCGGTGTATATAAAGAAAGGCTATCAAACCTAAATGGAATATCCTCTCATCCTCAGAATAGAAATAGTAGCTTGATAGATTAATATTGGGAATTTTATGCTAAATATAAGAGAGTTGTTATATTTGGGAAAGATATAACTATAATAATTAGATGCTAAAATAAAGTGTATAGAATATAGAAACTAGAGCAAATATGGATATAGATTTACATGATATCTAATATAATTTTGGGGACTAATCTTAACAAATAAATTGTCCATAAATCATAGGATTTCACAACCCAAAATGGATATAGCAGTTCAAGGAAGAAAAATGTAACACCCTACCTTTTTCACTTCCGATTGGCTACTATTTGTAATAGGATGAGAATTTGTACCAATGTCTAGAACAAAAGTTGATCGGTGTAATGAGACGAATATTTTGGTGGAATAATATTTTGTCAAGACCCAGATGTAATTATTGAATTTGTTCTACCCGTACCCTAAATTTTTGAAAAACTATTATTATTAATAAAATAAGAATTTAAGGGTACTCTGAAAAGAGAAATTGATCAGTGCAATGAAATGCACGTTTTTGTGCGAATTATGCTACCCGAGCTATCTGGGGCATTTTCATCATTTTGACCACGCCCGCGACTTTGACCCCAAATTTGACCAAGTAGAGATGGAATTGAAGAATTTAAGTGTTACCAATGGATTCAGTGAAATTTTTGGAGTTGAATAGTGAAATAAAATATTTTTCCGTTACGGACCAGATTTTGGTCATTTCTGAAGAAAATAGAAAATCGCAGTTAAAAATGGACGTGTGGCATTGTGTGAATGGTGGATGAAAACAAGTGTTAAAATACCATTGGGGGAGCAAAATATTTGTGGGATTATTAAATTGCAAAAGCTTATTGAATAATCTTAAGAATTATCCATTTTAATTAAATCCTCCAATAGGAAAATTAGCTCTAAATGGATAGCCCACAATGCAATTAATGTAGGTTGACCCTTGGACTCAAGAATGGTGGTGAAGGGCTGGGAAAAACCGGCCAAGGGCTTAAATGGAGAAGGAAGGAAGAAATAAGGAAGAAAAGGAAAGGAAAATTCAAGAAAAATTGGAAAAAGTATAGAGAAAATAGTGTTCTTGGAGAAGTTAAAGTTTCTTGGAACAAATTCAAGCTAGAGCACCTTATATACAAGGTAAATTCCTATAATTCAATAATTAAAGTTGTAGATTTCATTACGGTGATCGTTTTGATATGAATTTTAACATGAAAACGTGAGATTTGTGATGATTAAAGTGATTATTATGTACTATGTGAAACTTTGTCTGTGCAAGTGTGTGAACTGGTTGGATAAAGGATTGATAGGCTATGTTTTGTATGGTGAATAAAGGGATTTGATTGGTGATTTAAAGGGTTGTTCATGATTGAGAAGAAAGATGGTAGAGTTGGGATAAAAATGGGTTAAACATTGAAGAAAATGGATTATGATTTGTTTTTGAATGTTGATGTTGGTTGTATGTTGTTTGCATAAGAACTTAGTGGCTTTCTTGAACCTAAAAATCTGAAGAACTACTGGAAATCTGGAAATTCAGAATTAAAGGTGATTTGAAGGAAAATTGAGTGAATGAATGGTTCCAAAGTGTTAAAGATTAAAGGGGAACAAAGGAAAGCATGAATAGTAGGTTTGAGACAAAACTATTGGGACTATTTTTGCCCAGTAGCATGTCACGGGAACCAGAAATCTGAGAAAGCACTTAAACAGAATGAAATTTAAGAGTCTTATGGTCATTTTTGTATATCATGGAGCCAAATCGGAGTTGTAAATTGAAAGTTATACGCAAAACAAAATAGTGTGTCAAACCAGTGAAATTCCAGAAAGTAGTCCGTAAATGGATGGACTTAAGGGTGATTAATTGTGTGATTTTGGATGAAATAATTGGGGAAACATGAAGTGAATCCCTTGTTTATGAAGGGAGGAAGGATGTGGGAAAAAGTAAAACAAAAGAATTGATCAAACGATAAAAAAAAACGACGTGAACGAAAGTTAAATATTTTTCTTGACCGTCGGCTAACCATCGGCCTCGTCGGCTAACCGTCGGCCCCGTCGGCTAAACGACGATTGGACGTCGGCTAACCGACGGGCACGTCGGCCGGACTTCGGCTACCCATCGGCTATTTTTCGGCTAAACACGAATTGACCCAAAAATGATGTTTGGTGTAGGTTTAGCGACAAACGGCCAACGAAACATCAAAAACAGTAAGAATGGAGGTTAAACGGCCGTGAACGAAAAGAATTGCTTAGGATACGAGGTGAGTCCCTTAGATTTCTAAAACTCTTTCTAAAGCTAGTGTGCTTTGTTTTTCCATGAAATGCTATGTTATATACCATTTTGGAAATCCCTAAATATGTTTAAGGTTTATCTGAGCTAGAATTATTTTTATGCTATTTTGGGCTCAATTGAACATCATAATTGGCTTGCAAACCTTACTGGATGACTAAAGCATGAATTTTGTGAATTTAGTCCTTTTTTGATTAAATATTTGGGATTTTCAGAAAATGGTAAATTTTGGAATTGGATATCCATAAATTGACTAGAATGCCCTTATTGGAACATTTTATGGAAATATGTTTGGAAACTTTGAATTTAATCCTCTTTTAGGATTAGAATTTTGGATTTCTTGAAATGAGTTCCTTTTGGAATCGGGTATTTGGAAATTGATCCAAATGTCCTTATTGGAATATTTATGAAAACCCTTGGAACTCGGGTACTCGGTAAATGACCGAAATATCCTTATTGGAACTCTTGTGGATATTTTTCAAATCGGGTAAGGATAAAATGACCCGAATACGCTTGAAAAGTCTTTTGGAAATC
This sequence comes from Voacanga thouarsii, assembly GCA_026120185.1. NCBI lineage: Eukaryota > Viridiplantae > Streptophyta > Magnoliopsida > Gentianales > Apocynaceae > Voacanga > Voacanga thouarsii. The sequence goes on from JANUWF010001003.1 coordinate 2,346,895, forward strand.
GGGTATGGATAAAATGACCTGAATACCCTTGGAAATGACTTTTGCGGTCGAGTACTGGAAAAATGACCCAAATACTCTTGGGAACATGTTTTGATGTGTGAACAGAACTCTTTATCCTATTTTAACATGATTTTGGAAAATGATCTCTCGTGATGAGATTGACTTTTAGAAAACGATCTTCTGATCCCTGAAATTATTTTATTGGCCAGATGTGCCATGGAACGAATTGATTAGCTCTGCAGCGCCTATGTGAATGATGATCTGACTTGCGAGTCAGCGGAATCGAATTCTGAAAAATGTTATTTTGCCCCAAAATTATTTTGATTTGAAACTTCTGCGGGATCAGATAATCCTCTGGCCTGATCAGTCAAATGGGGTTGGTATTGTCAACGTTGAGTATTCAGCATGGACTTTGATCTTTGTACAAGCTCACGTTAGAGTTAGACAACCCTAGCAACCTGGCCTAGTTTTAGGGATTGTATTATTCCGAATGGGGTGACAGGACATTGAGATGAGTCGTCCTAGCTAGTTGTTTAGCACCTGGCAATTACCGCGTCTGTGGGCGCTTCTTGATTTTGAGTTATTCGTAGGATGCCGGGCGGGGACACTCGATGCGTTTGACTCCTTGCCGCCACGATGGTGATTGACATCAGGTTTGGGACCCCTGGTTTATGGTGGCAAGCATGTGCTGCGGTACACGGGGTATGCTACGGTATACCTGGGCAGAAATACGCTGCAGTGTACTTATTTTGATGATGCACGGTTGAGTATTGAAGGTTACGGTCTAAGTACAATGATACATGGCGCCGAAGGCAAGGACTGCGGGACTTGCATGTGGATTGGATACAGGCCAACCTTCTGTTGGAGAAGTGCCTATAATTTGAAAATTGGGGCAATGATTTGAAATTGAAATATAGTTTTTCAAAAATGATTGAGTTCTAAATAAACTCTTCGTTAAAGAGTTTTAGATTCATTTTTAATGAACAAATGATATGCTTTTCATAAAAAGTTTTGTGTACTCTACCTCTTTGATATAGCACTAGCACACACGGGACTCACTGGGTGATTTTTCACTCACACGTGTCTTTTATCTTACCATTTTGTAGGATTTGGAGTTGAGCGGACCTACAGATAGAGGACGATACCACAGTGACAACAGAATAAGTCTGGACATTTCCCTTTTAGATTATGTACCTTAATACTGATGTTGAATAAAAAAATTTTATGTATGAGATTCTTTACTATATATGTGCACGTGACCGTCAATATAGGTTGTTGTGTGGATTTGGACCTTACATACTCTGTTGGTTTTTCGTTATAAAGACCCCTTGTCTGGGTAACTGGATGGGGCGACACCTAGAGTTCATATGCTTCTGTTGTTACCTTTAGCATGGGTGTTACAAAAAAGGTCGGCTAAATAAGAGAAGGGAAAAAAAGAAACAAAAATGGAATCTAAGCACAAGTAGCATTAGATCCTCAATTGCTCAACCACCATCTCAACACCACAGCCATTATACTACAATACTTTTACATTCCCTAATCACGTTAAAACCCATATATTATATAGTCCTATTCTTAAATTCTCCTCATATTCACATAAGTAATAAATAAATAAAAGAACTCAACACTACTCTAGTAAAGTATGTAAGTTAAACAAATATCACAACTTAGTATTGCATAGGTTAATCAATTAAATAACACTCAAGATACGTACATATATATATATATATAGATATATATGCATTTAAGCATATAAAACACATATGCAATAAAAAGGTGTAATACATGCCCTCTTCTTATCTCTAAAGGTGGTTTAGAGTAGGGTTTTACACCCTCCCCCTCTTAGAGGAATTTTGCCCCTAAAATTCACCGTCTTGTTACTTTAGAACACTTCTGAGGTTTTTTTCTCCACTCGACCTTTGTCATCTCACAATGAAATTCAGTATAACATATTGAAGGATACTCGCCAGCCTTTACCGTACATCAATTCATTCAATGAACCATTGCCTACTCCTCATTCACTGGATTCCTTCATGTAAGTTTTGACCCTTCTCTGCTTGCAGTGAGCCTGCTACGATAGTAGTCTTGATCCCTCCCATCCCATATGATATAATTCTCATAGCTTCGTACAGGATTAGGATCAACCAAAACATCATCTTAATGACTTTAAGTAGTAGGAATACCTTTCCCTTTTTTTGTGCTTGCTTCTAGTCCCTCTTTGTCCAGTGTGAAGACTCTAGCCTCTACTTGAGTTTTCTGTCCTACACCACTCGAAGTTACAGTAGTATTAGTTTAATTGGTAGTATAAATAGATAAGGTGATATTTTCTTGGTAGGCTTTTGGGGCCCTTGGGCATCTATTTCCCATATATGTAAGGTATCCACATTTGAAGCACTTCCTATTCTCCTTCCCAAACTAGCACTCTCCTTCTACATGCCCGCTTTTGCCGCAATAGTGCCAAGTTGCTACTTCAGTGGTAGTTCTAGTGTTATGTGTAGTCCGTGCTTTCCCCTATTCTCTTGTGGTTTTTTGGCAAGCCTCCTATGGGTAAATTGTTCAGTCAGGTTTGGGGTTTTGCTGCTAATTCTGCTTTTGTCTTCATTATCGATTCAAGTTGCAGCCTCTACTGCAATAGTATAAGTCATTGGAGGAAATAGCACTAGTGCCCTTCTCAGCCCTTGTCTTAATCCCTTTATGAACTATTAGGTTCGATTTTACTCCATGTCTATCAGTCACCGTAGTGCTTGGAGAGTTTACTAAACTGTGTTGCATACCGAGCCACTGACAAATTTCCATGTTTTAGATTCTGAAATTCATCCTCTCTCAGTTCTATAATCCACTGAAGAATATATTCAACCTTGAATACCTTCACAAACTTAGTCCAAGTCCATTCCTAATCTATTCTATCCCACTCTTCCTAAATTCATTACCACTAATCACATGCTGAGCTTTTAGCTTAAAGGCCATAAATTTTAATATTTGCCTCTTTGGGTATTGTTGAGCGGAGAATATGTCCTCTATGTACTCATCCACTCTTGTGCCTTTTGACCCTGTTCTGCTTCCCTAAAGAAAGCAGGTGGTTAAAACTTCAAGAACCGTTCCAAAGCTTCATTCTCTACCTTGAACATGCTCCTTATCGATAGAGTATATAGGAGATTTGTCATTCTATTGAAGGCTTGGCCTCTCGATACTTCCTTTTCTACTTTAGGTCTGACTTCCTGCTCTTCTCCATTCTCTATCACGTCATGTTATGCAGGGTTCTGCTCGGGTTCATATTCTGGGATGATCCGCTCTGTGTTAGAGGCTTTTCCACTATGGGTAACCATTCTTCTTCTTGGTGGCATCTTTTTGTCACAGGGTTCTATTCTTATCATGAATGCATGCAAGAAATGTATTATGCTCATAATGCCACATGTAAGAAAATGGTCATATCATAAAAGAATAGACATTAAATTTGTTACCTTTATTATGAATGTATACAGAAATGCTTATGCACATGATGCTTCACATAAACTGAGTAATAGAACATAAAAATAAACACTGGTCTTGCAAAGTAGTGGTATACAACTTAAATGGAAAATAAGGGAATTTTAAAAATAATCATTTTATAGAATAGCATTTATTGCAAACATGAACTTATAAATCTTAAAAGAAATAGATATCATATTTGAATTCTTTATTTCATAAAGTAAAGCTCTTAAAAGAATAATACTCAATCACTAAAATATTTAAAATACTACCACCTCATTATTTCATATGGCATAGTTTTAAAGTTGATAAACTAATATAAATATCCCAACACATAAATATCCTAGATAATTCTACTCCCATACCCTAACTATTTACTTTGCACTAGAATCTTCAGAGTCGGATGGGAAAAGCTTCTTTGCATATCTCCCCATTGGGTCTACATGCATAAGAAATTCCTTAGCCTCCCTTCTAGTATGATTTATTGGCTTTTTCATTTTAGGTTTACCAAACCACCCCCAGTATTCCCGATTAGATCCAAATGCTTAAGAAGCCCAGGCTCATCTACCTTCTTGATAAAGTCTAAGATCCTAACCCTCCCACGAGGCTTCTCAGGGTTTTCCTCAACTTTTTCTTCTCCCTTGGGTTCTACCATCTTAGCCTTCTTTTGTGGTCCTTTTATGTCTTCATCAAGTTCTCTCTTGGGCTTGAGTTCTTCAATATACTTATTCCTAGGGTTATAGCTGCCTACAAACTCAATCTCAACATCACTATTGTCATACCCCAAGTAAGCTTTCTCTCAATGACTCAAAAGAGATAGAAACACCAAAAGGTTTGTGTAAGGTAGAAGACTAACAAGTATGAGGCGTCCTGAACTAACAGGTGGCAGTGACCAGTCTAACCATCTAATAGGGCTAAATTCATCAATAATTTTCTAGTTATTTGAGGATGTTTTGCGATACATTTGATACAATAACTAGTCATATCCCTTCATATTAGATATTTTACCCTTGAAAATGTGTTTTGGTATTTTATTGCAAAAAAAATAGAAAAATGACGAAAAAACCAGGCGCCAAGTAGTGCTCGGCCAGAACCAATTGTGTAGAGCATAGCCGACATCAGCCCAACTCTGGAATAGGAGAATTTTCTAAAAAGAAAATAGAGCACGACGGGCATAGTGCACGGCCGGCGCCGGCTCTCCTCTGCTCCAAGGCGGAAATTTTTCCTATTTTGCGTAGATTTAGGAACTTCCTAAGAATTTTGGTACTTTATAACTTCTACTCAGGCCAGAACTCCTAGAAAAAGAATTTTGGAATCCTAGGAGCTTATTTAAGCAAGAAAAACACAAGGAAAACAGATGAATTCAAGGATCAAAACTTCCAATCAAACACAAGAAGAGGGGATTCATCAATCAATGGGTATTATTCACGAAGGTTTTCAAAGAGAAGAATGAGGGCTTGTTTATGAGTTCTTTATTTTACCTTTGTTTTTTTTTCCTAGAATAATGATGTAATTAATTTTTTTTATTGTAATTTTACATTATTTTAGGATTCACAGTTTTTAGGTTAATTTATCTATTTGATCAATTTTCTATCATCATTGGCATTTGATTACTTGTGATTATAGAAGAATTGATGAATTTAGATTTGCTTCTAATTGACTTGGGAAACGATGTTAGTAGTTGATTTAATTTCATTAATATCATATTTGTTATCTCTTAACGGACTTGAGAAATGAAGTTAAGACAAAGAACCAAGGCAATCAAAGATTAGTTGATTTCACTTAGAGTATAGGGTTATTAGTTAATTTCATGTTCATTATCACCTAGAGTACAGGAATAATTGTTGAAGGATAAGTTTAATGCATCTTTCTGGTTATGTTGGTTTGATTGAAAAATCTGCTAATTTAATTATAAGATAGTGAGTCTATGACTTGGGAAATGATTGGATTCTATTCTAATTTCTTCATAATGCCAAGATTATAATTAATTGTGATATTTACTAAGTAATTAATTGCCATGTCTTCAAGAAGATTTGTCTAAATTGCATATTCTTTCACCCTTGAGTTGTATATATCTTTCTTTATTTTCTTTTTTACTCTATTATCACTTTATTAGGTCGGTTAAATAATAAATGAAAGGCAATTAATGGTAGTTATTTCTTGAGGTTCGATACTCGTTAATTTCCTATACTATGCTTGGATGAATATACTTGCTCATATGTGTAATTTGGGGATTGATGTTTTAATTAAAACTTGGCTAGGGATGGATTTAAATTTGAATGATTTTTATACACACAAAATCATACGCATCAAGTTTTCGACGCCGTCGCCAGGGAACAATATCATGAAAGTTAGGATTTCATTGATTTAACCTTATATATATGATTATATGAAAATATGTACATATGTTCTTTGAGTAACTAAGTGTCATATTTTGTTGTATGTATAAATGTACCTTAACTAACTAACTTGATTCAATATTGTACTATGCCTGTATGATACTAACAAGCTACCGCATGTAAGTAATATGGCCAATTGGAATATCGGGTAGTACCCTGACACTTCTCAATAGATGATACCTCGGCCATCAAACTCAACTATCCTAAAAAGGGTATTAGAAAAATTTTCCACCTATGTAACCAAAAGATTTCACAAAATAGATGACACAAGGGCCAGATTTGAGGAAATAATTCAAAACATGGAGAGACAAATATGGTTTTTAACATATCTAGTGTTAGAATCACAAGAAAGGTCACTACTAGGGTCGGAAACACACGAAGATTTAGCCACCATTACATTGCAAAATAGTAAGGAGCTACCTAACTCCAGCATGGAACTGGCGCAAGCTTAAGAAGCATCGGCCCCTCTCAATGTGCTACTCAAAAAGTAAGCTAAAAATCCAGGTTTTCAACCACTGGTTCCTTACCCCACTCAAACACAAAAAAATGAGAAAATATGCACAATTTGATAAGTTTTAGAAGTTTTCAAATAGCTGCACATAAACATCCCATTCAGTGAGGCTTTGATACACATGCCCAAATATGCAAAGTTCCTCAAAAGCATACTTGTAAAAAAAAAGGTTGAAAAAATTATCCACTATGGCTTTAAATGAAGAATGCTCTACCATCTTATAAGACTAACAGAATTTGCTACGCAAAAAAAAAAAAAAAAGATCCATGGAGTTTTTCTGTTTCTTATCTTATTGGTACTCTTATATTTTACAATGCATTAGCGGACTTAGATGCTAGCATTAATCTTTTACCATACAAACTTTCAAAAAGCTAGGCTTAGGTGAGCCCAAGCCTACTAGGATCAGTATTCAACTTACAAATAGATCTATTAAATATTCTTAGGGAAGTAGTCGAAGATATATTAGTTAAAATGGATAGATTCATATTTCCTGTGGATTTTGTTATTCCTGATACAGATGAAGATTCTAAAGTTCCCTTAATCCTAGGCCAACCCTTTCTAGCTACTGCCAAAGCTTTAATTGATGTTCATAGTGTTAGGGATATGCCCTAGAGTCAATTTGTACTTATACTATTGTCGTTATGTTTTATATAATAATATGAGGTTTTCCTTTTCATAAATAGTGCATTTTGTTTTGTGGTCATCAAGTACGTGACTTAATAGTAAAACCCTACAATAAATACAATAACTATTCTAAAACTGTCCCTGATCGATTATTATTATTATTGAAAAATAATAAATTAAAATTAATATGTTTGTGACTTGATGGCTATGTCTTACTGGTCATGAATATTTGTGATATCAATAAATGTTAGAGAATATTGTATTGGACATGACCCACTGTGAGAGTACTTTATGGAACATGTCATAAGTACTTTCTAGCCATAATAATATTAAAAGTCCTTCGACCTAAATTCATCACAGTTTCCTACTTGATAAATTCTATATTTTGACGTTGTCTAAAGTTGTCTTTAACCAGATAATAAATTAGACTGCTGTTGGATATAGAATAAATCAATGAGAGGAATATGATTGATAGTGAAAGAATTTGTCCCTCTCAATTATGGGAGAGATATCCATAGGCCCCTTGATAAGTTAGACTATTAAAATGCATGGCCGTGCTCAAATATATCAATCTAAGATATTGATATCATTTATTTGAATTGTTTACTATAAAATCAAGAAATAATTGATTAAGCTTAATAAGGATGACATGCTCCGTGCCTTATGTTTAATCTGGATATCGTGTGACAAAAGGACTAAATATAAAATTATTGTTTGGTTCAAAGAGATCACTGATCTTCATTTAACCTAGATAGTTATAATGTTTTGCTAGAAATCGCTTATAACTTGTGGGCCATTTAAATATGATTTGAGCACATTGCCAGTGTTAAATGAACATATAGGGTCACACAATAAGCGAACTTGTTAGGTTATTTTTTTGGTTAACGGATTCGATGAATCTGAAAATATGTCTAAGTTAATCGAACCTAGAAAATTTACCAGATTTAATGAATCTGAAAATATGTTCACACTTGATGTATCTGGATGATGTCTAGATTATAAGAATCTAACTCGGTAAATTAATTAGTTAAATTACCGAGATAATGGTAAAATCTTATCACATCAATTTTAATTTAATTTCAATTGAAATTAAAATATGATAAGATATTATCAGAGTTGGACTCTAAGAGGTTCGGAGGGGTTTTTAAGAAAACCCTAGCCGTCTTCTCAAGAGTCCCGTTCTGTTAAAAATATTTGTGCATCCATTCACCAGAAAGATAAGCCTCTCAAACCATAGGCCCTAGCACTCTCGGGGTAACGAGTTTGTTCGCTGTGTGTATCTGATAGAGGACGTTCGCACACTGCAGCGTCTGGTGATCGTTCGGGTTGCACATATGACAGCACAATCAGAATCGAAAGATCTCGATTATGCCGAACAGAGGTAATTCTATAAACCTTTAGATCTTCTTAATCGTTTACTTAGGTTCTCGGAAGGGATTCGTGGATGTTTTTCGCGTTTAGGAGTCCACGAATCCTAACACATAGGGGAAGGTTAACACTTAGGATTGGGGATGAAGAAGTCATTATTAAAATCCACAAAAGCATGCAACATCCTGTATCTTCTTATGATTCTTATTTAAGGATTGATATTCTTTATGAGTCTATCGTTCATTTTGTGCAAGAATCATTGGCCAATTTCTCTATGAATTGATAGAGCAATCAATTGCATATTTGGAAGATTCAAATAAAGCCTTTGAGTTGGGAGAGTTCGAAGAAATTGAAAAAAAAGCAGTTTGGGAAGAATGAAGTCATCTATTGAGGAACCACTGGAATTGGACTTGAAAGATCTTCCCGAGTACTTGGAATATGTATTTTTGCCTAACAGAAGAAAACTTCCAGTGATCATAGCAAAAGACCTTACTTGGGAACAAAAGACTAAATTAGTAAGCTTATTGGGAAAATATAAGGAAGTTATAGCATGGAAGATCACAGATATTAAGGGAATTAACCCTTCCTTTTGCACTCACAAAATATTGTTAGAAGAGGGAACAAAGCCCGTAGTGCAACCCCAACATAAGTTGAACCTAAATATGAGCAATGTGGTAAAAGACGAGGTAATTAAACTCTTAGATTCATGCATCATTTACCTCATTTCTGATAGTATTTGGGTAAGTCCAACACAAGTAGTGCCAAAGAAGGGAGAAATGATGGTGAGCCCAAATAACAAAAAATGAGTTGATTCTAATGAGATTAGTAACCAGTTGGAGGGTTTGCATTGATTATAGGAAATTGAATGAGGCAATAAGGAAGGACCATTTTCCTCTCCCTTTCATTGTTCAAATATTAGAAAGATTAGATGGACATGAGTTTTATTATTTTTTATATGATTTTTTCGATTACTTTCAAATTCCCATAGCATCGGAGAATCAAGAGAAGACTACATTTATATGCCCTTTTGGTACTTTTGCATATCGTCGTACGCTTTTTTGTCTTTGCAATGGTCCAGGAACTTTCCAAAAATGTATGATGGCTATCTTCGAATGACTTGTGGGAGATATCATGGAGGTATTCATGCATGACTTTTCTATTTTTAGTAATTCTTTTGACTTGTATTTGGACAATTTAGAAAATGTGCTTCAAAGGTGTGAAGAGACCAACCTCATGCTTAATTAGGAAAAATGTCACCTCATGGTGCAAGAATGTAGTGTATTGGGATACAAGATTTCAAGGAAAAGTATTGAGATTGATAGAGCAAATATTGAGACAATTGAGAAACTTCCTCCTCCCACTTCAGTGAAGGCTATCCAAAGCTTTCTTGGTCATGTAGGTTTTTTTATGAGGCTTATCTTGGATTTCTTAAAAATTTCTAAATCTCTTACTTCTCTACTTGATAAGGATGTGATTTTTTATTTTGATGATAAATATCTCAATGCGTTTAATGTGCTTAAAAAGAAATTGATCAACTCTCCTATTTTAATTGCACCAGAATGATCTTTTCCTTTTGAACTAATGCATGATGCCAGTGACTATACAGTGGGTGCAGTGCTTGAGCAAAGAAGGAATAAGCATTTTCAACTAATCTACTATGCAAGTAATAGCACAAAAGAACTACACCACAATGGAAAAAGAATTGCTTACAATAGTGTTTGCTTTTGATAAATTCCGTTCTTATCTTGTTTTGTCCACAGTCATTGTGTATACGGACCATTCCACCCTTAAATACCTACTAACCAAGCATGATTCCAAACCAAGATTGATAATATGGATTTTATTGCTGCGGGAATTTAACTTAGAGATTAAGGATACAAAGGGAGCAGAAAATTTAGCTGCATATCACTTATCTAGGTTGGAAAATCCCAACTTAGAACCTTTGGCCGAGGAGGACATCAATGACACATTCCTGAATTAACTACTTCTACTTGTTGATGGTGAAATTTCTCAAACTCCATGATTTGCGGATTTTGCTAATTACTTGGTTGCAAGAATTATTCATGAGGATTTCACAACACAACAAAGAAGAAATTCCTCTTCGAAGTGAAGCATTACTTTTGGGAAGATCCTTAGTTATTCAAGTGTTGTGCGAATCAAATCATTCGAAGATGTGTGGTTTCTATAGAAAGTGTGAACATCTTAAAACATTGTCATGAAGGACTTGCGGGAGGCCTCTACCAAGCTAACAACACTGCAAGAAAGGTGCTTGAGTCCGAATTCTATTGGCCAACACTTTCTAAGGACTCTTACAAATTTGTTCAAAATTGTGATAGGTGTCAACATACAGGTAACATTTCTAAATCTAGTGAAATGACATTACAAATTTTTCAAACTAGTGAAATTTTTTATTGTTGGGGATAGATTTCATGAGCCCTTTTCCTAATTCTTTGGGTAACAAATATATCTTGGTTGTAGCTGAGTATTTATCTAAATAGGTTGAAGCGCAAGCCTTGCTCACTAATAACGCACAGGTTGTAGTCAAATTTCTTAAAAAACTTTTCACCCGTTTTGGTGTGCCTAAGGTACTCATTAGTGATAGGGGAACACATTTTTGCAATATCCAATTGAACAAAATTTTCAAACATTTAGGTGTTACCCATAAGTTTGCTACTCACTATCACCCCCAAATAAGTGGCCAAGTTGAGGTGGTCAAAAAAGAATTAAAAAGAATTTTGAAAAAAATGTTTAATTATATAATAAAAGATTGGAGTTTGAAATTCGATGATACTCTTTAGGCTTATAGGACTGCTTTCAAAACTCCTATTGGTACAACCTGTTATAGATTGATGTATGAGAAGTCATGTCATCTAGCTGTGGAAGTTGAACATAGGGCTCATTAGGGAATTAAACTTGTCAATTTTGATCTTCAGCTCGCAGGACAACCGAGACTGCTTCAAGTGAATGAGTTGGAGGAGTGGCGTAATAATGCTTACCATAATTCTCGAATTTATAAGAATAAGATGAAACATTGGCATGATAGGCATATTCATTCCCCTCAAGAGTTCAAAATCGAAGACAATATGTTATTATTTAATTTTAGGCTCAGACTTTTCTTGGATAAGTTGAAGTCCAGGTGGTCGAGGCCAAATGAGATACGTCAAGTTTGTCCATTTGGGGTTATTGACGTTTCTCACCCAACTAAGGGGATCTTTAATGTGAATGGAAGTCGAGTTAAGCCATATTTGGGTAAAGAACTTAGCACTTTAGAGCATCTGGATGTTACCCTCTATGATTCATGATTTTTTTTTTTTTTTTGGTCCTTTTCACTTCTTTTTGTTTGTACTATATTATTTTTATTTTATTGTCTTTTCCTTTTCTAGATTTCTATTTTCTGTTTTGTTTCTTTCTTTTATGTTTTTATGTAGATACATTTTCCCAATGACCCCTTGTGATGGATTCACATGTGGTGAAGCTACTCCGTAATGGAAGTATTTTCTTTTCTCGCTTCTTCCCCTTTATTTATTTTGGTCTATTGGCTTTACTTTCAACGTTATATTTTTTGCCATTGAGGACAATGTCTAGTTTAAGTGTGGGGGGAGAGTTTAGCATTGAAGATATATTCCACATACTTTAGCTTTGGGTTACATTTTGGCTAAAATTTATTGTGAAATTTATTGTGATTTTCATTGCTTTAGCAAGGTTGTAGTTATCTTTCTTACTTGGGATATCAATTTTGTCATTCACTTGGTGGATTTTTATTAACAATGAATTAGTTTATTGGATGGGATATGTTAAGTCTTGAGAATTTAAGTTAATCTTGTTTATGCATTAGTGATTGAATATTATTTTATTCATTTAGTTTGAAGGTGGATAATATGATAAATATGGAAAAGTTGTTGGCTAACTCTTGTACTATGAGTTTAAAATTTGCTTGACTTTGAGTTGTGAATAAAGAATAAAAAACTTAAGTAGAAAGAACTAATTGTGAGTTGAAAGTTTAGTTGAAAAAAAATTTATCTCATCTTTGAAGATAGAAAAACCCTTTTTTCTTGATTATGGGAGCCAATACGAATAGTAAAGAGAAATCCATTTTCTTGAGGCTATTAATTCCCGAAAGCAAAAGAAAGAAAGAAAATTATTGAAAAAAATGATAAGTGATGACTAAAGGGAGCTAATACGGTGCGTTAAGAGAAATCCATTAACTTGAGGCTACCAATTCCCTAAGTCATTCCAAAAAAAAAATTAAGAGAAAAAAAATGGAGTGTTTTTCTTAAATCATGATTTGAGTTATGCAATTTTTAGATTTATAATGCTTGAGTTGGTAGATAACTTGATTTGTATGATTTATATTATCTACATTTTTGCTTAAAGAGTGAAATACTTTTCTTAGACTAAAGTATAAACTTGCTTGATTTGACTTCGAGTGTCTTGGTATGTTTTAGCTAGTACTTCAATTTGTTAATGTTTCCAAAGGGTTGAAAAGAATGGCAAAGTCATATCTAGAGTTTTAAAGGTAATTGTGGCTTTTTTATTGTTGAAAATTTTGAAACATTGTCTTGTTTTTCCTTATTTTAAAGTACTTTGTTTGAGGACAAGCAAAGATTCATGTGTGGGGGAATATGATAGGGGCTAAATTCGTCAATAATTTTCAAGTTATTTGAGGATGTTTTGTGATACATTTGATGCAATAACTAGTTATATTCCTTCATATTTAATATTTTACCCTTGAAAAGGTGTTTTGGTATTTTATTACAGAAAAAGGGGAAAACGACGAAAAAATCTATCTCGGAGCAGTGCCCCGCTGGCGCCAGTCATGAGGAGCATAGTCGGTGCTGGCCCAACTATGGAACAAGGAAATTTGCTGAAGAAAAAATAGAGCACAGCTGGTGCAGGCCATGCCCCCTCTGTTCCAAGGCGGCAAATTTTCCTATTTTGTGCAAATTTGGGAATTTCCTAAGAGTTTTGGTATTTTCCAACTTCTACTCAGCCTAAAACACCTAGGGAATGAATTTTGGCATCATAAAAGCTTATTTAAGCAAGGAAAACATAAGGAACATAGATGAATCCAATGATCAAAGCTTCCAATCAATCACAAGAAGAGGAGATTAACCAATCACGGGGTATTATTCAAGAAGATTTTTAAAGAGAAGAAGGAGGACTTGTCTATGAGTTCTTTATTTTACCTTTGTTTTCTTTTTCTAGAATAACGATGTAATTAATATTTTCATTGTAATTTTACATTATTTTTGGATTCATGATTTTTGGGTTAATTTAGCTATTTGATAAATTTTCTATCATTCTTGGTGTTTGTTTACTTGTGATTATAGATGAATTGACGAATTTAGATTTGCTTCTAATTGACTTGGGAAACGATTTTAGTAGTTTATTTAATTTTATTAAATTAATATTTGTTATCTCTTAACAGACTTCGGAAACAAAGTTAAGACAAAGAACCAAGGTAATCAAAGATTAGTTGATTTCACCTAGAGTATAGGGTTATTAGCTAATTTCATGTTCATTATCACCTGGAGTATAGGGATAATTGTTGAAGGATGAGTTTAATGCATCTTTTTGGTTATATTAGTTTGATTGGGAAAACTGCTAATTTAATCATAAGATAATGAGTCTATGACTTGGAAAACGATTGGATTCTATTTTAATTTCTTCATGATACCAAGATGGTAAACAATCGTGATATTTAATAAGTAATTCATTGACATGTCTTCAAGAATATTTGTCTAAATTGCATATTCTTTCACCCTTGAGTTGTATATATTTTTATTTATTTTCCTTTTTACTCTATCATCACTATATTGGATCGGTTAAACAATGAATGAAAGGTAATTAATGGTAATTATTCTTTGAGGATCGATACTCGTTAGTTCCCTATACTATGCTTGTGATGGGTATACTTACTCCTTTGTGTAATTTGGGGATTGATGTTTTAATTAAAATTTAGTTAGGGATGGATTTAAATTTGAATAATTTTTATACACCTAAATCATACGCATCACCATCCCATATACAATGCAAATGTATATCAGTGATACATCATAATACTTAAAAAAATAAATCCTAAAAAAATACAATTATAGCTTAAACCTAGGCTTTGATACTATTTGTAACACTTTACTAGTAAGTAGCCTAAAGGAGTCGAGGATGTTGTCCTATCCTTAGCACTAGGGGACTTTATAACTAGATAAAAAAAAAAGTAATTTAAACATAATACAACTCAGTAATAATTATATATGTCTTAGAGGTTAAAACTAAAAAGATTACATGTTTTCAACACCAATTCATAAATAAACAACAAAATCTAGATCTTGAACACTCTCAACTCCCCACCTTATTCAGATTAGCACTCCCTAAAAACATGATCAAGAAATGTGTGAGAAGAATTTTTCAATAAGTCCTGTGTGTACTTAGAATAATTTGAAATGCTTTCATGATGCAAGTTGGAAACTTTATAGAAAATGTTGCAAGTCATTGCATAATAATTTAAAAGACCACGGAGTGGTTGCTTATGCAAGTTGCTCCACATAATAAAACAAAATCAACATAAAAGTCTAAATAATTGGGTTTCATATATAAGAGAAACCACTCCTTAAATTTTTCAAAATAGGTGTACTATAAAACCAAGCATCATAACCCATTGATCATAAAAATAAAATAGAATCCAATAAAACTATTCCATGTACAAAATAATCGCTCAGATAATTTTTATAAAATGGCAGACTAAGAAACCCTGCATCATAGTCCATTGCCATGGAACCGTGCATCATGGCAAAGTACAGTGAAACCTTGCATCACAATTTTGTGGGTGATCAGCCCACTGGGTGAGATGCTTCTCTATCTCTCACCTCAACTTATCGGTTGTCCAACTCTGAATCACACTCCTACTTAAAAATAGTTACTAGCTCGGACCGGCCTAACTTACTAATACTATCGCCTTTTTTGAAAAGATATCATACTTTTGAGACAGCCATTTGTCAAATTATTCACTCAATCCCTCAAGGGCTAGTACCATTAGTCTGTCCATATTGAGCACTCAACAAATACCTCGCTCAAAAATAATAGTTTCAGCCAACTTGAGTATGCGCACACGGTGTAGTATAAAACCCAAAACTTTATCAAGGAATCAACAAACATGGAATAGTGTGAATTCTGTTCAAAGTGTCATTAAAAATATATTTTATCTTTAGAAAAACACAAGTTTGATTGAAAGGGCAGTTAGTGCAAAAAAGTGTGTTTATCCATGTTTGCTCATAAAAAGCGTAATTAAGCCATCAAAATGTGTAAAAGAACAATGACTTGCAAAATAGTGCATTAATTACAAAAAATAAGCCATGCAAGGACTTACTTCTTGTTCTGCACACGATACAACTACAGGGCTGATCCATGGAAAAAAGGTCAAATGCCATCTAATAAATTGAACAAAATAAATATTCTCTTAGATTCTACTCAACCAAACTACCATCTTAAGTTATTAGAAAAGTTATAAAGTTTGATTCCCAGTGACAAAATAGCTTAATATAAATCCCATATTTTGACGATTAAAACCTTAATCATATGTGCTAGCCTAATCATCCCACAAGTGACCAAATAACATAAGAAGATCATCTGGCACCTTAATCCCCAAAGATGTACAAATAAGATAATTGCTCCCTTCATATATATAATAAATAGCACATATCTTTCTAGCTAAGGAATGGGAAATCTTTCTTCTGTTACATGAATCCAATTTTCATTTCATCCGGGAATTCTAACGTCAATATGCAAATCAACACAGATAAGGTACCATAGTTGTGTTCACTCCAAACATCTATATCCTATATATAAATCAATGTAAATCAAACCACTAGTAATAAGATCCCATCACGAATCACCCCTAAGATCCAGGAATAAAATGTAAAATCTAGCATGCTTATACTTTAAGCAATTAGCATCTCGTTATCAATTCTCATATAATACCATACCCATAATAATAATAATCACACGTCAAATCATTACTCTAGTCAGGCTAATATAATAACATTCTCATGTAAAACATACACAAAAGTCATGTAGTACAACTAAAAGTTAAAATCATCGGAGTTTGGATGGTACTTGTGATAAAGAACGAATCTTGGTCTAGCTTTGAAGAGTCTAAAATTCTAGTCTTATGAGAGATGGATCATACTTCAACTTGAATAGGGTAGGACTAAAGGATGGTGCTTGTAGTGATTGACGATCATCTAGATAGGAAGAGAGCAATCAAGCAAGGAGGGTTCTTGTGTTGAGAAAATGGAGAGGCCAAGTGCATGCAAAGATCCTTAGTATTCTTATTTTGTTTTAAGAATAGAGGTTAAGGGTTTGCAATCCTTTAGGCAATAGGTTTTTTGGTTTTGAGAGAAAAGAGAAGTGGTAGTAGTTTTGTTGAGTGAGAAGGGAGGAAAATGGAATGGCAAGATGAGGAGTTCTTGTTTAGGTAGTGAGCAAAACTGCTTTGGTGTTGTTGCTTTTTGGAGAGACCAAATTACCTTGTGTTGGTGCGTGTTTCGGTTAATGTGATTGAGGGATGAGTAGAAGAAGACGGGACTTTTCTTGGCACATGAGGGACTGATTTTTGGTTACTAGATAAGAGGTTGTCTGAGAGGCTTTGTGAAAAAATTATTCTGGTTTGTCTCAAGGGAGAGTGACCGAATGGCTTTCGATTTGGTGTGTGTGTGTGTGTGTGTGTGTGTGTGTGTGTGTGTGTGTTATCTCGCAAGAAAAGGATGGAAAAATACAAAAATCCTTTTCATTTGATTAAGAGAGAAGTACGGAAGCATATCATAGCTAAAAGAGAATGAGTTCATTTAAGGTTGGTTATTTTAAAGGGAAAAAGTTAGCTTGCTTTTCTTCTTGGAGACGATTGGACTAAGAAGGAAAATGTGATCATTATGCTGGCCAAAATTAAGGATAAACAGCCATGTTATGTGCTAGAGTTTAGAGAACAAGGGCTAAAATCGTGGAATTCTATTAGGGAAACAATCTTAGGATTTTGAATTCAAATTCTTGGAGGAGAAGGTAGGTAGCGATTGCTTAGAAAAGAAAAAAATCTTCAGCAATACTAATTGCTGGAATTAGTAACCAATCTCTACATTTAAGGTATGTCTATGAGCAGTTTCCATAGAGAGAGGGAAAAGGAATGGAAAGAGGGTTTGTAGAAAGAAAGAAATATATATATATATATATATATGTATGTATACTTTTATATATGGACAAGAAATCTTAGGAATTTGGAAATTAGAATTTCATGGGAAAATAATGAATAATTTCAGCTTTGCTAACAAATAATACTCCAATAATCTAGTTGCCACATCTATTATGAGATTAGAGAAATTAGGCCGTGATTGCTTGACTACAATAAGAAATATAGCAGGTATGGAAGTTAATATGGTAAGCATTTGCATTAAATAAGGAAAATATATAATCTTTCTAGAAGCTCTTGATTTCGAAATTCATAGGATAAGGAAGTAAAATTCCAGCCTTGGTACAAAGTATATAATATTGATCTTGTTACCAAATTAGGGAGAGAAAATAAGAAAATTAAGCTATGCTATGGCCGGCATCACAAGGTTGAGTCTGTTATCTAAACTCAGTACACTTGTGCTAGCAGTAACTTGATCCTGGCCAAATAAAGCTACTTAACCTTATAAAAAACCTGCACAAGGATAAAGTGCACCAGGCATAGAAGTAGATATGAAAGAACACAAAATAATTATGGGCCCTGTCTAACCTTGAACTTCTATTAGTGACGAACAAGGATTACAAGAGACAATGTCAAATCTTTATGGCTGCAAGTACTCACACTACCTACATTAGGCTTTCTCCCAAAGCCTATCTACTCTCTCGTGTATTTTCTTTATTCAAGAGTTCTCTACAGTAATAAATGAGATGATCTAATTACAAATGAATGCCTAGGATATTTATAGAGCTTCCTTGAAGAAGTCATCAGGAAATTGACTCCGACTTGAACTCAGTTACATGGGGCTTAACCTTAAGTCTTCGAAAGATCTCCTCCATCAGATCAACCCACCTCACCCCTAACCCCTCGAGATAAGTCCTATGACTTTGTATTGGATAAGACTCCATCTTCCACTTGGACTCTGCTTCCTCCTCGAGGGCCAAGTCCATAAAATAAGCTTATTAGCTACGAACCAGCCCGCATTACAGCTTGCGCCTATGTATGCATCATGTCTGTCTGGCCCGCATATGCATAGCTAAGCTTGCCCAACTTATCTTGGTTCAATATTTTGCTAAGTCTGAGAACCTTGCCTAAGCCTTGGTCTTGGTTCCTGCTCAATAGCCTACCTCGCATCCAAGTCCTCTATAGTTCTATCATCTCATTCTGGTGCCACCTTTTAACAAAGCCTCTTTATCTTTTGGGTCTACTTGTCAGCTGGCATGGTCTAGCTTGCAAGTGGTTCAGGCATCATCCCGCGTGTCTTTGGGTTAAACTCAAGGGTCTGACTTACCTTCCACTTAGAGAGATCGGCATCCTCGTCGATGTTGAAGGTTGGTGGCTCTTCCAATACTCACCGATCTCCATCTGCCGACTATTTACTTTGTCTTTTGGTTAAGTGAGTACACACTTTCTCATCTTACTTATCATACTAAACTCTGATGACTAGTGGAGCTCAAACCATCTGCTCCCTATCCGCTGGATAAAACTTCTTCAAGAAGCTCACAAGGAAAGTAGGATGGGTCTTTAGCTTATCCAGTAGCTTCAACCTATAAGCTATCCTCCTAACCTTCTTGACAATATTGAATGGGCCATTGTACTTAGGAACTAGTGTCTTATGTGCATGCTTGCTGCTAATTTTCTTCCTGATTTGGGGAGTTAGTTTCAACTTCACCTGATCCCCTACCTAGAACTTCATGTCCCTACTATTTGGGTCATCAAACTTTTTCATTCGTTGTTAAGCCAATGCTAAGCTGTCACGAGCCTCATCCACCAGCTCTTGCTTGGGTTAAGGAAACCTATATACTAAAAGACATTTACCCCCACTTCGTTGCAAAAGAACCTTATGGCACATTACCGGTTACTGACCTACTGCCAATGCAAACCGAGTCATGCCAATCAATAAAGGCTTGTGCAGATTATAGCTCAACTATGCAACATCAAGAAAATCCACCCAATTCTTCTGGCTAGCAGTGACATAGTACCTCAAATAATCCTCCAACAAAGCATTAATCCTCTCAATCTGTCCATCGATTTGAGGATAGTTTGCAGTGGAAAACTTCAATTTTGATCCCAACATCACGAACAAAGCCATCCAGAATCTCCCTATGAATCTCGTATCACGGTCACTGATTATATCTTTTGGAATCCCAAAGTACTTCACTACATTTTTTATCAATAGCTATGTCTGAGGTGTAGTATATACCTTAAATAAGAGATTACAGTTTTGCAGCTTCAAGGCTAGTTCTAAAGCAATGTCTTGCTTTAGATTCTGAAATGCCTCATTGCACTTGGCACTCTAGTCCTACTTCCGATCTTTCTTTAACAAGTTTGTTAGTGGGGTAGACATCCTAGAATTTCCCTCAACAAACCATCTATAATAGTTAGCTAGACCTAAGAATGACCACAATTCTAGCACTTTTGTCAGGGCTAATGAATTCAAAAAAGCTTCTATCTTTTTGTAGTCCAACTTGATCTAGCCCTAACTGATCATGTGCCCAAGAAAAGTGATCTTCGTTCTCCTAAACTCATACTTCTCCTTCTTCACATATAGCGCATGTTCCCTAAGCTATTGGAACACCTTCCTTAGATGCACCACATGCTCCTCTAAGGTTTTGCTATACATAACGATATCATCCAGGTACGCCACCATGAACACATCTAGGAAGTTTTAGAGGATATCGTCCATCAAATTACAGAAACTAGTAGGGGCATTGGTTAGCCCAAATAGTATGATCGAGAATTTATACGAGCCATACCTTATTAACACCATAGTTTTGGCCTTATCTCCCTCATTAATCCGTAGTTGATAGTAGCCCGACCGAAGATCAATCTTCACGAAGTACCTCCCCGTCAGTAACTGATCAAACAAGTTCGTAGCATTAAGAATTAGGCACTTATTCTTCACTGTCAGTTTATTTAATGCTCCGGAATCTGCATAAAACCAGAATAAACCATCTGGCTTTTTCTAGAATAGTGTTGGGGCACCATATGGGACTTTTGAGGGGACCATCCAACCCATCTCTTGCAATTCCTCAAGTTGCTTTCTCAATTCTTCAAGCACAGAGGTGACAAATGGTAAAGTGTTTATGCTGGAAGAACAACACCTGGGGCCAACTTGATCTTATAGTATGTTACACGTCTAGAGTGCAAATTTTTAGGCATCACATCAGCAAAGTCATCCAACACTTTGGCTAGCTCGTCTGGAACCTCCTGGTAAACATCCTTCTTAATTTCCACTAATGTGGCCAAGTAAGTCAACTCACCATACCTTAATCCGGACATAATCTGTAGGGTAGACACCATCCAGAGCTCCTAATTTCCCTTGCCTAAATAGACATCTTGAACAAAGAAAGGGGTTGACTCATCTATAATCATCATTTCCCAAACATATTGCATGATTGCCACCTTCGCTGCCACCAGGAACTCATTCCCAAGAAAAATATTAAAGTAATCTAAAGGAACCACCATGAGTTACTATTGCACTACTAAGTCCTAATTTGCAAGTTCACACTTGCCATCCCCTGTATTGGCTTGGTTTCAGAGTTCACTGCCTTCAATCGGCTCGAATGCTCCATAACATTCAGCCCTATTTGTCTTGCCTCATGGTCCACCATGAAATTATGAGCTGCTTCTGAATCTACCATTGCCAGCATCTCATTCCTATTAACCCAAGCCTTCACATATATCAACCCAAGAGGTATAGTCTTCTCCACAGACATGTATTCAGTAATTGCAATAGATTGACATGCGGTATAGTCAATCTGTGGTCCTTTTAGACTTGGACCACACTGAGCTTCCCACAATTCTTGTTCTTTTCGGGTTAGTGTGTTGCGTAATGAGGACCCTCACATGTATAGCAGCCTTCTTTTGGGGCCTTTATGGATTTAGGACCCACCGTTCTCATCCTTCTTGATATCTTTACCTTGGAAAGCCTTCCCTTTCCCCTTGGCATTGCCCTTATGTTTCTTAAGGTTGGTTTTTTTTACTTTGGTTGTCATTAGCCATCATCTTGTAGTCTACCGGACGATCTGCAGCTGAAAAACCTTAGGGGGGGGAGGTGAATAAGGTTTTTGGCAAGCAAAAATAATTTTTCCAAATTACCTAAAATGCTAAACAAGGATGATTACCAAGATGCTTGGACTGACTTTATAGATGCATAGAAAGCTATCCAAGCACTCGTAGATGTATATCCAGATTTAGACAGTGAAAGAACATCAAAAATAGTATATGAACCACTGAAAAAAATGAGACAAGAGATGTATAGTGGTTCGATCAACAATGATCTACGTCCACTACCTTAAGCCTCACACTTAAGGATTTTCAACCATATTTCATTAACCTCACTTAATGAAACAGTTTCACATACAAAAGAGGATCACCACACTAGGTTTTCCACAATCTCTCAAACACATCAAGGATCACCTTACTAGGTTTTACAACACAACTTTAAACATACACAAAACAAGGATCACCTCAATAGGTTTTACCACACAACCTCGAACATACACTAACACAAGAATCACCTCTATGGATTTTACACCATAACCTTGCACTACAACAGAGATTTGAAAATCAATAGAACAGAAATAAGCTCACTTACTTGAGCAGATGTTCTCTCAAATACAAAGCACAAAATACTTTTATCTTTGATACAAAATGAACTCCCTTTGAAGCTAGATAAAAGGAAATTTTTTAAAATATTGAGCAATGGTGTTTCTAAGTTGATTGTCTCAAAAATCTTGTGTCTATTCTTGTTTTAAGGGCTATTTATAGAGCCAAAAAGTGGAGTGCCAACGATCATAAAAAAAACGGCTATAAATTTTTCTGTTTAAACTCATCCGAGTTTTGGACTCGAGTTTTGAATGAAGATGCATCCAAAAGGTAAGTCCAAAATGGCACATTCCTGACAGAAATTTTTCAACCCATTTTACAGGATTTTAGATGAACATTTTCAATTCAAACTGTTTCATCCAAAATTCTGTGAATTTCAAAAACTTTAAAAAGCACCTCCTTTGAAGCTTCAAGGTAAAGTCAAATGAATCAAAAGATAAGAAGACATAGGAATTAATAAATATACCTTAATAATACTTCCTAGTCTATCATTCTTCATAAAGAGCTTCCTTGATATATAACTCCTCATTCTTTAATTTTCTCATTTTGATCTTCTAATCTTGAAATCAACGATGAAGAAGTTGCCAACAATTCTTATCTGGAGACTTTAGAAGAATAAAGGTCAAACATGTCCTATCAAAAGAAATTGACAAGTTAGTCCATATCAACGTTTGTCATAAATCAAAATATAGAAGAAAGCCCTTAGGGCTAACAGCAGCTACCATCGCTTGTGCTAAGTTCCGAACTCCTTGTTGTCTCAATTCCATCTGAGCCCAAGCTAGCAATCTGTTATGGAATTGAAGAGTTTATCGAACTTGAATATCTCCTTTACGTCCAGCATCAACTAACTGAACTCCTTCACATAGTCCCGCACAGAACCAGAGTGTCTAAGGCTCCTCAGGGCCTCTCTTGCCAACCACGATATGTTTGTTGGTAAGAACTGCTGCTTCAGCTCCCCTTTGAGCTCCTTCTATTCCACGATCTTAGACAGGTTCTCATCCGTCAAACGTGTTCTCCACCACAGCTTGGCATCTACAACCAAGTACATAGAAGTAATAGTTATTTTCTTCTCGTCAGGTATATAAGTAGTTATAAAGTACTACTTCATATCCCACAAGAAGTTCTCGAGCTCCTTGGTGTTGTGTTATCTGCCAAACACCTTTATTTCTAGCATCTTCAGCTTAGGCAATCTCAGTGCCTTCTCACCAGTTCCACTAGCTAAGGTGCGCTTGATAATAGTAAGATTAGTCTTGATGTCCTCAATGTCTGGGCTTGCGCTAGAGCTAGCTTCGTCACCCCATGACTCCAAACGAACTAGTCTATGCTCCATATCTATAATCTGCTCACAAAAAACATTAGTGGTCAAGGTCAGGTCCTGCACTGGAGCATCTAAACCATCTCCCCAGAGTGGCCTCAACGTGTTAGGTCACTGAGCCTGGGTACGTCACTTCTCCAAGTTTCGTACTCAACTGTGGAGTTGATTCCCTCTTTAGGCCAATAATAGGGAACCTTCTCCGATATCTTTAAAGCCACTACTAGAGACAAGGAAGCTAAGGTAGCTTCCACCTGAGCAAGTCGATCAGCCAACTCTACCATTGAATTGCTCTCTAACATGAACAAGGCTCTGATGCCAAAATTATCACAAGGTTGACTCGATTATCTAAACTCAGCACACTTGTGCCGGTAGCAACTAGATCCTGGCCAAACCAAGCTACTCAGCCATATTATAAATCTGCACAATGACAAAGTGCATGAAGTCTAGAAGTAGAGAACAAAGAACACAAAATAATTACGGGCCCCACCCAACCTTAAACTTCTATTAATAACTAATATGGATTACAAGAGATAATGCCAATCTTTATAGCTACAAGCACTCACAAAGCCTGCATTGGACTTCCACCCAAAGCCTATCTAGTCTTTTATGTATTCTCTCTATTAATGAATGAGATTATTTGTTTAAAAATAAATGCCTAGGCTATTTAAAGAGCATCCTTGGAATAGTCCTCAAGCTATCAGGAAACTAATTCCAACTTAAACTCAGCTATGTGGTGCTTATCCTTAAGTTTTCGGAAGATCTCCACCGTCATATCAACCCACCATATCCCACTACGGGAAAATTGGGATTTAGAAACTAAACTTTAGAGACAAAATTATTTCATTTTTAAATAGAGACGAACTGATTTTAAAAAATTAAATGAGGTATTTGAGACAAAATAGAGACAAAAATATTTTGTCTCTAAATAAAAACGTTTCCATTTGGTATCTAAATAGACGCAAAATAGAGACGAAAGTAATGTCGTCTCAATTTTGTCTCTAGATAGAGTCAAAATAGTGATGACTCTCAATGCGTCTTGAATATTATAGATAAATTAGAGACCCATATTTTTCATCTCTAACTAAAACGTTTCTATTTAGTCTCTAAGTAGATACAAAATAGAGGTTATAGTAAAGCCATCTCAATTTTGTCTCCAAATAGAAGTATTATTTTTATTCCGTCATTTTATTTGTGTGACCTAATTATAAAGACCCCTTATCCTTTGGATGGGGCGACATTCCCGGCCCTGACGGGCCTAGATAGCGGGGTGTTACAATTAGACTATTTATGTGACAACTTTTGTTCATCATATGGGCTTAGATTGTATTTTCGGTGGTTATGTGATGGCAATTTGTGAAGACAATCCTTTGTTTAATTGTTAGTGACTTTCTTGATTTTGATATAAAAACTACGAAAGAAGTAATACTTAAAATTCAATCAAACATATAATTATACGTATTATTAACATCTATAAATGCTTGTTTAGATTGAGAGAGAAAGAAAATGTGAGAAGATCAATATTTATTTATTATGTTTGATTAGATATAGAATAAAAAATAAATAAAATATTAAATATAGTGTTTGGACAAAAAAAATGAAAAGAAAAAAAGAGGAAATAATACAATATAAGTTATTATTTATGTCTATTAACTCAATACTGTATTATTAAATCTTTATTTATTAGACATATTTTTGATAATTTAATAAACTTTATTAAATGAATTTTCCGTCCCTTTTGCCACTTTTAGATAGAAAGGACATTGAAAGTTTTATATTAAGTTTAATCTCTTAATTCTCCTTCTATTCCTTTCTTTTCCTTTTTAAAAAATTAATCTAAATGCTTAAAAACCAAACTTTCTATTTTCTCTCCTCTCATTTCTCTCCATTTCTTTTAATCTATGCAAATTTTAATAATTCTAAATTATGATAGTTACGGTATAAAAAATAAAGGTCTTTTTGGATTTCAAATTTTATTTTAAAAAATATTATTTTAAAATGTATTTTGAAAAAAATATTTTAAGTATAAATAAAATTTTATTATCTATTCCAAAACCATCACAGAATTCATTATGTCTAAGAAAAGAAAAGAAGAGAAGTAGTGTTGTTTGTGAGTTTAAAATAGAAAAGAAGAAAAAATTGATTTTAGAAGGTAAATTTATAAAATTAGTCATGAAAAACTTTTTAAATAATTTTTTAAAATTAAAAAAATTAGACAAACTTATCCTTTCAGTACACGTTTTTCCATTTCTCAACACAAATGGAGAGAAACCATTGTGGAGGGTAAACTGATCTCTTCTTTTCTTCCATCACAAAACTCCCAAACATCTCAATTACCTCACCTCCCTCCCAAATCCCTTCTTTTCTCACCAAATTTAAACTCACAAACTAGCCCTAAATCCCTAACAGCAGCAATAAGAACACTTGACGGGGGCGTCGGAACACACGCTGGTGATATATAGTGCAGGGACACTACAACTTTCAGCATCTTCTTCGTTTAACCCAAACACAGAGGACAAGGAGATGTGGAATAGGTATAATAATACTGGACAGCGAGAAGGGAACATAAGGGTTTTCCCTAGAGCCCAAATGAAATTTGTTCCAAAGGTCGAGCCAAATTCAAACTGGATCTAATTCTATCAGACAGTCACTTTCCAACCAATCTGGTGCCACCTCTAGCGGCACTGCCAGGATGGTGTATTGCCAGCGAATAAGATTAAGATAGGGAACCATATGGAATGGGTTTCCAACAGTTGAATACAAAGTGGCAATTTTGTAAATTACTTCCCCAGTATGAGGCCTTGGCTTCGAGTCTTAGCACACACGAGGGTGGGTCAGATCCCCTGGAGTCTGAGCGAGTGGTGGATCTTTTGAATGTGGAGCTGTCTCGTCTGCTCAAACTGAAGCCTAGAGATTTTTGGAAATAAGGTCACTTGTTGCTTTTTATTTTAGTCGATGATCTGCTTTTGCCAGTGTAATTCATGTTATGCTTCTTCTTCTCTTACTTAAATTGCATTCCTTTTAACATGAATAAGTTTGAATGTAGATGTAGATGTCAGGGTGTTTATCATTGTTTGCATGGTCGCTAAT
Organism: Voacanga thouarsii; assembly: GCA_026120185.1. Taxonomy (NCBI): domain Eukaryota; kingdom Viridiplantae; phylum Streptophyta; class Magnoliopsida; order Gentianales; family Apocynaceae; genus Voacanga; species Voacanga thouarsii. The sequence goes on from JANUWF010001003.1 coordinate 2,373,489, forward strand.
TTAACTTCATGGTTTCACTGCTTCGAATGAGACTTAAGTTTATATAGATTAGAATGCAGCTACAAATTATTTGGCTTATTGGGCTTGCTAGTTTGATCGCATATTTAGCAGATATAGGCATCAAACATATGACGATTTAGAATAGTTCTTCTGGAATGGAAGTTAAAATTTTCAAAATGTAAGAAATAGTCGTTTTAAGATACAATTAAAGCCATTGCCATCGTTCATGTTGATGTCAATGTGGTGCGGTTGTATTGTTGAATTGAGAAGATACATGGCATCTACTTCTATGCATACGGTGGGAAGATTGGCTTGACATGATACACGTCTTAAGTTAACCAATATAATGGTGGACAAGTGCTTATGCTGTTCTAATCTACATGGATTTGGTGCATTAATTAGATGCACTGGAAGCTATTTAATAAAAGAATTGTTTAATGTGTGCTCTGCAAAGTTTAAATCATTCAATTTCTTTTTGTTTCCCAGTGGACAGGATACATCTTTGCATGCCCTCATTGAAAGCTTCTAAAGTACAGGAGTAGATTGTTTGATTTCCCATACCGTTGAAATTTTCTTAAACTTCTCTCTGTATCATAAATTAATTAATCTTTTCGAAAGGACACACTGTTTCACAAATTCCACATGTAGCTCTTTTGCAGCAAAAGAAGTTAGGTGTATGCTATTGAAAAATTTCTATGTAGGTTCAATAAGAGAGAAGATGGTTTTAGTCAAACTCAAGGTAATTAATTGATTAAACAAGGAAATAAAGCATATCATGTTGCTGCCTAAACCTATTGGCAAAAAGATCAGGACATGCAATTGACAACTTTAGACAGAGCTACTGCTACTACCACTTCAATAGATTGCCAATTTATTGTCCGAACCATGTGTTGAAGCTTAGGAATGCAACTAGCTTGATTGTTGTAGTGCAAGCAATGGCACCGTTCAATATTTTACAGTAATGAAGAAAATTTTCATTGTGTTGTAATATGATGTTGTCTATGTTCTATTTGTGTATTGTATTTTTGGGAGAATTTGTTCTGATTGGTGGATGAGAAGTGGGTGTGTCCTAACACAGTTCTAGAATTCATGCGGTTAAAATTATGGGGTTTTGACAAGACTAAGAGATGGAGCATTCTACTGCAATGTGTTTAGTTGGCAATTTTTGGGTGGTATGGATATAAAGGAATAACAAGATTTCTAAGGATCAGTATATGCCTATTGAATTAGTTCGCTATCATCTTTTTCAGCAATAGCATATGATGTTTTTATAGATATAAAAAGAGATTGATTGGAGTGTTGCATATTTGTAGTTATTTTACTTTCTTATCTCTTGTGTCTCTTCTTTTCATTAATAATATACATTTTTTATGGAACTTTTTAGATTATGTAACTTTAAACTAAAAACGCTTGATCTAAAAAAATCTCCTTATTTGATTTATTAACTTTTTTAACCATTAATTTTTCCTCTACAGTTTTGGCAATTTGGAATTGATGACTACCCTTGCAAGACTACATGATTCACTACTGCCATTATTACAGAGGGGTTTGCATATTATTTTTGCATAAGTCGTGGGTGCATTGCAGGAGGCATCTAGAACATGCTTTTAGATGTTCTTTTCAGGTTGAAGTTGTTATCAACGAGGATAGTAAATTTGGGTTGGAAACTATTACACTTCGGTTATCTTAGTGATGAGGCTTTTGAAATTAGTTGTCCTTTTCCAACTTCCATGAAGATGTTTCCAACAGTAATCAGTGAGAGAAATCAGTCAGGAACATATGAATAGTCATGAGCTACATCAGAAGGGAACATTTATTCAAGACATTAAAAAGAATTACAAGATAATGAACAGAGTTGGATTATTGCGAAATGTAGGTAAGGATGATAATTTTATGAAGTTGGTCTATTCTATGTTCATTAGTATAATATGATCAATTGTACTCTCATCCTTGTTTCATCTAACTGGTCTTTAGCAATTTGGAGTTCTTTTATAGCTAAATCCGCTTCAACATTTATAGGAAATACTAAATGTCTTTACATTCTTCCTTTGGAGGATTTTTAAAAATCTTTCTTGTGTATGACATGATCATGGCTTATAAATGTTTACATTTGTTAGCAGTGTGTAATTGATGGCAAAGCAACCTTTTTTGGAAGGGTGGATATCAATGGATGATGAATAGATACAGTTCTTTTTGAGCATCCTTGCATACCCAGTGGAAGTCAACAATATTAATGGGACATGGCATCTTCTTGGGTTGACAACATCCGGCTGGCTAATAAGACATTGCCATTTTAGAGTCTAAAATCAGTCAAATAAAAGACTTGCTCCCTGAGTATCGAAAGGGTTTCTTGTCTGTTTGTAATCCTGAAGAGGTGATTTAGAGGATCCTGGAAAATACTTCGATAAAGATCTACAATCTCTGGATATTTCACTGGAGGAAACATCACCAAGAAAGTCAGTTTTTTCTATAAACGTGCATGAAAAGGGTAAAGGGAAGCTAGTAGAATCTCCTCTATTGTTTTCAATTGATAGGAAGTCTTATTCTCCTGGGGGTCATTCAAATTCATCTTCATCTCAGGAAGGTACACAAGGAGGGCTGTCACTGATTTACCCTGATTATGAGGCACTTGGTTCTAGAAATGTGAAACACTGTAAAAAATTGCAGCTCTTATATCACAACTTGACTATGAAGAATAGTATGATGACTCATGAATAATAAGTGATAAAAATTGCATCACTGTTATGAAAATATTTAATGCCTGTTCATTTTCTTCATTCTATCCATTTATCTTGAAGATAATGTGACTGTTCGTATACTGTGTCTGTTCGTTTTTCTAAGGTTATTAAATTCATTTCTTAACCTTTCAGATTCTGTATCGAAACCTCTATAAATAGGGGGTCATATGGAAACAAACGTACAATCAATACGTTATCAATACGAGACTTTATCGAAGTTGTTTTACTGAAGGTTATAATCACGGTGACACTATTGAAGTTGTTCTATTGAAGGTGATAACTAAGCCAACACCATCAAAGTTCTCTCTCGATCCATGCAGTTAAGAAGTCTGTTTTTTTTTTTTTTTTAAGTTTCTAGAACAAAAGAGGAAGGTAGGTACTTTTTCTATTTGATTTTGTATTCACATGGCAAATCTCACCAAACTTGAGTTTGCAACTCTTGATATTACTGAAAAAAAAAATATTTATCTTGGACACTAGATGCTGAAATGCATTTAGCTGCAATGGGTTTGGCAGATACCATTGTAGAAGGAAATCCATCATCATCACAAAATGATGTTAAAGTTATGATTTTTCTCTGTCATCATCTTCATGATGACTTAAATGTTAAATACCTTACCATGAAAAATTCACTTATTTTGTGGACTAATTTGAAAGAAATGTTTGATCACCAGAAAATGGTCGTCCTTCCAAAGGCACGGTATAACTGGATGCACTTGCGATTATAAGATTTTAAATCCGTTAGTGAGTATAATTTTGCTATTTTTAAAATTAGCTCGCAGCTAAAATTGTGTGGAGAAAATATTACCAATGAGGATATGTTAGAAAAAACATTCTCTACTTTTCATGCCTTGAATGTACTCCTGCAGCAGCAATATCGAGAAAAGGGATTCAAGAAGTATGCAGAATTGATATCTTGTCTTCTCGTAGCTGAGCAAAATAATGAGTTATTAATGAAAAATCATGAAGCTCGACCAACAGGTTTTACTCCATTCCCAGAAGTGAATGATGTTAGAACTCATAATTTTGGCCCTGGAAGAGGTCGTGGTCGTGGTCGTGGATATGGCTATGGCCGTGGATGTATATGTGGTCGTGATAAAAATATTCATTATGATTGCAATAGTAAAAACAAAGTTACGAGAAATATTGACAACCACCAGAAGTGGCCAAAAACTAACGAGAAAGGAAAATGAAATGATGTTGTTCCTAAAAATTATGAAGATAAATGTTATTGCTGTGGCATGAAAGGTCATTGGCCTCGTACCTGTCGTACTGCAAAACACCTTGTTGATCTATGTCAGGTGTCTATTGAGAAGAAAGGCAAAAATGCTAAAACAAATTTTACCCTACAACATTCTCTTCATAATGATGATTATACCAACATTGACGATGTTGATGTTGATGTAACTCATTTGGACGTAGCTGATTTCTTTGAGCATCCTGAAGGAAGAATTGAGCATTTGATTGGTGATGAAAGTGTCCAGAAGAATTAGAAGTTTACTTTTAATATGTTTCTTTTATGTTTTATATTTTTGGCATTGTAATAGTAATTAGTGTTTAAAGTTTTTATTGTTTGAGTATTTAAATTTATAAATGTTTTGTTATACCCAGATGGTTATTATTCCGCTTACTGGATACACAAGTGGCATTGAAGATATATGCTTAATTGATAGTGGTACAACACACACCATATTGAAAGATAGAAAATATTTCTTTTACCTACAGATGGGAGAAACAAATGTTAATACTATAAGTGGTAGTGTAAAGTTGATTGAAGGCCCTAGAAGAGCTAATATTGTATTACCCGAAGGAACAAATATTGTTATTCCTAAAGCGTTATTTTCTCGAAGAAATTTATTAAGTTTTAAAGATATTTGCCAAAATAGATACCACATTGAAATAATGGAAGAAAATGGTTTTGAGTATCTCTGTATTACTCAAATAATGTCGGGTAAGAAATCTTTATTAGAAAAGCTACCATCTCTTTCATCTGGCCTCTATAGCACAAAAATTCATGCAATTGAAGTGTATCATTCAATAAATCAGAAATTTACTGATTTTGCTACATTTATCATTAGGCATGACCATTTGGGTCATCTAGGAGCTATTATGATGCGAAGGATAATTGAAAAAACGCATGGTCATCCTTTGAAAAGTCAAAGGATTTTGACATCTGATAAATTTTCATGTGCTGCATGTTCTCAAATAATGTGGGCAATTGGTTATTAAACCATCTCCAACAAAAATGGAGTTTAAGTCTCGAGTATTTCTAGAAAGAATTCTTGGTGATATATGTAGACCAATTAATCCACCATGTGGGTAATTCAGATATTTTATGATTTTAAATGATGCATCGACCCGATGGTCGCATGTCAGTTTATTATCAACTCGCAACATGGCGTTTGCGAGATTGTTTGCCCAAATAATTCGCTTAAGAGCGCAATTTTCAGATTATACTATTAAAAGGATCCGTCTAGATAATGTTGAAGAATATTCCTCTCAAGCCTTTGATACTTATTGCATGTCAATTGACATTACTATTAAACATCCAGTAGCTCATGTTCATACTCAGAATGGTCTAGCTAAATCATTCATTAAACGGTTACAATTAATTGCTAGACCGTTATTAATGAGAACAAATCTCCCTACAACTGCTTGGGGATATGCTATTTTGCATGCTGCAGCACTTGTGCACATAAGCCCAATAAGTTATCACAAATTTTCTCCCTTACAATTGGCTTTTAGTTCCGAGCAAAATATTGCTCATTTGAAAATTTTTGGGTGTGCTGTGTGTGTACCGATAGTGCCAAATCAACGTACCAAAATGGGTCCTCAAAGAAGGTTGAGGATATATGTTGGATATGTTTCTCCCTCTATAATTAGATACGTTGAACCATTGACAGATGATGTATTCACAGCAAGATTTGCTGATTGTCATTTTGATGAAACTTTGTTTCCCAAATTAGGGGGAGAACATAAACCACATAAAAGGACCTTTCCTGGACAACATCATTGAATTACTTAGATCCGCGCACAAGCACAAGTAAACTAGAAGTTCAAAAGATAATTCATTTGCAAAGACTTGCAAATCAACTGCCAGATTCTTTTGCTGACTTTACAAGGGTAACTAAATCACATATTCTAGCTATAGATACTCCTATTCGGATAGAAGTCCCAATAGGACAAAATACAATTTCTATGGCTACTGAATCAAAAATACGTCAAAAACATGGACGACCCATTGGTTCAAAAGATAAAAATTCTCGAAAGAAAAGAGGATTAAATGATCAGAATGATCCAATTGAAGAATTAGGAAAAAGGGATCAAGTGAAAACTGATGAAAAGATCCAAATATCTGAAAATAGTGAACAGAATAATGAGATGTCCATTAATTATATAACTTCTGGCAGAAGTTGGAATCAAACAGAAATAACTGTTGATGATGTTTTTACATACAATATAGCACTTGAAGTGTTCAAAGATAATGAGGACCTTGAACCAATATTAGTTGAAGAATGTCATCATAGAAATGATTGGCCAAAATGGAAAGATGTGATTCAATCGGAGTTAAACTCACTTGCAAAGCGTGAGATTTTTGGACCTGTAGTCCGAACACCAGAAGGAGTAAAACCAATTGGTTATAAATGGGTATTTGTGCGAAAGTAAAATGAAAATAATGAAGTCGTAAGATATAAAGTATGACTTGTGGCACAAGGTTTTTTGCAAAAATCAGGTATTGATTACGATGAAACATATTCACCTGTGGTGGATGTAATTACACTCCGATACCTTATGAGTCTAGTAGTACGTGAAAAGATTGACATACGTCTAATGAATATTGTGACTTCTTATTTATATGGGAACCTTGATAATGATATTTATATGAAAATCCCAGAAGGATTTAGTATGCATTTAGTATGCATGAAATATATAATTCTAATCCTCGTGGAAATTATTCCATTTAATTACAAAAGTCATTATATGCCTTAAAGCAATTTGGATGTATGTGGTTTAATCATCTTAGTGAATATTTATTGAAATCAAGATATAAAAATGATCCACTATATCCATGTATTTTTATTAAGAAATCTGGATCTGGTTTTGTGATACTTGCAATATATGTTGATGATATTAAAGTTATTGGAACTCCAGAAGAACTCCAAAAGGCAAGAAATAGCCTGAAGCAAGAATTTGAAATCAAGGAATTTGGCAGAACCAAGTTTTGTCTTGGTTTACAAATTGAACATCTGGAAAATGGTATTTTTATTCATCAATCAACATATACAACAAAGTTCTTAAAAGGTTTTAAATGGACAAAGCACATCCATTAAGTTCTCTAATGGTCGTGAGGTCGTTAGATATAAATAAATATCCTTTTCAACCTCGAGAAGATAATGAAGAACTACTTGGTCATGAAATACCATATCTCAGTGTAATTGGCGCATTGATGTACCTTGCTAATAATACTAGACCTGATATAGCATTTTCTGTGAATTTATTAGCAAGATTCAGTTCTTCCCCAACACGACGACATTGGAATGGGATTAAACATGTCCTAAGATATCTCCAAGGAACAATGGATCTTGGATTATTTTATTCAAATAGAACCAGTCTAATGTTGATTGGATATGTTGATGCTAGTTATTTATTTGATCCACATAAAGCACGTTCTCAAACTGGTTATTTATTTACATGTGGTGGTATTGCTATATCATGACGCTCTACAAAACAATCTATAGTAACTACTTCTTTTAATCATGCTGAAATTATAGCTATTCATTAGGCAAGCCGAGAATGTGTGTGGTTGAGATCAATGATCCATTATATCTGAAAAAATTGTGGATTACCTTCTGAAAAGGAAATTCCAATACCTCTTTATGAAGATAATGCAGCTTGTATATCTTAATTAAGATGTGGATATATTAAAGGAGATAGGACAAAACATATTTCACCAAAATTTTTATTTACTCACGAACTCCAAAAGAGAGGTGAAATAGATGTGCAACAGATTCGATCATGTGATAATCTGACAGATTTATTCACTAAGGTATTACCGATTGCTTCATTTGAAAAATTAGTACATAAAATTGGAATGAATCGGTTGAAAGACATAAAGTCATCTTGAAGATGTTATTAAGAGGGGGAGTATGTATACTGTATTCTTTTTCCCTAACTAAGATTTTTTTCCTATTGGTTTTTTTCTTAGTCAGGTTTTTAATGAGGCATTATTCCCTCTAGAAAGGAAATTGTACTCTTTTCCTTCACTAGGTTTTTTTCCCACAGGGTTTTTTCTATGAAGGTTTTTAATGAGGCATTTTTCGACGTGGTTGAAAATGAACATCCAAGGGAAGTGTTATGAAAATATTTAGTGGCTGATCATTTTCTTTATTCTATCCATTTATTTTGAAGATAATGTGACTGTTCATATACTGTGACTGTTCGTTTTTCTAAAATTATTAAATTCATTTCTTAACCTTTCAGATTCTATATCGAAACTTCTATAAATAGGGGTCATATGTAAACAAACGTATAATCAATAAAATCGTATATATGCGATTCTCTCTTTTCTCTCTTCTTCTAGTATCTTTACTTTACAGTTTTATATTTACTGATTCTATTTTGAATCAAATTCACAATAATCACTTATTTGTGTGGCGTTTTTTATTTTTGTTATTAATAGTTAAATATTTATTTCGTATTTTGTTACGATTCATGTTGTTTAGTGATGACTTTTTCTAATATTGATTGATAAATTACATCATCTATTTGTGATATTTTTTTTTGTTATGAATAGTTAAATATTAAGTTCATATTTTGTAACAATTCATAGTATTTGGTGACGTTATTTTTTAATAATATGTGACGAAAAATACATCACCTATTAATGTGGCATTTTTATCTTTGTCACAAATAGTTGAACATTTAACTCATTTCCATAACGATCTAAGGTATTTTGTGACAATGCATAAGCTATTTTATGATGAAATTAAATGTCACAAAAGTATAGCTATAACATGATGTTTTCATGATACGTCATGTATTGTTCATCAATTTGTGACAAAAATATTCATATCGTCACCGTATATCTTTAGCGATGGTGAAAAGGTAACGAGTGACCTGATGAAATACAAAACATCATAAAAGATTATCCATGACAAAAATTAAATATTATGTGACGTCGTAGGTTTGTCACAAATCGTCAATTTTGGTGTAGTGAATCTATTATAATCTTTACATAAAAGTTCAAAACCTAACACATTTAGAAATATATTGATATCAAATTAATGATTCAACCTTTAGATTTGTTAAAATTGCTAAAAAATATATTATGGTCCAATTAGAAGGTAATCGGATATGTTTTGCCACATAATCTAGCATAATCTCCACATAAAAGTCCAAAACCTAATGCATTTATAAAGATTAGCATATCAAATTAATGATCTAATTGTTAGATTTGTTAAAATTGCTAAAAAAAAGTATTATGGCCAAATTTAAAGGTAATCGGATTTGTTTTACCACATAATCTAATATAATCTCTACATAAACGCCCAAAACCTAACTCATTTAGAAACGTAAGGATATCAAATTAACAATCCAACCGTTAAATTTGTTAAAATTGCTTTAAAAAGTATTATGGCCAAATTTAAATGTAATCGATTATGTTTTGCCATATAGTCTGATATAATCTCTATAAACCCAAAACCTAATGCATTTATGACTATTAGCATATCAAATTAACAATCCAACTATTAGATTTGTTAAAATTGCTAAAATAAGTATTATGGCCAAATTTGAAGGTAATTAGATTTGTTTTGCCACATGATCTATCATAATCTTTACATAAAAGCTCAAAACCTAACACATTTAAAAAGATTAGCATATCAAATTAACGATTCAACTATTAGATTTGTTAAAATTGCTAAAAAGTATTATGGCCAAACTCAAAGGTAATCAGATAAGTTTTGCCACATAGTATCGAATAAGCTCTATATAAAAGCCCAAAACCTAATGCATGTATGAATGTTAATCCAAATCGTTAGATTTTGTTAAAATTATTATGGTCAAATTTGAAAGTAATCGGATTTGTTGTGCCACATGATCTATCATAATCTTTACACAAAAGCTCGAAACCTAACATATTTACAAAGATTAGCATATCAAATTAACATCCATCCGTTAGATTTGTTAAAATTGGTAAAAAAAAAATTATTATGTCTAAATTTGACGGTAATTGGATATGATTTACCACATAATCTAGTATAATTCTATATAAAAGCCTAAAACCTAATGCATTTATAAAAATTAGCATACCAAATTAATGATCTAACTATTACATTTGTTATAAGTTTATGTTCAATTTGTAATCTCCTATAATTATTATTATTTTAACATAATAATTTTTTTTTGAATTTGTCAAATATACTTAGAGATATAAAGATGACTCAAACTGGTGTCTATCTTATCTCTAAATAGAAAATTAAAAACCAAATGGAGACAATGGCCATTGACTCAAAATTAGAGTCAATTTAGAGACAAACACGTAAATCATCTTTTCGTCTCTAAAATTTAGAGACAAAAAATATAGACTCTACTTAGTCTCAAATATTTGAGATGGATTTGATAATCTCTAATTGTCTCTATTTAGAGACCAATTAGAGATGACTAAGACCGTCTCCAATTTTAGAGACGGATTTGAAAATAGAGTTAATATAGAGACAAAAACGTAAATCATGCTTTTCATCTATAAAATTTGGATACTAAAAAAAAAAAAAGTAGACTCTAATTAGTCTCAAATATTTGAAACGGATTTGATAATCTCTAAAGTATCTCTATTTAGAGACTAATTAGAGACGACTAAGACTGTCTCTAATTTTGAGACTAATTATCCGAATAAATAGAGTAATGAAAAGGTAGAGACAAACATACTCGTCTAGAATTAGTTTCTAATTTTAAACACATTAGAAACTAATAACTTTTTCGTCTCTATTTCATCTCTAATGTTAGGGACTAATAACCTTTTCATCTCTATTTCGTCTCTAATATTAGAGAAGCATTGACCGTCTTCGCGGTTTTGACTAACTTAAAATTTATTACAACCCAAGAATATATCCAAAAATAAATCCACGAATTCCAAAAACAAATCCATAATAAAAATTATCCACTCTCAACTCCCCAAAGCAATACATAAAAAAAATAATAATAATCAATAACAAGAATTCTCTTCCAAGGCAGATAACACTAGCTACTCATCCCCACGGCAGGATCGACCTGAAATAATGGTAAAAATGGTGATGAGACAGAAATATCAGTAAGTCCGTGTGTGCTTTGGGTGTTCAGTGAAAATAGTTCGTGGATGCAAAGTATGAAATCTTTATAAGAGAAATACTGGCAAGCAATAAACATTAGTCAATAACAAGAGTGGTGTTTTGACATTTCCAACCATACATAATCAATAAAATCAACCACTCGAAAGAAATGATTATGGGTTACCGCACGTTGGGCCCCATAACCGGTCAGAATACCGACACTTTGTGCAGTCTGACAAAAGGTAGGTGATCGGCCTACCAGGCAAGATACTCCTCATTCTCTATACCCAAACAACAACCGGGTGTCCATTCCGGCAAAATACAGTCACTTGACTGAAATAAAAACTGCTAGCTCGGACCGGCATGACTAAGTAGTACTGACGTTTCTCTAAGTTGAACTTATCTTCTGGAGGTGGCCTCCTGCCAGAAGACTCAGTCTTGCTCTTCAAAACTAGTACTACTAGCCTATACCTATTGAGTACTCAACGTAACTTATACCACTTGGGAAAAAAAAACAAGTAGAACATAGTTCCACTTGAAAATGGCAATTAAGGGTTTCCAAAATTTGTCAAAATCAGTTTTAGAAAGAGTTTTGAGTTTTGAGTAAATCTGCTTATTGATTTTCAAATAATTTGGTTGACTAAAATAAGAAAGGAATCAATCCTCAATTGCCTTTACAGAAATGAGTGCCCATGTACTCTACATTTGGCTTGCCATAATAAATATTTTGCATCAAATTAACAGGTTTTATGAAAGAGCTTACCTGATTCTTGCTCACAATAAAAGGTCTCCAACCGCTGACCTAACCCCGCATGGGGTAAATACAAACCACAATCAAACTCAAGCCAAAATCCACTTTCACAAATAAAACTAACTCAACTCACTACTACTATGATCCCAGTGTCCCAAACTCTAAGGCCAAATAATAAAGAAAAAGGGTTTATAAATTAAGGCTAATTTGATATTTAGAATAATTAGTGTTTTAGGAAATAGGTACTAATAAGTTAAAGATTTAAATCTCACTAAGGAAAATTTAGAGTCTATTTGATGAAAAGTCCTAGGTGGTATTAGGTAAAATAATGATTTATTAATAATTATTCGCTAGAAAATAATTGATAACTAAAATTAGTTGAAAATAAATTTTAATGAGTCTTGATTGAAAGATAATAGATAAATTTTAATAGGTTTTGGTTAAAAGATAATAATTAAATTTTAATAATAAATATTTTACTTATTATGATTATTTTCATAAAAGGCGTTAGTTGATTTTATCATTTTATATAATATCTATATATTTTATTTTTCTAGCAAAATCTATTATTTATTTGACTAAAATATCCTTATTATATATAATAATCCAAATCTATCCTTCCTAGGGTTTTTTCGAAATTATTAGCAAAAATCATAATATTAAATATTTTATTGAAGAAATAAAATTAGCTTAGGGACAACTAGGTCATGATCATAATTCTATTGCTAACCACAATCATGAACATAAACACCCCTTCAATTCATCAAATAATCCAAATCATGAATATAAGTGTAGATTTAAATTTACTAAGGCATGATCCAACCTCTACTAGCATAGACATAATCATGGCTTTAATAAACACACATGAATATAAATCCTATTCACCATAGGTGACATAATCTCTAGCATACTTGATCACACAAATACTACCTATGACATGGAGACATGCACGAAACCCTAAAACACCATACAATCAACCAAGATAATCAGCTCATGCATAAATCCCATCTCCATCATATTCATACCTTTATTCATGCTTCAATCTCTACTCATCACAACAATACATGCTCAAATCTTATTCATAATCCAACTTCTACCAATATCACCCTAGAGACATGAATCTAGCATTTAAAAGGAGGGTTGAAGGGACTTACTTGATTGATGAATACCTTGAAGGAGTTTCGAATGGATCTCAACTCCTAGATGTCTAAATCCGTCCAAGGAAGATGAAGAAAGCATGGCCATTGGTAAAGAAGCCATTCGGCCAAGAAGGAGAGGTGTTCGGCCGAGAGAGAGAGAGAGAGAGAGAGAGAGAGAGAGAGAGAGAGAGAGAGAGAGAGAGAGAGAGAGAGAGAGAGAGAGAGAGAAGAAGAGAGTCCATTAGCATGTTTGTTCATATATATATTCATTAGAGATCAAAGATTAGAGAAGATGAAATTGTTTGAACAAACTTACCTTGAAGGTGTTCTTGAGCCTTCACAAAAATTTTGATTTTTTATCCAAAAGAGCAAGTTGGATTTTGGAGTTTGATGTTAAAAATGGTATGGATAGACTCACGACAGTGAGTATATGAAATCAGGAATTTTTGGAAGAAGTTTGAAGTGGTTTGGAGAGGTATTAGGCGAAAGAAAGGAGTAGGTGTTCTTGGTGTTCTATGTGTGCTTGAAGGTTGAAGAGAATGGAGGGATTTTGGTTAATACTGGCCGAAATTCTGAGGGAGAGAGTGACCAAATTGCTAGAGTGTTTTAGGTAGATGATTTTCTGGTTTGAAAGGGAAAAGGAAAGGCTAGTTGTTGAAATCCTAAAAGAATATTTTTGGGGACCAAATTTGGAAACAAAATATAGCCAGAATATCTTTGATCAATGGAAGTTTTTTGGAAACTGCTATGGCCGAATTGTTGTGCAGTGTTTCTGTTGGATGAAAGCTAGTTGAAGAAGGTTAATGGTGGCTGAAAAGAAGGAGTGCAATGGTGAAGGAAAGGTCTGGTTATTTGAGGGACATTTTATGGATGGTTGCTAAATTAATATGGCTGGAATTTTGGTATCCAATCAAGGCATGATTGCAGTGATTTGTTGGAGATATTTTAGGGCAGCCATGCCTGATTTTCATGCAGAAGCTAGGGGAAGATAATGGAGTTCAGTTCATGGCTATTTAAGAGAAGATTGTACAGAAAATTGGAGGAGTTTTGGCCAGGGCTGAATAAGGAAACAAGGCTGGAAAATTCTGCACAGAATTTTTGCTGGTTGCTGGAATTTTTCTGGGCAGTTTCGGTTGCCATTTTCCAGTCAACTTGCAGAGATTTTGAAGGAGATTCCATGGGTCTTTCATGGCTGGTTTCCAGCCTTCTTCATGGAGGAAAAACATGGCCAAGGAGCTAGGAGAAAACTGGAAGAAAACAGCTTGGTTAAAGACCACCAAAGCTGCGATTTCAACCAGGAATTTTTCTGGTTTTGCACAGCATTTGTGCAGCCCGAAATTAACCAGAAAATTTCAGATTCCAAGCTGATCAAAAAGGCCATTTTCTAGCAGCATTTGGGAGGGAATAATGGGTGAGAATTTCGACACCTTGAAGGCACAAGAAGCTGGAAAAATTTCAGTTCATTTCATGAAGGAAATGAACCTAGCTAGAGTGAAGTTTAGAAGGTTCACTAGCGGAATTAATTCTCTTGGAATCCTTCCCCATCTCTTCCATATTTTCGGTCCATAAGATGTTTTTTACTAAGACATTTTGAACCTTCAAAGCCACAGCACTTCACTGAAATTTCTGGAATGAAATTAGCTAGAACAAATTTGACTAATCCAATGAATTGAGATTTAGGAGAAATTAAAGATCAAGAAGAAATGAATTCTCTTAGGAAATTTTGTGTAGGCCAAAAGAATAGGATTAGAGTACTCCTATCATGTCTCCCCTAAGGCAACACCTCTACCCTACTTCTAAAGCACTTAAGGCCGAAAATACCCCTTCCCAAGCAAAAATAAAATTTAATCATGCTAAAGCTCCTATGATGGAATTTGAATCCAATACCTCAAGAATTAATTCCAAAGCTCTAACCACTAAACCACAACAACTCTTGTTCTTATTTTCTCTCTAAAATATTTTTCCTATTTAATCCTCAAGCTATCTTCCTATTTTCACCTCAAGCAAAAATTACCATTTTACCCTTCTTTCTCAATAATCATAATTCAGCCCTCTAGACTATAAAACAGAAATCCAAAGCACATAAAATCATATAAAAATATATTTAAACATGTAATAAAATATGATATGCATCCCAATCCCCTTACTCTAAGGTTGGTTCCGACTGGGGTTTCACACTAATACACTTTGATTAATTATACAAAATACATAGTAGAATAAAAGTTGTCACACATAATGAACAATAATATTAGAGACGTAATGTTAAATTTTGATAGTAAATAATAATGTTATATAATTCGTCACAAAAAGAATAGTACAGTAATAGTAAAATTAAAACGTCATATAATATTAGCGTCGTCACAAAAGATACTTCGCTCCGTCTCTAGTTGGTGAGAAATGTTGGCGCCAAATATTTTGTGACGCTAGTATATGACGTAAAATATCGTCATAGAAAATATTCAAATTTTGAAATAAAGGGACGAATTATGAATTTTGTCACGCTATGAATAGTTTTTCTGACGTACTGACAATACGTCATTTTGTAGTTCGTTACTAATTGTCAAAATTGTTGTAGTGAATATATATATCAAAACATATCTGATTACCTTCAAATTTGATCATAATTCATTTTTTTGAAATTCTAACAAATCTAACGATTGGATTGTTATTTTGCTATGCTAATATTTGTAAATGCTTTAGATTTTGGACTTTTATGTAGAGATTATGCTAGAATATGTGGCAAAACATATCCGATTACCTTCAAATTTGGTCATAATATTTTTTTTAGCAATTTTAATAAATCTAACAGTTTAATCATTAATTTGATACGTTAGTCAATGTAAACGTGTTATATTTTAGACTTTTATTTATAGATTATGCTAGATTATGTGGCAAATAATATTCTATTACCTTCAATTTGGCCTTAATACTTTTTTTAGAAATTTTAATAAATTTAATGATTGGATCGTTAATTTGATATGCTAATCAATGTAAATGTGTTAGGTTTTAGGCTTTTATATAGAGATTATGCTAGATCATGTCACAAAACATATCCGATTACAATCAAATATGGAAGTAATACTTTTTTTTTTAATGATTTTAACAAATCTAACGGTTGAATCTTTAATTCGATATGTTTATGTTTTTAAATGCTTTAGGTTTGGGGCTTTTATATAGAGATTATGCTGGATCTTGTAGCAAATCATATCCGATTACCTTCAAATTTGATCATAATACGATTTTTAGCAATTTTAATAAATTTAACAGTTAGATCGTTAATTTGATATTCTAATCAATATAAACAGGTTAGGTCTTTTACTTTTATATAGAGATTATACTATATCATATGGCAAATCATATCTGATTACCTTCAAATTTGGCCATAATACTGGTTTTAGCAATTTTAACAAATCTAATGGTTGGATAGTTAATTTGACGTGCTTATGTTTCTAAATGCTTTAGGTTATGGCTTTTTATATGGAGATTATGTTAGATCGTGTGGCAAATCATATCCGATCACCTTCAAATTAGGTCATAATTATACTTTTAATATTTTTAACAAATGTAACAATTGGATTATTAATTTGATACACTTATCTTTGAAAATATGTTAGGTATTGTTTACACATACACACACACACATGTATGTATGTATGTATGTATGTATGTATGTATGTATGTATGTATGTATGTATGTATGTATGTATGTATGTATGTATGTATGTATGTATGTATGTATGTATGTATGTATGTATGTATGTATGTATGTATGTATGTATGTATGTGTGTGTGTGTGTGTGTGTGTGTGTGTGTGTGTGTGTGTGTGTGTGTGTGTGTGTGTGTGTGTGTGTAAATGCATATGTGCATATATATCTGTGTGTGTATGTGTGTTGATATTATGGTAGATCATATACATATCACATGATCTATGTGGTATCTACACGATATATATATATGATATAGATATTTTATATGTAAATATTATGATAGATCATGTGGCAAAACATATCCGACCACCTTCAGATTTGCATATAATATTTTTTTTAGTGATTTTAACAAATAATGGTTGGATCGTTAATTTGATATGCTAATCAATGTAAATATGCTAGGTTTTGGGCTTTTATATGGCGATTATGCTAGATCATTTGATAAATCATATCCGATTACCTTCAAATTTGGTCATAATACTTTTTTTTAGTGATTTTAATAAATATAATGGTTGGATCATAAATTTGAAATGCTAATCAATGTGAGTTTATTAGATTTTGGGCTTTTATATGGAGATTATAGTAGATCATGTGACAAATCATATCTGTTTACCTTCAAATTTAACCATAATACATTTTTTTTAGCAATTTTAAAAAATCTAACATATGGATCGTTACATTGATATGCTTATGTTTCTAAATACTTTAGTTTTGGGACTTTTATATGGAGATTTTGCTAGTTCATGTGGCAAATCATATTCGATTACCTTCTGGATATAATGCTTTTGTTAGTAATTTTATCAAATCTAATGGTTAGATCGTTAGTTTGATATGTTTTTCTTTGTAAATGCGTTAGATTTTTGGCTTTTATGTAGAGATTATACTAGATCATGTAGCAAATCATATTCAATTACCTTCAAAGTTGGCCATAATATTTTTTATAGTTATTTTAAAAAATTTAATAGTTGGATTTTCAATTTGATATCACTACAAGAAAATAGAGAATTAGCGAGGGAAAAATCCCCTGCTAAATTCTTCCTCACAAAGGCAAATATTTGATTAAAAAATATGTCGCAAGTAGCGACGGATTTGCGAGGGAATTTTTTCCCAGTCAATGACCTTCAGCAAAGATATTTGAAACGGATATGTGAGGGATTTTTAAAATTTGTCGCAGATCACTTGCTAAATAGCTAGGGATTGGCGACAGATTTATTTTAATATTTAATAAATGTAAAATGTCTGTAACTAGGGAATTCTTCCGTCTGTAATCCCTCGTAAATTAGCGAGGGATTAGCTACGAAATTTCCTTTTTATTAATCGTTTTAAATGGTCCGTCTTTAATCCCTCACAAATTAGCGTGGGATTAGCTACGGACCAATCCCTATCCGTCGCTAATCACTCGCTCTTAGCGAGGGATTAGCGACGGAATTTTAAGCAGACAGAACGTCCACTTCTAATCCCCCTCTAATCCCTCACTTTTAGCAAGGGATTAGCGACGAATTTTAAAATTTTATCTCTAGTCCCCTTTTAATCCCTTGCTAATGAATTACAATTTTAAAATATTTTTTAAAAATGTCCTATATTAGGAGAAAATTCATCTGCCAAAGTAATGCCAATAATCAATTAAATAAAAAACCCATCAAATAGTATAATTAATAAATATGATAATGACAAATATGAATAATATATAAAAATGTAGTTCAAATGTCCTAATTATGAATCAGCAATCGCTGCGGATGCTTGAGCCGACGGAGGGCGCGGGGGTAGATCGGAAGGACCTGGCTGATGATTAGGATGTGAATCTGGAAGACTGATAGTGAAGTCCTCCTCATCCTCAGCATCGTCTTCCTGAACAGCTAGCATCGGCAGTAGTGGAGGTAGATTCAAATTCTGAGACATAAACGTCAGGTACTCAGTCAATCTCTGGCTGTGAGTCCGATATATTTGTACCTAATGTTCAACCCTCTCCTGCCTCTTCCTCTCCATGTGTAACTCTCTCTGTAACTGGCTCACATCAAATGAGGTAGAAGAAGTCGATGACTCAGATGTAGATGGCTGCTATAACCTCCGTCTCACCCTCGAAGACTGGGAGCCCAATTCGTATACTTGCCCTTTCTTACGAGCTCTATCTATTAGTGTTATACCCTAGAGGCAATCATTTGTACATTGTATATGACACATTTTATTTTAATAAAAGGCATTATTTATCCTACAGTATTTTTTGTTTACTTTTGTGTAAAATAACTGTTAGATAAAGTCCCTAGTACAAAACTGTGTTAAGGAAATCGTGATAGAGATCACGATATGAGATTCCTACTACACTGTATAGTGTTAGTACTTAAATAGTCTCTAGTCATAGTATTAATGAGATAGGACATCATTAATGCATTAAGACTGTCATATATTAGACTTCCTGATTTGATCAGGTGGTGTTTCTCATATCTGTGAGTATTGAGATACTCAAAGTTAACACGTGGATACTAGTTAATAGAACAAGTACATTAGATTACCTAGCTATGAGATAATCACATGGATAACTATTTAGTGCCAGTGATATAATCTCAATATAGCAAACGTACAAGTATCCTTAGACTTGAGATCTCCAAGGTATTTTGTTTGCTGAGCATTGTGCTTTGATTCCAATCTCTGAAGCCAGATCGAGGGCTGTCTATAGGATGGATATTGGGTACATTGTGAGGTAAACGAAAGTAGTTGAGAGGATCAATAAAGGATTCGCCACTCCTAATAGTAGGGGCAAATATCTCATGGCCACTTGTAGGAATTACTACTCGAGAAGTCCTTGGCCAAAGTGACTGTGTATTGGAAATAGTTTAAACTGATACACATCTAGAGTAGTGGATTCTTAGTACAAGTACTATTATATTCGGGTCAGAATTAATATATATATATATATATATATTTATATATTTTGGAGGGAGTTGGTACTAATTCTGTACTCCAAACCGAATGAGATATTGTATGGTGAAAGGAGTTAATTGCACTGTAGTTTGTTTTTGAAGGGTTCATGTCAAGCCACTTTACTTCCTAAACTCTTGGGTGGTCATGATATGTTGCTAGATACCGCTCATGATCTAGGAATATGGGTTTATTAATTGATGAATTAATAAACCAATCCTGATTAGAATTAATATGATTAATTCTAATTAATTATGAATTATTAATCTTAAAGATGTTTGAATTAATTCATGTTTGCTACCAATTGACCGGGAAACCTAATAGGTCACACACAATAGAGGATTATACACTCAAGTTGTTATTTGATAACATAGTGGCGTTTATTGCGAGAAAGAGAAGTTGTTGTGGCCAAGTTATAATTAGTTTTAATTTATGGGCTAAATTGTAATTGTGAGAATTTGATGGTTCCAATTACAATTAGATTATTCTAATTGTTTTAGAATTCTCAGATTGAGTGTTTTCAGTAAGTTTTTTCGTGATATATGTGAGATATGCATGATACCTAATTTGATTAGCGATTCATGGAAACAACATCCTTCAAAGGAAAAAAAAAAACCCTTCTATTTTTCCTCTCTCTCTCTCTCTCTCTCTCTCTCTCTCTCTCTCTCTCGTTGTTCTTCTGCAACTCTAGCCGCCTTGTTGGTTTTCTGCTAGCACACAAAAACGTCTTGGTGCTTGAGAATAATCCTCCGGGTGGATTTCTGTTAGAGACAATCACACACTATGATTGCAGTGGTTGGACATTCGACTCTCGTGGTGTTTGATCAAGAGGATTGCTGGATCACGCCTCAAACGAGAAAGGAAAATTTTTAATGACAGGGACTCACTAGAAAGGTGATCTTCTTCTCTTTATGTCATGTTTTCCACGCGTATGCGGATCTTGGGATGGTATCTTGTTCTTATTCTTTCCACTGCGCCATATATGATATGCATGAGATACCCTATAGTGGTATCAGAGCCTTGCTATGTGTGGTTGGCAGACATTTTTTTTTTTTTTTACATGAAAGCTGTTTCATGTATTTGTGTATGTCTCTGTTCATTGTGAAAATTATTTTCACTCGAGTCAAAATCGTTTCGAGCATTGTGGGTTGAGTTCGTAGTACAATATACTTGTGTAATAGTTACAGCATATTTCGAAAGTTGTCAAAAATTATTTTTTGTATGTGCTACAGGTTTTTTACAGGAAAAGCGTTTTCTGTGAACATGTGTTGTTGCCTTCCGTTTCATTCTGTGAATTTAATCTTCTATTTTGATTTTGTTTAAACTAACAAATTGGTTGTTGTTTTGAGCTTCAAAACAGAAAAATTCTATTGAGAATTGTTCTCACTAAACCGTTGCAAAAGATGAAGGCTCCAAAAATTGTTTCTGAAAATTTTTTTTAAAACCCGACTGTAGCCGGCGCCGCCTTTGGCTCCTAACCGGTGCTGGTTTTGTTCTGTTCCATTTCGCGAGAAATTATTTCTAAACAAAAATTAAAACCAGACTGTAGCTGGCGCCGCCTCTGGCTCCTAACCGACGCCGGTTCTATTCTATTTCGCGATGTTTCAGCAATTAATAAATTTTCTAAAATAGAATTTTGAAAGGGAAAAATCTCATTTGATGAGAGGCAGTAAAATAAAATTTTCTTTTAAGGGGGCGCTGCCTCCTTTGACCCCCGCCCGCTGACCAGTCAGCAGGACCGCCATTATCGCTACCAGAGATAGGACCCAAAAGCATTTTCTCAAAATTAGTTTGGAGACAAACAATTTTATTTTTTCAAAATAATGATTTTGAAAAATTAAAATTAATGTATTTTTCTAAAATATTGATTTTAGAATTTATTTTATTTTTCAAAATAGTGATTTTGGAATAATACAAATTATATGTTTATTTTGTTTAAGCACAATTAATGGCATGGTGGATGGTTATGGACTAAAACCAATTATATCTGTTCGTACATTTTACAGTTTTGGTTTTTTATAAAATAGGGCCTGTGTGTCCTGTCTTCTCTAGAATTCTTGTATAATTCTCTTCTCGTTGAACTCCCCTCGAATGTAACTCGAGATTTTCTCTCTTTAGGAAATAGTGTAATTAGCTTACAAAGGTTAGAAAGGAGTAGAATTATTTTATTTTGGAGATGACAACCAAAACAAGGCGAGAAGGTAAGACCTTCTACTTAAATCATGCATGAACACATATGGTTAATTATATTAATTTTTTTATGGCTCAAAGAAATTAATTTAGGATAAAGTCCATAGCCATACCACGTAATCGCTCTATTATCATGATTATCAATTATATACTTTATTGAATTTTATGCATGTCATTTATTGAAATCACTAAAATGAACAAATCCCTCAATTAATATTAAACCTAATTCATTCCGTTAATATAGTAAGAACGAGAATCATTTTTCGAGACTAGGTTGTTGGGCAAACCCAAGACTACTCGACATCGGGCATGTTCAAGCTATGGAATTAAATTCATTTGGAATTAAATTCTTGATTAATGGGTCGGGTTTAACTAAAATTCTTTATCCCGGTTGGGCAAACTCAAGCATAAAGAAATTTAGAGGAAAAGTTGGGGTAGCCCAAAAGGCTTTAAGATTAAAAACTGTTAATCACCCAATGATCTGGTAATTACATACGATGTAATTGGTATTGGATACCTACCAATGAACTCAAGGGTGGCTTGTTGGGCAAACCTAAGGTTATTTTTGAGGAATTTGGATACTGGTCCACTACGAAAGTTTCCAACGGGCTTTCCCGAATCAATAGTGGGAGCTATTGGTTTGAGTAAAATAGTGGAGTAAAAATACGTTTAATTAAAGTCCTAATTATTTGCATTTCATGTGTATATATAGTAGCTAATCCTCTCTATCTTTACATTTAGGACACTTGCATCATGTCTACAAACCTAAACCTACGTAGCATCTTAGAGACCAATAAGTTAATCGAATCAAATTACCTCGACTGGTGTAGAAAATTGAAAATCTTTCTCAAGTCGGAAAAGTTGCTCTACGTGCTAGATGCTTCTATTCTGCCACCACCAGCTCAAGATACTCATGCTGATGAGTATGCTATCTACAAAAAGCACAAGGATGATAGTGATACAGCATCGTGTATTATGCTGGCATCCATAACTCCCGAGCTACAAAAATAGCACGAGCATATGGATGCTTAATCAATTATACTACATCTTCAAGGGCTATTTGACGCCCAAGCCAGAACTGAGAGATACGAGATCTCAAAGTAACTATTCCATTGCAAAATGGCAGAGGGTTCTTCTGTGGCCATTAATGGGCTGAAGATGCTGGGCCTAATAGAGAAGCTTGGATCTCTTGGGTTCACGATGGATCATGACTCAAGTATTCACTTAATTCTACAATCTTTACCTAATAGTTTTTCATAATTTGTGATTTAC
The DNA here is from genome assembly GCA_026120185.1 of Voacanga thouarsii. NCBI lineage: Eukaryota > Viridiplantae > Streptophyta > Magnoliopsida > Gentianales > Apocynaceae > Voacanga > Voacanga thouarsii. The sequence goes on from JANUWF010001003.1 coordinate 2,396,508, forward strand.
TATCAGATGAACAAGATTGAGTCCACCATTCCTGAGTTGATAAATCTTCTCAAAATTGCGGAATCCTCCATGAAGAAGGATTCCAATGCAGTTTTAATAGTAGAATCTTCTTCTTCTAAGAATAAAGTTCAAAAGAATAAGAAGAAGGCTCTCATGAAGCCCAAAGGTGATGTGAAGAAGAATGACGCTACTATCAAGGGCCCATGCCATCATTATGGTAATATGGGCCACTGGAGGCGCAACTGCAAGGCCTTCTTGGAGACTGTTAAGGACAAGAAGTAGAAGAAGAAGCTTGCAAGCACTTCTACTTCTACTCGGTCGGGTATGTTTATGATTGAGATAAATACTGCCTTTAGAAATGAGATATGGGTATTAGATACCGTATTTGGATCTTATTTGTGCAATAACTTGCAAGGACTAAAGGGCAGTAAAAGGCTAGAGAAAGACGACGTGGACCTACGTACTGCAAATGGGGCAAATGTTGCTGCATTTGCTGTGGGGACATACGAACTGAACCTGCCTTCGAGATTAGTTCTGGAATTACAAAACTGTTATTATGTACCAGTGTTAATGAAAAACATTATCTTAGTTGCGTGTTTAGACTTAAATATATTTCATTTAATATTTAATAATAAATGTTGTTCTTTTTCATTGAATGATATTCATTATGGTTCAACAATTCTGGTTAATGGTTTATATGTTCTAGACTTGGATAATCCAATTCTCAATATAAACAATAAGAAACCTAAAATAGATAACTCTAACATCTCTTACTTATGGCATTGTCGTTTGGGCTATGTAAATGAAAATCGTGTTTCTAAGTTACACAAGCTTGGTGACTTAGGGTCATTTGATTATGAATCATATGGTACATGCGAGTCTTGTTTACTAGATAAAATGGCTAAAACTCCTTTTTCAAGAAAAGGACAATGGGACAAGGAGCTATTAGAACTCACACATTCCGATGTATGTGGCCCAATGTCAATACAAGTAAGAGGAGGTTATAACTATTTCATAACCTTTATCGATGATTTCTCATGATACAGGTATTTATATTTAATGAAATACAAATTTGAGGCCTTTGATAAGTTCAGAGACTTCAAAATTGAAATAGAGAAATAACTTAGCAAAAGTATTAAGACTCTAAGATCTGATCGAGGAGGAGAATACTTGAGCCAAGACTTTTTGAGTTATCTTAGAGATAATGGGATATTATCTCAATGGACTCCATCATATACATCTCAAAATAACGGTGTATCTCAAAGAATGAATCAAACCCTTCTAGACATGGTACAGACCATGATGGCTTCTGCAGACCTACCAAAATCGTTTTGGGGGGATGCACTAGAGACTTCTGTTTATATACTAAACAGAGTTCTGACAAAATCGATTGATTCTACCCCATTTGAGATGTTCTTTGGTAAGAAACCAATGTTATCTCACTTGTGAGTATAGGGTTGTCCTGCCTTTGTTAAAAGGCCACAGTCAGACAAACTTGATAGGAAGTCTGACAAGTTTTTGTTTGTGGGATATCTGAAAGAATTTTTCGGATATTACTTTTACTTCCCTTTCGAAAACAAAGTGTTTGTTTCGAAGCATGCCGTCTTCTTAGAGAAGGAGCACATGCTCAAAGGGGATAGTAGGAGTAAAATTGAACTTAGTGAAGTTCAAGAAGATCAAACAAACAATGATCAACCGTCTGATCCCACATCTATTGAGAGAATAGATGAACCTTCTACTTCACAATATTCTCGTAGATCCAGTAGGATACGTGTGACACCTGAGAGATATGGATTTCTTATTAGTGACCACAATGACGTATTGCTCATAGATGAAGATGAGCCTACTACCTACAAGGACGTTCTGAATAGTTCAGAATCTGGCAAATGGCTTGAGGCCATGAAGTCAGAGATGGATTCCATGTACGATAACCAAGTATGGACTTTGGTTGACCCACCCAAAGAATTAAACCTATTGGGTGCAAATGGGTTTTCAAGAAGAAAACAGACATGGATAGTAACGTAGTTATCTATAAAGCACGACTAGTGGCGAAGGGTTATCGTCAACAACATGGTATTGACTATGACGAACCCTTCTCGCTAGTAGCCATGTTAAAATCTATTAGGATACTCCTAGCCATTACTGTTCATTATGATTATGAGATTTGACAAATGGATGTGAAAACAGCTTTCCTAAACGAAAATCTGACTGAGGAAGTGTATATGACACAACCTAAGGATTTCACATCCAATGATAGCACAAAGGTGTGTAAGCTACAAAGGTCCATTTATGGACTTAAGTAAGCTTCTAGGAGTTGGAACATCTACTTTGATAAAACAATCAAAGAGTTTGGTTTCATTTAAAATATGGATGAGCCTTGTGTATACAAGAAGGTCAGTGGGAGCGCAATCGTTTTCTTATTACTTTATGTAGATGACATATTGCTAATAGGAAACGATATACCTGTCTTGCAAACGGTTAAAGTTTGGTTGTCCAAACAATTCTCCATGAAAGACCTTGGAGAAGCAACCTATATTCTTGGAATAATGATCTATAGAGATAGATCCAAAAGGTTGCTAGGTCTTTGGCAGTCTATATACATAGACAAAATGCTAAAGAGGTTTAGCATAGATCAATCCAAAAAGGGATTCTTACCCATGACATATGGTGTAAGCCTTTCAAAGTCGATGTCTCCCAAGACACAAGTTGAAAGAGATCAGATGAGTAAGATTCCATATAGTTCGACAGTTGGATCTATCATGTACGCTATGATATGTACAAGGCCCGCTATATCTTGTGTTCTTAGTTTGACGAGGAAATACCAATCTGACCCTAGTGAGGGTCATTGGGTGGATGTAAAGAACATCCTTAAGTACCTACGAAGGTCTAAGGATGTGTTCTTAGTATATGGAGAAGGTGATTTGAAAATAAAAGGGTATACTGATGCCAGTTTTCAATCTGACAAAGATGATTTCAAATAACAATCCGGCTACGTATTTACGTTGTGCGGATAGGCAATAAGTTGGAAAAGTTCCAAACAAGAAACTATTGCCGACTCTACGACAGAAGCTGAGTACATAGCCGCTTCTGAAGCAGCTAAGAAGGCCGTTTAGATTAAGAAGTTCGTGACGGAACTGGGTGTGGTTCCTAGTGTTGTTGGTCCAATATCTTTGTATTGTGACAATAATGGAGCCATTGCACAAGCAAAGGAGCTACGGCCTCACGAACGATCCAAACACGTACTGCGACACTATCATCTGATCTAGGAGATCATAGATAGGAATGATGTAAAGATAGAGAGAGTTCCCACGGATAAGAACATAGCTGACCCGCTTACAAAAGAACTATCCCAAAAGAAACATGATAGGCATATTGAGTCATTCGGTATTAGATACATGAATGATTGGCTCTAGTCAAAGTGGGAGTTTGTTAGTGTTATGCCCTAGAGACAATCATTTGTACATTGTATATGACACATTTTATTTTAATAAAGGATATTATTTATCCTACAGTATCTTTTGTTTACTTTTGTGTAAAATAACTGTTAGATAAAGTCCCTAGTACAAAACTGTATTAAAGAAATCATGATAGAGATCATGATATGAGATTCTTACTATACTGTATAGTGTTAGTACTTAAATAGTCCCTAGTCGTAGTATTAATGAGATAGAACATCATTAATACGTTAAGACTAGCATGTGTTAGACTTCCTGATTTGATCAGGCGGTATTTCTCATATCCTCGAGTATTGAGATACTCAAAGTTAACACGTGGATGTTTGTTAATAGAACAAGTACATTGAATGACCTAGCTATGAGATAATCACATGGATAACAATTTAGTGCTAGTGATATAATCTCAATATAGCAAACGTACAAGTATCCTTAGAGTTGAGATCTCCAAGGTACTTTGTTTGCTAAGTATTGTGCTTTGATTCCAATCTCTGGAGCCAGATCGAGGGCCACCTATGGGATGGATATTGGGTACATTGTGAGGTAAATGAAAGTAGTTGAAAGGGTCAATAAAGGATTCACCATTCCTAATAGTAAGGGTGAATATCTCACGACCACTTGTAGGAATTACTACTCGAGAAGTCCTTGGCCAAGGCAACTGTGTATTGGAAACAGTTCCAATTGATACACATCTAGAGTAGTGGATTCTTGGAATAAGTACTATTATATTCGAGCCATAATTAATATATATATATATATGTATATTTATATATTCTGGAGAGAGTTGGCACTAATTCTGTACTCCAAACCGAATGAGATATTATATGGTGAAAGGAGTTAATTGCACTGCAGTTTGTTATTGAAGGGTTCATGTCAGGCTACTTGACTTCCTAGACTCTTAGGTGGTCATAATGTGTTGCTAGATACCGCTCATTATCTAGGAATATGAGTTTATTAATTGATGAATTAATAAACCAATCTTGATTAGAATTAATATAATTAATTCTAATTAATTATAGATTATTAATCTCAAAGACGTTTGAATTAATTCATGTTCGTTACCAATTGACTGGGAATCCTAATAGGTCGCACACAATAGAGGATTATCTACTCAAGATGTTATTTGATAACATAGTGGGGTTTATTGCGAGAAAGAGAAGTTGTTGTTGCCAAGTTATAGTTAGTTTTAATTTATGGGCCAAATTATAATTGTGAGAACTTGATGGTTCCAATTACAACTAGAGAATTCTAATTGTTTTAGAATTCTCAGATGGAGTGCTTTCAGTAGGTTTTTTTCGTAATATATGTGAGATATGCACGATACCTAATTTGATTAGCGATTCACGGAAACAACATCCTTCAAAGGAAAACAAAAAAAACCTTCTCTTTTTCCTCTCTCTCTCTTTCGTTGTTCTTCTGCAACTCTTGTTGCCTTGTTGGTTTTCTGCTAGCACAAAAACATCTTGGTGCTTGAGAGTGATCTTCCGTGTGGATTTCTGTTAGAGACAATCACACACTGTGATTGCAGTGGCTAGACATTTGACTCTTGTGGTGTTTGATCAAGAGAATTGCTGGATCGCGCCTCAGACGAGAAAGGAAAAATTTTAACGACAACGACTCACTAGAAAGGTGGACTTCTTCTCTTTATATCTTTTTTTTCACACATATGCGGATCTTGGGATGGTATCTTGTTCTTATTCTTTCCATTGCGCCATATATGATATGCATGAGATACCCTACACTATCATCCACCTCGATGAATAGTGTCTTCTCGTCGGGCACCGTACGTGGTGCGACTGCACTCGTAGAATCTGTCTGAGAACCCGACTGTGTATGACGCTCAATAATAGCAGTGACACTATCTTGTCGAATTGGGGTTAGAAAATACACATAAAATATTTAAAATTAGCGATCAAAATATAAATAATATTAAACATAAAAATGTATAAGATTGTGTATTCTTACTAGCGTATAACGTGATCGATCACTGACATATTGGCCCTTCCTCGGCCCGTCCTGAAATATGTGGATGCGTCTAAAGAGGTCGATGTAGCTAAAGTCAGGACCTAACTGTCTCTGCTATCATTGTAACAAAAAACGACTAGATGTTAATTTTTATGATGGACTAAGTGTAAAATAGCGAGTATATCGAACAGTAAAAAATGTTTATACTCACCATCCGCTCCTCATTCTCAAAAAATGAAATGGATCTTCCAGTGTGTGACGCCTCACCAGTGTATCTGTTCCGCTTAGCAGTAGAAGAGATACGTGCCACCTATCAGACCCCCAATGCTTCGATAAAGTAACCCAATGGTCTGGGGAAATCCACTTGGAGCAGCTACCCCCATGCTTCTTTCGAGCCTTCAACAAAATGTCTAAAAGTCTGGCCTTATATTTCTTTTCCCAATTACCCCGGATCTGTGCGGCATGCTCGGGGCTCCAACAAAAGAAAGACTGCAAAATTAAAATAGTCATTACAAGTAATTACAAGTAAGAAAATATATTAAAAATAATACAAATTGTTTATCATTATAATAACAAGTTAAATTATAAGTAACATATCGAACTTACACTCCACAGATCGAACCACTTGTTCCGAACATCAATCAGAACCTGTGAGAAGGTAGCATAGGCTCCAGTGTAGTGTTGCCTAAAAATCTCAACTATCTCCCTCACACATCGAACCGAATGTGTAAACCTATTCTAAGAAAATAGATAAGTAATATAAGACAAAGTTATAATTTTGTGACATAAGATAAGCGTATAATAAGTAATTATCTATTCAACTTACAAGTCACCAACTGGCTCAATCAAGAGTCGTGTATCCTCAATATAGGGAGCATCAACCGTGGATCCCGAAGAATCTGGGATCGGGCTAGGGACCTGCTCTAATCGGTCATCATCCGCGGGTAACGACTGTGGAGCAGGCACTACAAAAAAAGTGGTTTTTGGCAATGCTTTTATTTGCAACATAGAAAAATCTGTGGTGAAAGCTCGGTTTTTACCACAGTTGTAAATTCCGTGGCCTATAAACCTTTTTTGTAACATTTTATTTTGTCACGGCTATGTTTTTGTAGGTAAAAGTTACTTTTTACCACAGATTTAAAAATTGTGGGTAAAAATACTTTTTTGCCATAGAGATTTGAAATTGTGGATAAATAGATTTTATTACCACAGTTTTACTAAGCTGTGGAAAATGCATATTTTTTCTTATTTTATCAAATATTAATAAATGTCAACATCAAATGGAAGTTTTCATTAAATACCATGGTTGAGGTAATTTTATATATTCAAGTGGTTGTGTGCTCAAATCTTAATATTACTATTTTATTAATTTTTATATAGTTTTTTGGACCAATTACCTATTTTTTGAATATTTTTTTAGATATTATAGTAGATTATGTACTAAAATATATCCGATTACCTTTAAATTTTTTTATAACACTTTTTTAGTAATTTTAACAAATATAATGGTTGGATCCTTAATTTGAACCACCTATCTTTGTAAATGCGTTATATTTTGGATATTTTTGTAGATATTATTCTAGATTATGGCCAAAATATATCCGATTACCTTCAAATTTTGCCATAACACTTTTCTTAGCAATTTTAACAAATCTAACCATTCGATCGGTAATTTAATACGTCTATCTTTGTAAATGCACTAGATTTTGAATTTTTTTGTAGACATTATTCTAGATTATGGCCAAAATATATCCGATTACCTTCAAATTCTGACATAACACTTTTCTTAGCAATTTAAACAAATCTAACCATTTGATCGTTAATTTGATACGCCTATCTTTATAAATACATTAGGTTTTGGATATTTTTTAGATATTATGCTAGATTATGTACGAAAAAAATATCCGTTCACCTTCAAATTTTGTTATAACACATTTCTTTGTAATTTAAACAAATCTGACGGTTGAATCATTAATTTGATATGCCTATCTCTGAAAATGCATTAGGATTTGGATATTTTTCTAGATATTATACTAGATTAAGTGTCAACATATATCCGATTATCTTCAAATTTTTTCATAACACTTTTATTAGTGATCTAAATATATTTAACGATTGGATTGTTAATTTGATATGCATATCTTTGTAAAAGAGTTAGGTTTTATATATTTTTCTAGATATTATGCTAGATTATGTACCAAAATATATCCGATTACCTTTAAAGTTTTCCATAACACTTCTGTTAGTGATTTTAACAAATCTAATGGTTGGATCGTTAATTTGATATGCTTTTCTTTGTAAATGCGTTAGGTTTTTTTTTATATTTTTCTAGGTATTATGCTAGATTATGTACCAATATTTATCTAATTATCTTCAAATTTTTTTATAACACTTTTTTTTTAGTGATTTTAACAAATACAGCGGTTGGATCATTAATTTGATATGACTATCTTCAAAAATGTGTTAGGATTTGAATTTTTTTTTAAAGATATTATGCTAGATTAAGTGTCAAAATCGGATAAAATATATCCGATTACCTTCAAATTTTGTCATAGCACTTTTCTTAGTGATTTAAATAAATATAATGGTTGAATTATTAATTTGATATGCATATCTTTTTATACGCGTTAGGTTTTTTTATATTTTTATAGATATTATGTTATAATATGTACCAAATATATCCGATTATCTTTAAATTTTTGCCATAACACTTTTCTTAGTGATTTAAACAAATATAGTGATTGGATCATTAATTTGATATGTATATCTTTGTAAATGCATTAGGTTTTTTTAATATTTTTCTAGATATTATGGTAGATTATGTATCAAAATATATCCGATTACCTTTAAATTTTGCCATAACACTTTTTTTAGTGATTTTAACAAGTCTAACGGTTGGATCATTAATTTAATATGCCTATCTTCAAAAATGTGTTAGGATTTGGATATTTTTCTAGATATTATGCTAGATTAAGTGCCAAAATATATCCGAATACCTTCAAATTTTGTCATAACACTTTTCTTAGTAATTTTTACAAATCTAAGAGTTAGATCATTAATTTGATATGTTTATCTTTGTAAATGTGTTAGGTTTTGAATATTTTTCTAGATATTATGTTAGATTATGTGCCAAAATATATCTGATTACCTTCAAATTTTGTCATAATACTTTTGTTAGAAATTTTAACAAATCTAACTGTTGAATTATTAATTTGATATGCTTATCTTTGTAAATGTGTTAGTTTTTGAATTTTTTTTTTTTGATATTATGATAGATTATGGCAGGAGAAGGGGAGAACGATCTACGTTTTTGTTATATGACTACAGTAGAAGATAAATGTTATTTAGCTCATTGATATATTGTCATATTGTTTAATTAAATAAAAAAGTAATATTTAGCAACAATTCTTGCGTTAAATTTTGATAGTATAAGATTCCTGTATGAATTTTTTAAATATAAATTAGATACTTTGTTTATTTAAGTCTTTATTATTCTCACCATTTTTGCGTTTTTCTTAATGAAAAATAATTCTCTTTTTTTTTACCAATTTTTTGAGGACAAAAAATATATAAGGGCTTTGATCTGACATAAGGTTTATTAATTTTTTTTATATTATGATTTTAGATGTTCAAAAACATAGTTAATATTTAGAATTGATAGTATAACTTTACAACTATTAGTTTGAATTTTTTTTAGAAGAAAAAATTAATTAGATTCGATAATGCTAAGAAATTAGTTTTGCATATGAAATTAATTAGATATCTTTGCAAAAAAAAATTCAAAACTTCTTAAGTAATGTGAAATTTTATTTTATAATAAAAATAGAATAAAATACCATTGAAATTGGAATAACTTTACTTTACTTGGCTTCATTTTCCTTACCGCGCGCCTGTGCAACCTTTCCGACAACACTCACTCCCGCCAACCACTTAACCCTTGCCACCAATCTCTCAAAAATCTGCTCGTTTGTAACCAAATTAGGTGTCAACCTTCTGCTTGGGTGGTTCGAAGAGTTCCTTTGCTCTTCCTTATTGAAGGTAAGATCTTCCGTCTTTCAGCAATTTGTCTGCATTTTGGAAGAGGTAAACAAATGTGTGGTTTGCAATATCAAGCTTAGCACTAAGATTTTCTAGGTACCCATCTTTGCTTTTTGTCTTGGTGTTGATAAAAAGTTAAAATTGCTATTAGAATCGACAATGTGGGTCTTGATTACAGGCTAAAAATGTACCTTTTAGATTTACCGATTCTCGTTTGTTCTTGTTATTTGGGTCTTGATGAATGTCTGGTTCATGGACTTGACTTGAGAGGCCTTCTTCATAATTTAGTTTATGTTAAAATATTCTATTATAAATGTTGCTTGAAATGGCCCCTTTAATGAGTTTAGTGTTTTGTAGGTGAACTATCATAGACTATGATTTTGTGAACTGACTGATCTTGTGCGAAGGAATTTGGGTTCCTTATTGGTTATCTTACTGATCTTCAAAGCTGTTTTTTTTTTTTTTTTGTTATTATGCTAGGTAAGTTTGTGTTTCAGCTTTGTTTGAAAGCATGTATTCTGAATTAGATGCCAGTTTCATAGATTATTAAAAATGGGTTTTGTCAATGCTTACACTTTAAAGTATGAACCCTTTATTTATTGTAGGTGCATTTTATTTCGTGTAATTAGAGAAGCGGTAAATATATGTAAAAGATGTTAAGAGGTGAAGTTCATTCGAGATAACTGAGTTGACATCCTTGAAATTATTTTTGATTTGAAGTTCTTGTTATAATGTCTTTTGGTGTTTTGCACTTCTTCTAAGGCTAAAATCTATGTCACATAATCACAGTAGTCTTGGCACTTTGTTATGTTTCATTTTGTTTTTCTTTTTGTGTGGCATTTCCTTAATATCTCCCATTCTAATGCATTTGACAAATGTTGGTAGGATTGTGTGTGGATATAGTTAAATGCATCAATACACTAAGAAAGCGCTTCTACCTTATGGTTAGTAAAGGTGTACGTAGCATAGCGGTAATGATGGCTTCCCTTAAAAATAATATTGTATATGTCAATACTACTTATATGAGTTGTGCTCTTCTAAGGGATTATTGCCTTTGGTGTTCTTATTCTTCTTCATTTTTTTTTTTTAGGAAGTTGATAAAAAAAAAAGAGAACTTGAAGCTTTAAATCGTTGGGTACAACTACTAGCAAAGGTATTCCTCTCCTTTATATGGTTTAGTTGTTGCTGAAAACTTTGTTATTAACTATTTTATTTTGTGGCAAGTCCAGATTTTTAAATGCAGAATATAGTTTAGAATGAATTTGTTAGCTAGCTTAATAGTTAGGATATAATTGGGAATGTTATTTTGCATTTGCATGCTCTATGGATCTTGTTCATAATAGAAGGTGGACAATTTGTAAATCAATTTAAATTAGTAACTAGAATTGAATGCCTTCCTTGAATTAAATTGATTTGAAATTGGTTGGATTTTTTTTTTTTTTGTTTATGAAGTAAAAACTTTTACCTTTGAAGTTATTTATATGCATCTTGATTTGTAGTTTAAGAGTCTTATGTACTGTGAAACCCCAATTAAAACCAACCCTAGAGCAAGGGGGTCGGGATGCATGCCATATTTTCTTGCATGCTAAATATATTTTTGTATGATTTTATGTACTTTGGATATGTGGTTTGTAATCTAGATGGCTTAATTGTGCTTGTTGAGTAAGAAGGGCAAAATGGTAATTTTGCTTGAGGTGGAAATAGGGAGATAACTTGAGGATTAAATAGGAAAAATATTTGGGAGAGGAAATAAGAATAAGAGTTGTTGTGGTTTAGTTGTTAGAGCTTTGGAATTAATCCTTGAGGTCTTGAGTTCAAATTCCATCATTTGAGTTTTAGCATGATTAAATTTTATTTTTGATAGGTAGGCTATTTTTTGGCCCTTGCACGCCTTAGGGAGGACTATGAGTGTTGTCCTAGGGGAGACATAAAAGGAAGGTCCTAATTCCACTCTTGTGCCCAACAAAAATTTCTAAGGGATTCATGCCCTTTTTGATCTTTATCTTCCCTTAATTCTTAATCAATCAAGATGCTTAATTATCAAAGCCATTTTTATTTCCAGAAAATTCCAGCAAGGTTCGGTGATTTTAAAGCTTCAAAAACGCCTCTTGGAGGATGGAATTTTAACTGAAAATGGAGAAGAGTTATGGAAGGTTCCCAAGAGAATTAATCTCTACGGTTGAACCTTCAAACTCCGACCTATGTGTGTTCATCTTCTTCTCGTAGCAAACTGAAAATTTTTCCAGCTTCTTGATCAGTTCAAATGTCGAAATCTTCAGCCATCTTTCCCTCCCAAATACTACCAGAAAAATAGCCATCTTGACCGGCTTGAAGTTTGAAATCATAGGCCAAAACCGGACTGCACAAAAGCTGTACAAACCAGGAAAAAAATCTTGGGCAGTTTGCAACCTAACAGTCCGAAAAACTAAGCTGTTCCTCCAGCTTTCAAAGTAGCAATTCAACCTTGTCATAAAGAAGGATGGAAACTAGCCTTAAAGGACCCTATAATACCCCTTCAAACCTCCTACAAGTTGGCTGAAACATGGTAGAAAGATTTACCCAGAATTTCCAGCAAGCCGTGCGAAAGACTAACCAGAAATTCCAGCTTTGTTTCCTTCTTCACCCTTATCCGAAACTTACTCCATTTTTTTTTTGTAAAACTTACATTGGTCAGCCATGAACTGAACTTCATCACCTCCATGGATTAAGCCTCAACTATCCAGAAAATTCCTTCACCATTGCACTCCATAACTCGGCCACCCTAAAGCTCATTCGAACAGCATTCATCTCAGCAAAAATTCCAGCCAAACAGCCGGCCATTGAAGCTTCAAAAAGACCTCCATCAACAAAGATCTTCTTACCATATTTGCTACCATAATTGATTCCGTAAATTATTCCTTTTTGAATTTTAAACAACCAACTTTCCTTTTCTCCCAAATCTAAGAATCCAATCACTAGAAATTTTCCAGTCCATTCGGCCACCCATCCCAAGCAAAATTTTGGCCAGCTTCCTTCTATTCTCTCTATTCTCTCCAAACCTCCAAGAACACCTACCACAATTCTCACGCATAAGACCACTCAAAACCTCTTCAATCTTCTCCAAAAACTCCAGATCACACCTACTCATTCTCTTGAATCCATTTCTACAATTTTTAACATCAGATGCTGAAATCAAAGTTCCACTTTCGGATAAAAAACCAGAATTTTCTTGAAGGCTCAAGAACACTTTCGAGGTAAGCATGAACAATTTACTCCATATTCTTCCATCTTCGATCTTAATGAATATACTACTAAACTCTCACTTTTTCATTCTCTCTCTCTCTCTCTCTCTCTCGGCCGAATGGTTACTCCAACCATGGCCATTTTTCTCCTTCCCCTTGGACGGACCTTCCAAGCGTGAGGATTCTTTTGAAACGTCTTCAAGGTAGTCATCATTCAAGTAAGCCTCTTCAATATTCTCTTTAAATTCTAGATTCATGTCCCTTGGATGTAGTTGGATGAAGATGGAATATTTTTGGAGATTGAGCATGTGTTTTTGTGACGGAGTTGAGATTGAAGCATGAGAATGAATGTGTTTATATGATGGAGTTGGGATTGATGAATGAGGATGATTAGTCTTGATTGAATTTTATGGTGTTTTTAGGGTTTGTTGCATGCCTTCATGTCGTGAGTAGTATGAATGATTAAGCATGTTAGAGATTATGTCACCTTTGGTGAATAGGGTTTTATGTTCCTGTATTCTTGTTGAGGCCATGAATATGATTCTGTTTAGTGTAGTTGGGATCATGTGTTGGTAGATTTGGACCCATGCTTTTATTCATGATTTGGATGTTTTGTTGATTGGTGTAGAGTGTATGTTCATGATTATGGTTAGCAATAGGAATTATGATCATGACCTTGCTGTTCCTAAGCTATTTAAATTAGCCAATTTGATTTCATCAATAAAAATTAATACTATATTTCCTTCTAGTGATTTTGAAAACCTTAGGAAAATGTGGATTTAGGCTGTCATCTGAAATAATGATATTTTAACCAAATAAATGATACCTTTTATTAAAATTAAAATATTATATATATATAAAAAGCAACGAATAAAGCCTTTTATATAAACAATCATAATAGGTAAAATATTAATCTTGTAAGTCATTTATTCATAAATACTATTAAAATTTATGTATTATCTTTTAGTCAAGACATATTAAAATTTAATTATTTTTAATTTTATTTACCAATTATTTTCTAACCATTAGTTATTATAAATTATTATTTTAAATAATATCATCTAGGACTTAGGACCCTTCATCAAATAAACCCTAATTTATTTAGAGCAAGATATAAACCTACAACTTATTAGTAACTATTTCACAAACCCTAGTTATTTTAATATCAAGCTAGATTTATTTTATAAACCCTTTATTTATTATCTAGCCTTAAAGATTGGGACACTAGGGTCATGATTGTAGTAAGTTGAGCTAGGTTTATTTATGAAAGTGAATTTTGGCTTGAGTTTAATTATGGCTTGTGTTTACCGCAGGCGGGGTTAGGTCAGCTTTTGTAGATCTTTATTTTATCTCGAGCAAAGAATCATGTAAGCTCCTGAATAAAACTTGTTTGTTGTAAAAAGTTATTATGGCAAGCTAAACACGAAGTTTGTGAACACTGATTTGGTAAAGGCAATTAGGGACTGTTGCCTTTCTTATTTCAGTCAAACCAATTATTTGAAAAACAACAAGCAGTTTTATTCAAACACTAAACTGTTTCTAAAACTAATTTTGACAAAGACTTTGGAAACCCTTGATTGCCATTTTCAAGTAAAGCTACGTTTTATCAGTTTTCTCCAAAGTAGGATAAACTACGTTGAGTGCTTAATAAGGGTAGGCTAGTAGTACTAGTTTTGAAGAGTAAGAGTGAGTCTTCTGGCAGGAGGCTTCCTCCAGAAGATAAACTCAACTTAGAGAAACGTCAATACTACTTAGTCATGCCGGTTTGAGCTAGTAGGTTTCTGTCATGTGGATTGTGTGTTGCCGGAGTGGACAACTGGTTTTGTTTGGGTGTAGAGAAGGAGGAGTATCTTAGCCGGTAGGCCGATCACCTACCTTTTGTCAGTCTGCACAAAGTGTGGCATTCTGACCGTTGTATGGTTATGGGGCCCAACGTGTGGTAACCCATGGCTGCCTTTTTGAGTGGTTGATTTTATTGTACATGTATGGTTGGAAAAGCCAAAACGCTACTCTTGATTTTGAAAATTGTATATTGCTTGCCAGTATTTTTCTTATGAAGTTTTTACACCTTGCATTCATAAACTGTTTTCACTGGACACTCAAAGCACACACGGACTTACTGAGATTTTTATCTCATCACCCTTTTTACCATGATTTTAGGTCGATCTTGCTGTGGGGATGAATAGCTAGTTGTTGCTTGCTTGGAAGATATTCTGTTATCTATTTTATGTAATACTTTGGGAGTTGAGAGTGAACAATTTGTATTTATGGATTTGTCTTGAATTTTTGGATTGTAATAAGTTTTACTTTTAAAGTATTATTTTATTTTTGTTTGTGTGACCTAGTTATAAAGACCCCTTGTCCTTTGGATGGGGCGATATCCCCGGCCCTGTTGGGCCTAGGCAGTGGGGTGTTACAAGTGGTATCAGAGACTAGGTTTAGGCAAATATTGATAGTATATGTCCTGTTTATTTAAGTTCAAATCTTTGTCTAACCTATCTTGTTTATGCTGTAGGATGGTTAGAATGCTTAGAACCGCGAGGAAGGGGCAGCAATGGCATCCACCTATCCCTATCTACCCAGAAAACCTTCCAGTACCTCAGCCTGCTCCTCAGCCAGTTATTCATTTGGAAGATAGTAGTGATGATGAGGTTCCGATCAATGAGCCACCCCCAATACCTGTGATAGAATTGAGTTCTGAAAGTGAAGATGAGGAGATAGCCGTGCAGTATGTTCCTCACCCTCCTAGTCCCATAATGGATTTGTCAGCAGATAGTGATGACCCGGGGGAGATAGATTATGAATCTCCACCTAGGCCTTCTTTCATTCCTCCACCCAGCCAGGTTGAGCTCGGGGAGAGTTCTAGGTGACCCGGGATGGAGCTAATGGAGGGGTTTGCCAGTGGGGCTGGGATAGACTTCTCTAAGAACTCTGATGACGACTAGAGGGGCTGAGAGTTATTATGACCAGGATGTTTATTTATTGTTTTTCGTACACTTTTATGTTAAGGAATTTTATTTCTATTTTTTGTTTAAATTCCAAATTTATGCAAATAAAGATTTGAGAGAAAATTTATGAGCAATTCTTCAGACAAAAACTTGCATCTGATTTCCTTTTACTTATATCTGACTGTGAATGCATGCTCAACTAAAATGATTTAATCATTGAATGCATAAACTTATCATTTGGGTATGGTTTAGAATGGCACCCAAGTATTGTGATTATCATTTGGGTATGAATAAACTAAAATGATATTTTTATCAAATCACCATTTTCACCATGATTTTAGATCGATCCTGCTGTGGGGATGAGTTGCTAGTTGTTGCCTGCTTGGAAGATATTATATTATCTATTTTATGTAATACTTTGGGAGTTGAGAGTGAACAATTTGTATTTATGGATTTGTCTTGAATTTTTGGATTGTAATAAGTTTTAATTTTAAAGTATAGTTTTATTTTTATTTGTGTGACCTAGTTATAAAGACCCCTTGTCCTTTGGACGGGGCGACATCCCCGACTCTGTTGGGCCTAGGCAGTGGGGTGTTACAAGTGGTATCAGAGACTAGGTTTAGGCAAATATTGATAGTATATGTCTTGTTTATTTAAGTTCAAATCTTTATCTAACCTATCTTGTTTATGCTGTAGGATGGTTAGAATGCTTAGAACCGCGAGGAAAGGGCAGCAATGGCATCCTCCTATCCCTATCTACCCAGAAGACCTTCTAGTACCTTAGCCTGCTCCTCAGCCAGTTATTCATTTGGAAGATAGCAGTGATGATGAGGTTCCGATCAATGAGCCACCCCCAATACCTGTGATGGAATTGAGTTCTGACAGTGAAGATGAGGAGATAACCGTGGAGTATGTTCCCCACCCTCCTAGTCCCATAGTGGATTTGTCAGCATATAGTGATGACCGGGGGAGATAGATTATGAATCTCCACCTAGGCCTTCTTTCATTCCTCCACCCAGCCAGGTTGAGCCCGGGGAGAGTTCTAGGCGACTCGGGAAGGAGCCAATAGAGGGGTTTGCCAGTGGGGCTGGGATAGACTTCTCTAAGAACTTTGGGGGATGGTTGTATGAGCTTGATCTTGAAGATTTTGATGAGGACTAGAGGGGCTGAGAGTTATTATGACCAGGATGTCTATTTATTATTTTTCGTACACTTCTATGTTAAGGAATTTTATTTCTGTTTTCTGTTTAAATTCCAAATTTATGCAAATAAAGATTTGAGTGAAAATTTATGAGCAATTCTTTAGACAAAAACTTGCATCTGATTTCATTTTACTTATATCTGACTGTGAATGCATGCTTAACTAAAATGATTTAATCATTGAATGCATAAACTTATTATTTAGGTATAGTTTAGAATGACACCCAAGCATCGTGTAGCTTCGTTAAGCAGAAGGATTCCGGAAGCAGGTCATGTGGCACTGGAAGTTGAGACGACCCAGATGCAATCACCCAACTGGGGTAATGAGAGTGAACCAGATATGGGAATAGGGTCTGAAGCACCGGTTGATATGACGATGGGGCAAGCATTAGTAAGATGGCAGAGATTCTACAGACCCTGACTGAGCGGAGGAACCCCAAGGGAGAAGATGAGTTATTGGAGTGGTTTTTGAAGTTTCAGCCGCCTTTCTTCTTTGGTGAAGCTGAGCAAGATCAGAAAGCAGAGCAATAGATTGAGCAGATGGAAGATATATTTGCAATGCTCCAGTACACTGAGGAGTGAATGGTTAAGTTTGCTGCATTCCGTTTGAGGGGCCCAGCTCCGACATGGTGGCAGCGGGTTCTGGACGACTGGGAAATGGTCGATCAGGAATGGACGTGGTCCAACTTTGTTGAAGCCTTCAGAGCTGAGTATATCCCTCAGTGGACAGTGGAAAAGCTGGAGGGCGAGTTCCAAAATTTAAAGCAAGGAGGCATGACAGTGGCCCAGTACGCAGCACGGTTCACCCAGTTATCGAAGTATTGCAAGAGATTAGTAGACACCGAGCAGAATAGGACGAGGCAGTTTGTCAAGGGATTGAGGCAGGAATTGAGGAGGGCGTTGGCACCTTCTCCACCAATGACCTATTCGGGGGCCGTAGACACAGCTACCCGAACTGAAAATGAGGACTGCAGTAGAATGGCGGTGAGGCCTTTCCAGCCGCCAAGGCAACCACAAGGACACTTCCAGAGACAACAATCCAACAAGCGCCCCGCCAACCAACAGTGGCAGAATCGGGGAAAGTAAGCCCGGACAGCACCAGTTGGTCCTGCTCAGAACCTTCTGTTATGCCGGCAGTGTGGGAAAAGGGGCCACACAGAGAAGAACTATTGGTCTAAATGGGGTAAACGGAAATGTTATCACTATAGCGACCCGAACAACCTGCTGAACGCTTGCCCTAAACTGCACCGAGTCGGGCAAGGAAATCCTGCTCAAAATCCAGGACCCAACAGAGCCAATGCCATGAGAGCATCTGGGAGTGGAGCGCCGAAGCCTTAAGTGAAAGCCAAGGTATTCGCTCTCAACAGATAAGAGGTTAGAACCGATACAACAGTAGTGGAATGTACGTTTACTATCCAAGGAAGTGTCGTTAATCCATTGATAGATCCTAGCTCTACTCATTCCTATTTAAACAAGATCTGTGCATGTCATTTGGGTTGGGATGGAGTGGAGCTACCTTTTACCTTATTGGTAAGTACACTTTTAGGGAGGATGGTGCAAGCAGATCGGTAAGTGCGAAATTGTAAAATTGATATGGGGAGAGAAAGCTTGGAGGGAGATTTGATAGTGTTAGATATTGAGGATTATGATTTAATATTGGGAATGGATTGGCTAGCGAAGCATGGGGCTAGGGTAGACTGTAAAAATAAATTGGTCCAGTTCATTAGACTGGGATGTGTTGTGTTGGAATTCGATGGCAAGAGAGTAAAGGAATTAAAGTATTTGATAGCGGGGCCTAAGGCCTGGAAATTGCTAAAGCAAGGATGTCAAGGATACCTAGCTTATGTGATAAACAAGCCAAATGACCAGTGAACTCTGGAGGACACCGAGGTAGTGAAGGATTTTCTCGATGTGTTCCCATCGGAACTTACTTCTCTACCTCCCAGCCGAAAAGTTGAATTCACCATTGACCTAGTTCCGGGAGTGGAACCAGTATCTTGGACCCCGTATCGGATGGCACCAGCAGAACTAAAAGAGCTGAAGGAGCAGTTAGAAGAGTTAGTGAAGCAAGGCTATATTAGACCTAGCACGTCGCCCTGGGGAGCACCAGTGCTGTTTGTAAGGAAGAAGGACGGAACTCTGAGACTGTGTATCGACTATCGGGGCTTGAACAACCTGATGATCAAGAACAAGTATCCCCTACTGCTGATTGATGAGTTGTTTGACCAGCTATAAGGATCCAGTTGTTACTCCAAATTGGACCTGAGGCAAGGGTACTATCAAGTGCGGATAAAAGAGGAGGATATCCCCAAGACGGCCTTCAACATCAGATATGGACATTATGAGTTCGTGGTAATGCTGTTCGGGGTGACCAATACTCCAGCAGTATTCATGGACTTGATGCATCGAGTGTTCCGACCCTATTTGGACAAGTTCGTGGTGGTCTTTATCGACGACATTCTAATTTATTCCAAGATTCCGGAGGAGCATGCAGAACATCTGAAGCTCATATTGGAGAAGTTGCGGGAGCATAAGGTTTTCGCCAAGTTTAGCAAGTGTGAGTTCTGGCTGGATAGTGTGGCATTTCTTGGCCACATGATGACCAATGAGAGAATCAAGGTAGAGCTAGTAAAAGTTGAAGCAGTGTCAGACTGGAAGCAACCAGAGAACATCACCGAGATTCGAAGTTTCTTGGGCTGGTTACTATAGGAGGTTCATCAAAGGATTTTCAATGCTCGCATTACCTATAACCCGACTGCTGAGGAAAGATGTCCCATTTGTTTAGAGTGAAAAATATGAGAACAGTTTCCAAGAGCTAAAGCGAAGATTGATAACAGCACCAGTATTGAGTCTGCCAGAGGGAGATAAGCCTTACGCGCTGTATACCAATGCCTCGAAAGAAGGATTGGGAGCAGTTTTGATGCAAGACCGAAAGGTGATCGTTTATACTTCTCAAAAGTTGATACCTCATGAAGTCAACTACCCTACGCATGATCTGGAGCTGGCAGCCATTGTGTTCGCTCTAAAGAAATGGTGACACTACCTGTACGGAGCAGAATATGAAGTGTTCACCGATCACAAGAGCTTGAAGTACATCTTCACCCAGAAGGATTTGAATTTGAGGCAGCGAAGATGGATGGAATTTTTGGAAAAGTATCGTTGTCCAATTAACTATCATCCCGAGAAGGCCAACGTTGTTGTTGATGCCCTAAGCAGAAAAGTCAATATGGCCAGATTAAGAGTGTAGGAGATTTAAGTAGTTCAGGATGTGTTGGACAGAAGAGTGGAAGTGCAAGAGAAGAGAATTGTTGTTAGCAACCTGAAGTTGGCACCAGATCTAAGGCGGGAAATTGTGGAAGCTCAGCAAAGTAACGCAGAATTCCAGCCTTTCAAGGACAAGGAGCTTAAACGAAAAGGCAGTGAATTCTGGCAAGACGAGGTGGGAGTTTTATATTTCAGGGATCGGTTGTGTGTACCCGGAGAGCATCAATTGAAGGACAAAATTTTGGAAGAGGCGCATAAGAGCAAGTACGCCATTCACCCGGGGAAATTCAAAATGTTCCAAGATCTGAAAAGGCCTATTAGTGGCCCGGAATAAAGCAGGATGTGGTTAAATATATCTCGACATGTCTCACCTATCAGAAGGTTAAAGCGGAGCACAAGAAGTCAGCGGGACTGTTGCAACCGTTGCCAATACCTAAATGGAAGTGGGAGGAGGTGACCATGGATTTTGTCATTGGACTTCCTATGTCAAGGACCCATAAGGACGCCATATGGGTAGTAGTGGATCGACTGACCAAATCGGCACATTTTATACCAGTGAATGTAAGAGATTCCATGGAGAAATTGGCTCAAACCTATGTGCGTGAAATAGTCTGTCTCCATGGAGTGCTTTTAAGTATTGTGTCTGACCGAGACCTGAGGTTTACGTCTCGTTTTTAGGGCAAGTTTCAAGAATTAATGGGGTCGAGTCTGAAGTTCAGTATGACGGCGCATCCGCAGACCGATGGGCAGTCAGAAAGGGTTATACAGATATTAGAGGATATGCTGAGAGCCTGTGTTCTAGATTTCGGAGATAAGTGGATCGAATGTGTGCCGTATGCGAAGTTGTCGTATAATAATAGTTATTAAGCTTCAATTGGGATGGCTCCGTATGAGGCCCTGTATGGACACAAGTGTCAGGTACCATTATACTGGAGTTGGTCAGAAGATGGTCATATAAGCAAATCCGGGGAAGCTTGTGTTCAGGAAATGTTAGACAAGGTCAAGTTAATTAGGGAAAGGTTGAAGGCAGCTCAGAGCCGACAAAAGAGCTATGCAGACAATAGGCGGTGAGAGTTGGAGTTTCAAGTAGGAAACAGTGTATTTCTAAGATTGACGCCGAATAGAGGAATCTTGAAGCATTTGAAGGGTGAAAAGATGAATCCGAGGTATTTGGGACCGTTCCCGATAAAGGAAAGGATTAGACCGGTAGCATATCGATTGGACTTGCCAGATGGATTGACGAGAATTCATGACGTGTTTCATGTGTCACAGCGAAGAAGTACAATGTTGATCCCAGTCATGTTCTGAATAATGAGCCGTTGGTGTTGCAACTCGATCTGAGCTATGTGGAGAAGCCCGTGTGAATATTGGACCGCAGTATTAAGAATCTCCGGAACAAGCAGATACCGACGGTAAAAGTTCAGTGGGAGCATCATGGCACGCGAGATGCCACATGGGAATCAAAAGAGTGGGTAAAGCAGAAGTATCCTGATCTGAAATAGAGGTATGCCTGAATTTCGGGACGAAATTCTCCTAAGGAGGGGAGGATGTGAAACCCCAATTAAAACCAACCCTAGAGTAAGGGGTTTGGGATGCATATTATATTTTCTTGCATGCATAAATATATTTTTGTATGATTTTATGTACTTTGGATATGTGGTTTGTAGTCTAGATGGCTTAATTGTGCTTATTGAGTAAGAAGGGCAAAATGGTAATTATGTTTGAGGTGAAAATAGGGAGATAGCTTGAGGATTAAATAGGAAAAATATTTGGGAGAGGAAATAAGAACAAGAGTTGTTGTGATTTAATGGTTAGAGCTTTGGAATTAATCCTTGAGGTCTTGAGTTCAAATTCCACCATTTGAGTTTTAGCATGATTAAATTTTATTTTTGAGAGGTAGGCTATTTTTCAGCCGTTGCATGCCTTAGGGAGGACTATGAGTGTTGTCCTAGGGGAGACATGAAAGGAAGGTCCTAATTCCACTCTTGTGCCCTACAAAAATTTATAAGGGATTCATGCCCTTTTTGATCTTTATCTTCCTTTAATTCTTGATCAATCAAGATGCTTAATTATCAAAGCCATTTTTATTTCCAGAAAATTCCAGCAAGGTTCTGTGATTTTAAAGCTTCGAAAACGCCTCTTGGAGGATGGAATTTTAACTGAAACTGGAGAAGAGTTATGGAAGGTTCCCAAGAGAATTAATCTCTACGGTTGAACCTTCAAACTCCAACCTATGTGTGTTCATCTTCTTCTCGTAGCAAACTGGAAATATTTCCAGCTTCTTGATCAGTTCAAATGTCGAAATCTTCAGCCATCTTTCCCTCCCAAATACTACCAGAAAAATAGCCATCTTGACCAGCTTGAAGTTTGAAATCATAGGCCAAAACCGGACTGCACAAAAGCTGTACAAAGCAGGAAAAAAATCTTGGGCAGTTTGCAACCTAACAGTCCGAAAAACTAAGCTGTTCCTCCAGCTTTCAAAGTAGCAATTCAACCTTGTCATAAAGAAGGATGGAAACTAGCCTTAAAGGACCCTATAATACCCCTTCAAACCTCCTACAAGTTGGCTGAAACATGGCAGAAAGATTTACCCAGAATTTCCAGCAAGCCGTGCGAAAGACTAACCAGAAATTCCAGCTTTGTTTCCTTCTTCACCCTTATCCGAAACTTACTCCATTTTCTGTAAAACTCACCTTGGTCAGCCATGAATTGAACTTCATCACCTCCACCATTGTTCTGCACGAAAAGAGCTATATGGCTGCTCCTAAAATCTCTCTATCAATCACTACAATCAAGCAATCAATTGGAGTCCAAAATTCCAACAAATTATTCTAGCAAACTTCCATAGATTAAGCCTCAACTATCCAGAAAATTCCTTCACCATTGCACTCCATAATTTGGCCACCCTAAAGCTCATTCGAATAGCATTCATCTAAGCAAAAATTCCAGCCAAACAGCCAGCCATTGAAGCTTCAAAAAGACCTCCATCAACAAAGATCTTCTTACCATATTTGCTACCATAATTGATTCTGTAAATTATTCCTTTTTGAATTTCAAACAACCAACTTTCCTTTTCTCCCAAATCTGAGAATCCAATCACCAGAATTTTCCAGTCCATTCGGCCACCCTTCCCAAGCAAAATGTTGGCCAGCTTCCTTCTATTCTCTCTATTCTCTCCAAACCTCCAAGAACACCTACCGCAATTCTCACGCATAAGACCACTCAAAACCTCTTCAATCTTCTCCAAAAACTCCAGATCACACCTACTCATTCTCTTGAATCCATTTCTACAATTTTTAACATCAGATGCTGAAATCAAAGTTCCACTTTCGGATAAAAAACCAGAATTTTCTTGATGGCTCAAGAACACTTTCGAGGTAAGCATGAACAATTTACTCCATATTCTTCCATATTCGATCTTAATGAATATACTACTAAACTCTCACTTTTTCATCTCTCTCTCTCTCTCTCTCTCTCTCTCTCTCTCTCTCTCTCTCTCTCTCTCTCGGCCGAATGGTTACTCCAACCATGGCCATTTTTCTTCTTCCCCTTGGACGGACCTTCCAAGCGTGAGGATTCTTTTGAAACGTCTTCAAGGTAGTCATCATTCAAGTAAGCCTCTTCAATCTTCTCTTTAAATTCTAGATTCATGTCCCTTGGATGTAGTTGGATGAGGATGGAATATTTTTGGAGATTGAGCATGTGTTTTTGTGACGGAGTTGTGATTGAAGCATGAGAATGAATGCGTTTATATGATGGAGTTGGGATTGATGAATGAGGATGATTAGTCTTGAATGAATTTTATGGTGTTTTTAGGGTTTGTTGCATGCCTTCATGTCGTGAGTAGTATGAATGATTAAGCATGTTAGAGATTATGTCACCTTTGGTGAATAGGGTTTTATGTTCCTGTATTCTTGTTGAGGCCATGAATATGATTATGTTTAGTGTAGTTGGGATCATGTGTTGGTAGATTTGGATTTACGCTTTTATTCATGATTTGGATGTTTTGTTGATTGGTGTAGAGTGTATGTTCATGATTATGGTTAGCAATAGGAATTATGATCATGACCTTGCTATTTCTAAACTATTTAAGTTAGCCAATTTGATTTCATCAATAAAAATTAATACTATATTTCCTTCTAGTGATTTTGAAAACCCTAGGAAAATGTGGATTTAGACTGTCATCTGAAATAATGATATTTTAACCAAATAAATTATACCTTTTATTAAAATTAAAATATGAAAATATTATATATATATAAAATAAAAGTAACGAATAAAGCCTTTTATATAAATAATCATAATAGGTAAAATATTAATCTTGTAAGTCATATATTCATAAATACTATTAAAATTTATTTATTATCTTTTAGTAAAGACATATTAAAATTTACTTGTTATTAATTTTATTTACCAATTATTTTCTAACTATTAGTTATTATAAATTATTATTTTAAATAATATCATCTAGGACCTAGGACCCTTCATCAAATAAACCCTAATTTATTTAGAGCAAGATTTAAACCTACAACTTATTAGTAACTATTTCACAAACCCTAGTTATTTTAATATTAAGCTAGATTTATTTTATAAACCCTTTCTTTATTATCTAGCTTTAAAGCTTGGGACACTAGGGTCATGATTGTAGTAAGTTGAACTAGGTTTATTTTTGAAAGTGAATTTTGGCTTGAGTTTAATTATGGCTTGTGTTTACCGCAGGCGGGGTTAGGTCAGCTTTTGTAGATCTTTATTTTATCTCGAGCAAAGGATCATGTAAGCTCCTGAATAAAACTTGTTTGTTGTAAAAAGTTATTATGGCAAGCTAAACACGAAGTTTGTGAACACTGATTTGGTAAAGGCAATTAGGGACTGTTGCCTTTCTTGTTTCAGTCAAACCAATTATTTGAAAAACAACAAGCAGTTTTATTCAAACACTAAACTATTTCTAAAACTAATTTTGACAAAGACTTTGGAAACCCTTGATTGCCATTTTCATGTAAAGCTACGTTTTATCAATTTTCTCCCAAGTGGGATAAACTACGTTGAGTGCTTAATAAGGGTAGGCTAGTAGTACTAGTTTTGAAGAGTAAGAGTGAGTCTTCTGGCAGGAGGTTACCTCCAGAAGATGAACTCAACTTAGAGAAACATCAGTACTATTTAGTCATTCCGGTCTGAGCTAGTAGGTTTCTGTCATGTGGATTGTATGTTGCCAGAGTGGACAACCGGTTTTGTTTGGGTGTAGAGAAGGAGGAGTATTTTAGCCGGTAGGCCGATCACCTACCTTTTGTCAGTCTGCACAAAGTGTGGCATTCTGACCGTTGTATGGTTATGGGGCCCAACGTGTGGTAACCTATGGCTACCCTTTTGAGTGGTTGATTTTATTGTACATGTATGGTTAGAAAAGCCAAAACGCCACTCTTGATTTTGAACATTGTTTATTGCTTGCCTGTATTTTTCTTATGTAGTTCTTACACCTTGCATTCATGAACTATTTTCACTGCACACTCAAAGCACACACGGACTTACTAAGATTTTTATCTCATCACCCTTTTTACCATGATTTTAGGTCGATCCTGCTGTGGGGATAAGTAGCTAGTTGTTGCCTGCTTGGAAGATATTATGTTATCTATTTTATGTAATGTTTTGGGAGTTGAGAGTGAACAATTTGTATTTATGGATTTATCTTGAATTTTTAGATTGTAATAAGTTTTAATTTTAAAGTATTATTTTATTTTTATTTGTGTGACCTAGTTATAAAGACCCCTTGTCCTTTGGACGGGGCGACATCCCCAGCCCTGTTGGGCCTAAGCAGTGGGGTGTTACATGTACTATAGTTTTTTTTTTTTTGTTTAAAATTCATCAAGGGATTCGGGTCAACATTGATAAGGGTTGGATGTATTCAAAACAAAGGACTTCAGATGAGTATATAAGGAAGGTTGATGAATTATTAGTATTTGCATACCGGTTCAAGGACGAACATTCACTGGTATACTGTCCTTGTAAGGAATGTGGGAATCGTTTCTTTTTGTCAAAGGATGTTGTGAAAGCTCACCTAGCTATTCATGGTTTCTTGAATAACTATACCCTTTGGAGCTTTCATGGGGAAACCGATGTGGACACAATAGTTAAGGATGAGGGAGAAAGCTCCTTCAATTCAGTTACTCGAGATGACATGGTTGATATGGTTCATGAAGCATTTGGGGTTCCAAAAATAGGTAATGTGGAAACTTCTGACACTGATCAATCAAGTGGGCCTAATAAACAGACTAGGGATTTCTTGAAACTTCTGGAAGATACTGAATGTGAATTGTATCCAGGATATGATAGATTCACAAAACTTTCATTTATTGTGAACTTGTTACATTTGAAAGTTATTGGTGGTTGGATAGATACAAGTTTCACAATGTTGATTGATTTACTTAATGATGCATTTCCTAAAGGTGTACAACTTCCCAAATCATTCTATGAAGCCAAGAAGATTACTGAAGATTTTGGATTTACTAATGTGACGTATGATGCATGTCCTAACAATTGTATGTTGTTTAGAAATGAGGACAAAGATCTTATCTGTTGTAAAATTTGTAATGCTGCAAAATATAAAGTTAAAGGCAAGAAAGCAGTTAAGCAGATGAGATATTTTTCGTTGAAGCCAAGGCTACAGAAATACTTTATGTCATCAGAAACTGTGTCATTAATGAAGTGGCATGATGAGGAAAAAACCTAAGATGGCATACAACGACATCCAGCTGATTCTCAAGCTTGGAAATATTTTAATGATAGGAATCCATCATTTTGCATTTGATAGTTGCAATATAAGACTTAATCATTTCAAATCATTGTCTATTGCTCACAGCACATGGCCTGTTGTTCTTATTCCATATAATTTGCCACAAGAATTGTGTATTAAGCACTCTTTCTTCATTCCTTCCATACTCATAGATGGTCCTAAAGGTCCTGGACAAAACATTGACATTTATTTGCAGAACTTATTGAAGAACTTCAAGATTTATGGAACAATGGAGTAGAAACCTATGGTGCATCAACTAATAGCATGTTCCAATTACGTGTAGCTTTGTTATGGACAATTAATGACTTTCTAGCGTATGCAATGTTATCTGGTTGGAGTACTAAGGGAGAATTTGCTTGTCTTGTTTGTCGACATAAAATACGATCCCTTTGGTTGAGGCATTCTAGAAAGTTTTGCTACACTGGTCATCGTCGTTTTTTACCTACAAATCATAGATTTCGTAGGGACAAGGTATCTTTTGATGGCACAAGAGAGTATGATTTAAAATCGGATCGAATGTCTAGTTCTATAACTGAGCAACAACTCTAAAGTGTTCTTACAGAATACAAGGTGGATGATTTGAGAAAATGAAAAAGAGGTGAAGTTGAAGCATCTAGAGATTGCAAGTGGAAGAAAAAAAGCATCTTCTGGGAGTTGCCTTATTAGAAGGATAATATATGTCCTCGTAATCTTAACGTGATGCATATCAAGAAGAATTTTTATGATAATATTGGGGGCACAATATTCAATGTTCAAGGAAAGACTAAGGACACTTTAAATTCTCAGCGTGACTTAGAGATAATGAAAATTTGAACATGAATGCATCCTCAAACCGAGAATGGTAGAACATCTATATTGCCTGCATGTTACACCTTAAGCAAGGAGGAAAAACAGGCATTCTGTAAGGTGTTAAAGGGAGTAAGGGTTCCAGACGACTATGCAGCTAACATTTCTAGGTGTGTTAATTTGCAACAAAGAAGTATATCAGGGCTGAAAAGCCATGATTGTCACATACTTATGCAGCAATTTCTTCCCATTGCTATTCGTAGAGTTTTTCCAAAAAATGTTGCAATGCCTTTAATAGAGTTGAGCAACTTCTTTAGACAATTGTGTTCCAAGACTAATCACATGAAGGATCTGGAATATATTCTAGATAGAATTGCTCTCACTCTTTGTCATCTTGAGAAAATATTCCCTCCATCTTTTTTCGATGTCATGGAACATTTGCCTATACATTTAGCTAAGGAAGCAATGTTGGCTTGTCCTGTTCAATATAGGTGGATGTACCCTATTGAGAGGTTTGAATTGGATTACCTTCAATGTTGTCATTAATTTTAGATTTATGATTAGTAGCCTTATTTGTAACAACTACATGTAGGTATTTGCTTACACTGAAGAGGAATGTGCGTAATCGTGCTCATCCAGAAGCATCAATTGCGAATGGGTATATAATGCAAGAGCGCATGAATTTTTGTTCTAGATACTTGAATGATGTGGAAGACAAAACAAATCATTGTTCAAGAAAATGTGGCAATTCAGATAATATTGGTCACGTTGTGGGAAAGGGTAAGCATATAAGATTTGATAGAATAGCATGGGAACAAGCCTATAGATATGTCCTCATGAATACACTTGCTGTAAAGTCATTTAAGGAGTAAGTGGAAGTGTATTCAAGTTTAAGGGTTGAGGCACTAATTGGCATTTGAAATCTAACATTATCACCATTATTTGATAGCATACATATCTCACAACTCAAAAGTACGATGCCTCGTGCCAGTGATCATTATATCTAGAACCTTCACAGTGAAAAATTTCATGGATGGTTTAAAACCTATGTAAGTCAAAAACTTAGTTTGGAATTGAAAATAATATTAATATCTTCTGAATTATATTATATTTCAACTTATTCATATGGTATATGCAGGTTCAAGATCAGAGGAGGAAATATAATGCCATGTTTGATGAATAAATAAATGTATTAGCTGATGGTCCAAATCTTGATGGGAGACACTTTAAGTCATATATTGTCAATGGATATCATTTTTGGGCAAAAAATTTTGAGATTTGCAGCACTACTCAAAATAGTAGTGTTATGGTCAAGGCTGCAACACTTAGTTTTGCTAGCAGAAAAGATAAGAATCCAATCATTGGGGATGTAACTTATTATGGGATTTTGATAGACATTGTTGAGTTGATTTATAATACCCAATTTAAGTTCATCCTTTTTAGGTGTGATTGGGTTGAAAATCACCGAGGAGTAAAGGAGGACATGTTTAAATTTACTTCGGTGAACTTCAATCATTTGATGTACAAGGACAACATCCCAGCAAACGAACCTTTCATACTAGCATCTCAAGCAGAACAAGTGTTCTATGTGCCAGACCCTATTGAACCAGATTGGGCACTTGTGATGAAAATGACTACAAGAGATAAATTTGATACGAATCTGTATATGTCTAAAGCTGAGCCTTCTTCCTCACAACACCTTGATGACAATGTTGTAATTCAGGAAGAGGATAACATTTGGGTTCGACATGGCTCGAAAGTAATGGCAGTTGATGAAATTGCTTCACATGAAGAATGATATAGAAACAGAAAGTGCTGGTTATGAAGAATAGGGCCAGTAGTTTTAGTTATAACTAGACTACCCATTAGTTTTACTTTATTTTTGGTTATGTTTTGTCTTTTGAACACATTTGAATGTTTAGTATGTGTGGTCTTAAATTGTCACTTTTGTAATGTTCACTATGTGAAAATATATTGCAAATGTTCACTATCTTACATTGTCACTTTTGTAATGTGAATTCTTAATTTTCTTGTTATTTTTCGGCATTTCCTGGACGTCATTTAATTTTGGTTGCTGATCTTACCCTCTATTTTCAACTTCTCCTTAATGTTATGATACTAATTTCTCATTTTTCTTCACATATTATATAGGTGAATATGTCAAAGAGAAAGACTCGAGGTGTGACGATGTTGGAGAAACTATCACAGGAAAAGCTGTCTACTAAAACTGACACAGCAAGAGACAGTAACTGCCCAAGAAGTAGCTTCCACATTGAAGCACAGTTCAAGAAGCAGCTAGCACAACAGTCACTTGTGCCACGACGCCCTGCAACAAGATCACATCCAACCAGTTCTAATCCATCAGCACCTCCTCCAGCTGTTATTAGTCCACCTACTTTTGTGGGAGTTATATCAACCAGAAGAAATACTTATATTGCGCCTCCAATTCAAAAATGTAAAACTAGTTGCTTTTTCTAGTCCAACACCATTTGTTGCTCCATCTAATTTGCCCACAGTAGCTGCTACTTCGACATCAATTGAGGTGAATATTGCAAATAATGATCCAACATTAGCTGCTGCTTCTAATGTCACCCACAACATACATAGTCATGATAGTTCTCAAGGTGATGATGCAAGCACTTTTGATCCTTTTGGAGACCCACTTGAAGATGTTGATGTATGTGGTCAGCTTGGAAATGACATGTTAGATGCAACAATGACAGCTTCACAGCCAACTAATGAAGCAGGTATATCTTAAATTTTTTATCATGGAAGCACTAAAATTATTATCAATTGTTGCTGAATTATTCTATTGAACTCAATGGATGTTGAATTAGTAATTATTGGAATTGAAGGAAAATAATTGGCCCATTTCTTGGGATACATGATGGGTTTTTTATCCCAAGTATTTGTTTATGTTGATGCCCTTTGAGGGTAAACTTCTGTGTGCTAAGGGTTTCAAACTTTTGTGTGCTGAATGGATTAAGTCCATGGATGGTTTTTGGGGATTATCTTAGCTATTAATATCTTCGTAAATGTGCCTTTTCTATTTGAGGACGTAGGGATTGGTTAGGATAATTAAGAATAAAATGTATTTCAACTATTTCAACCAAGCTCATTTACTATCTCATTTGATGAGTTGAAAATTTTGCGGGAAAATTTGGAAAACAAAATGAAATGAACAGAACTTTTGGAATTTTAAGGATGGTCCAAACTTTTAGCTCAAATAATAGAAGATCTATTTTATTCTTTTAGGAGAAGTTTTGGAATCTGTCAAATGCATGAAAAATAAGTAAAATGTTGTTCCCTCATTTTCTTCCAAAACAAAATTAGCCTAAGTAACATCTCATTGGAATGAAACTGTCCCCTTTGTTCTCCTTTGTTCCCTTATCCATATACCTTATTTCTTCTAGTGTTCTTTCAATACCATCATACTATTTTAGCCTAAGCTGGGAGAATTTGATGTTTCAGAGGATTTAAAAACTAAATGAATGAGCACATGAGAAATGACCTGATATTGAATGGAGAATTTTAAGTTTATTTGCTATCTTTGTTGTATCATTACAAGGAATCCATTTAGCATCAGTTCTTTACTCCCAAAATGCTTAAGACAATTATTTTTGGTTCAGTTGAAAGTGATACACATGATAGTCTCTCTCTAAGATTATGAGGAATCATGTTAGTATCAGACCTGTGCACATGAAGTTTAAGAAAAAAAAAATTTGCTGAGTTGAAAATGCATCCTCTGGTTTCCTTTGTTTTTGCAATTTGATGAATAAGTTCCATGACAATCCCTTTTTTTTTATTTTTAATTTTAAAATCTGGTTGTAGTTTATTGCATGTGTCTTTTTGGTTTTGATGTGTGAAGTTATTTTCCTATAGCTTCTATATTGGTGAATGCATTCTTGTGCCAATAATTCACCATTTACATGTTTGTGCCATATCTGCTCAGGTCTGTGAATACTTTCACTTATGAGTCACTGAACAATATTTGGAGGATTTCAAAGATTACTATTGAATCTTGTAACAACAGTATATTTGTTTCTCTAGGGTTTTTGTTTGCAGGTTATTTTGGTAATTTTCTCCCTGCCCTAAATGAATCCTTAGATGTTTCTAGGTTATCATTAGGGTTGAAATACAGTGAACATGCAGCATTGGTCAATGATTTAGTTTCTTAGGATTTATTCTTAATGATGAAGCTTTCTTAGCTTTGAAGTACTTTTTGTTCTATATTAGGAAGCCACAGTTGATTTATGAAATAGAGTTGTTTGTTGTGAGGTTTTACCTCTTTAATCTTACTCTATCTGAATTCTTTTCTTTCCTATATTCTTTCTTGCCGTTCTTCTAATCTTGGCACATTTCTCTTCTAAGATCCATCACTACTTCCTAATTAAGCAACATTGTATCGACTGTAATATATTTCTGAAATGGTCTGCACAAAGTGAAATTATAATGTTTGAGTTATCTTCAGGTCCTTGTAGAAGTAACATCCTGTGATATTCATGGAAGAAAGAAATTTATAACTTACTTTAGATTAAAAAAAGATAAAAAAACATTAGATATATATATATATATATATATAAGGTAGAAAATTCCAGAATAACAATAATAAAAGGTTGTGGTTACAAAATTAATGTCCTCCTCTTCATCAAGTATAGAAGGATATGGCATACTACGCAAGGGCCAAGCAACTATATATGGCCTATATTATATAGAACTGGATTGCTGTTTGCGTATTTAAATTGAATTGTAAATTACACTTACACTCTATTAGCTTAGCTTAAAATAATGTGGTATCTACGGGCATTGTTAGTGTGCAATCTAAAAAGGTCCTAGTTTGAATTTATGCTACCACCAATATGAACGGAAATTTTACATATGTTGGGCATGTTGTAAGAAGTCTAACCCACATGTTGGTGCAAACTTGAGCATTTAAATTACAACTTTCTCTAACTATTTAAGCTTTTATGAGAGAGAATAATTCAACAGTATCTATTCCGTAAGGTGTAACATAGGTTCTAACATTCAAATCTAGGTGAAGTGGGTCTTATATAAGACGCAAACTACAATTGTTTTGCTAATTGAAATGTTCGCTGAGATGCCAAAAACTGATACTTATCTCATAATAATTCTATATATGTGGAATAGACTCTCCACTTAAAAAAAAAGAAAAAAAAAGAAAAAGGGATTTGAAAGTGGTTACTATTATCAACTGTCTGCAGTTTTCTGTTCTCTAAAATGCTCTGTTGTTCCCTTTACCTTCAAGTGGACCACACTACCCTATGTACCTCCCCCATGAGCAGGCACTTCATTGGGATTGGTGGAGCAGTTTAACTTGAACATACTAATTTGATAAAGGGATTAGTCATATATTTATCAGAAAAGCATGACAACATACCACATTTTGGCACTATTCTGGTTATTAGTCATCTAGAAATTATATTTTCTCACTTTTCATAAGACACTACTCACAAGTGTTGGTAGGCACATACTGCTTTACTGATTTTTTGCCCCATTTCTTTTTCTATGCCATGCATACTGGAAATTTGGCAATTGAATGGAAAATTGAGGAAAACAATGATAGAAAGAATTGGTAGGAACATGTTGAGAATCTCAAAATTTTTTGGTGCATATGCTAATGCCAATGAAAATCATATAAAAGCACAGAAGTATTGTCTTGAGATGACAACTTCAATGTTTATGGGCTTAGTGACTGCTTTCTGTTTTTCTATTTTCTGAAATGTAAAGTCATTAAATATCTACTTTCTAAAATGGAACAAACTTAGGGATCTACTTTCTGTTCCTCATATCCAGATTCTCAAGAGCATTTATGGACTTTTACCAATATATGTTTGCTCTATTTCTTGTCCGAGTTGATACAACTTAACCTATAAGGCATATGTCATTGAATTTTCACTGAAGGGATTTATAAGGCAGTGACAAATACTACTTTAGTTGCAATCTTTTCCTTTATTTTCTGGACTATAAAGTCTTCCATAATCCCACACACATCAAACCCTTATTCCTTAAATGATGATGCTCTACTCTGTCTTGAAATTTCTGGCTTGGTACTTCCATTTTTTAGTCCCAAAATGTCTTGTTCAGTCATCTTCACCATAGTTTGTGGAACTAAAATGTAGATACACTGAACAATCTTGCTTAAGGATAAAATGGGCAGCTATATAATGCTAGAGTATAATATCTGTCCTAAAATTTGAAAATTCTTGCTGGCACATGGCCTTTTTTGGTTCATTCTAGGCTTGAGTGAGAGATATGCTGTGTGCTACAATAATCATTGACTTGAACTTACTAATTTGATAAAGGGATCAGTACCCTCGACCTGAATACTGGAATTTCATACAACCTATTTAAACACTGCTTTATGATTCCAAATGTCATATATACTTCTCATGCATCCATTCACCGACATTGCACTGCACTAAGTTGGTGGTCCAAATTTAATACTAATGATTTCTGTTTTTTTCCTTTCCTGGGCAAGAACATGGGGATAATGCGAAGAAAAATGGAAGGGGTCCTTCAAAGCCCATAAATCTTGCAAAAGGAGAAACTATTTCGATTGCATTTAATGAACATATGCAGCCAATTGGAACTACAAGACCAATCTTCATGACCTATCTTGGTAATGTTGCTCGTAACAGTTTCCGGCTACCCCTTACTTATGAGACATGGAGAGACATTCCAGAAGATATATTAGATCGTGTTTGGGCAGATATTTGGGTAAATTACTAGTATATAGAACTTTGGCTCATTTTTTCTCAATTTTTTGTCATGATTGTTATTCTATTAGAGTAAGTATATTCTTAACTTTTTCTTCGTTTGTCTCTTTTTTTTTTTTTTTGGAATGAAGTCAAAGAGCACCGTAGCTCCTGCATATAGGATTAATTGCATGAAGTCACTTTATAAAAAATGGAGATCATGGAAAATCCAGTTAAAGAAGAACCACTTTATCAACAAAACCAAAGAGGAGGCTTTAGCCAATGTTCCATCAAGGGTTGAGCCTGAGCAATGGAAAGTGCTGGTTGATTATTGGAGTTTGGAGCGAGTCCAAGTACTAGTTCAATCCAAATCAAACCTTAATTGGATTTTTGTAGTTCTCCATTAATAAACTTTATTTTTTAGTCAAGATAGAATGTCATTTATCTCAATTTATACTAATTTGATGAAAATGACTAAGTTATTTATTACACTTTGGTAGGAAGCTGCTGAAAAAAATAAGCGTAACCGTGGAATGCATGGCCCTCCACACAAATGTGGTAGAACACCATTTGCGGTAATACGAGCTGATGTAAGTCGTCACATTTTCATTATACTACATTAATAGAAGTATTTTTTTTAAATAAATGGTGCAAGTTTTCACTTTCCATATTTCAGATGACAAAGAAAGGTGAGGAAGCAGATCCGCTATTTGTTTATATGAAAACACGGATGGATGCAAATGGCATCATTAGAGATCCAGAAGCAGCCAAACTAATTGTAACAAACTACTGCCTCTTAGATATTATTTATTGTATAATGTATAATGCATAAAATTTATTTATTGTGTTATTTATAATGCATAAAATTGCTTCACACTTGCATCATTGTGCAGAGTGCAATGAATGCAAGGCTTGAGGAACTGCCTCTTGAAGAGCGTACGTTGGAACGCAGACAACAAATATTCCAAGAATTTATAGGATCTGAGAGGCATGGCTATGTCAGAACAATGGGATTAGGTCCGACTCGCTCAATGCTTATTGGTGGTAGAAGTAACATGTATTCTGGCTTTGAAGAGTATATGAACAAGCACCTGGAGAAACTACAAACTGATTTGACCTCAAAATTTGATAGCATGCTGGGAAATTTTCAAGGTCAAATTAATACACTTAATGCTCGAGTTGATGAAATAGCAGCTTCAATGGAGAAAAATCATAGCCTTGCTTGCACAAACAATGGTCACCAGGTTTGAAATAGATGTTTGTAATGGATTCTTACTTGCTAATTAATCGTATACTTATAATAACTTTCTACTTATTTTAGGCGACTGATACCTCAAGTGGTCAACGTTTTAATTCAAATATGAACGAGCATGAATACGAGAGTGCATCAGATAGGTTATGATTAGTGCCTTCATTCTCCATCTCAACACATGCCTCATCTCTTCATCTAAACTTCAATGTTCATGGGATTTTAGTATTAACGTGGACTTAGAAGATAATAGAATATGGTGAGACATCAATGCATAGTATTTTTTATTAGTCTGTTGAACCTGGTGACTCAACAAAGACTTCTTGCTGTAAATTTCTATCACCTGTATCATACATTAAAAGCTCATGTATTGAATATGCTTAACTGTGTAAATGCTATGGCTAGTGTGCTAAAAATGCTAAGTAGTTTCCAGCTGAAAATGCATTATATTGCTGAGTAGTATACTAAAAATACTGTGTAAATGCTAAAAGAGTTTACTGGAATAGTCTTTGAAATGCTGTGTAGTGATGCTGATAATGCTGAGTAGTTTCTAGCTGAAAATACTGAAAAGGCTTATGTATGTTGTATGAAAATGCAGCTTAAATTCTGAGTACTAATTGAGTAGTGATATGCTAAACATGATGAAAATGCTATGTATGATGTCTGGAAATGCTGTGTAAATGCTGAGTAGTAATTAAATATATAGTTTCCAGGTAAAAATGCTGCAAAATGCTGAGTAGTGATGCTGAAAATGTGGAGCAGTTTCTAACTGAAAATGTTGAAAAGGCATGTGTATGCTGTGTGAAACTGCTACGTGAATACTGAGTAGTAATTGAGTAGTGATATGCTGAAAATGCTATTAGTTTCCAGCTGAAAATGCTATGTATGTGTCTGAAAATGCTGTGTAAATGTTGAGTAGTAATTGAATAGTTTCTAGCTGACATTGCTGCAAAATGCTGAGCAGTGATGTTGAAAATGCTTAGTATACTTTTGAAAATAATGTAGCATTGAACATAATGTGGTTGTTCCAGCAAAGTTCAAGCTTCCCCTTGTATATTTTTCTGGGTTTTGAAATTGCCTTTCAATCATTTTGTCTATTGTTTTGGTCAATATATAATGTGCAATATTTGCCCATTCATCATTGTTTTATGGGAATTTGAATTTTCGAAAGGCTATGGTTTGAAAAAGTAAGCAACTGATGTTGAAGAACTGCTTTAGTATTAACTATACAGTTCTTTTGGTTCTTTTTTGTTTCTGAAATCACCAAGGAGTTAAAATAGAGATATATATGTAGTACATTCAGGTGTTCTTTTCTATTTTAGATAGTAGCAATCTCTGGGATAATCTCAGTCAGAAAATTCTGAAAATGCCATGTATGCTCTTTGAAAATACTTTTAATATTTGGTGCAGAACTTTGTTGGTTAAAATGGACTAGCTTTGAATAATTAGTATTCTACTGAGGTCCTGGGAATTGCTATTTCAATAACATGAGCAAAGAGCAAAGACATTACCTTTGTTTGGCTAAATTTTATTTGGATGTACTTTGTTGTACTTGGTTGACATCAGAGTACCATTTTAGCAAGAACTCACAGATTAATTCCACTATTTTGCTTTTGTCTAATTAGTCTTTTAGTTTCAAATAGTGATGATGTGTGGATCACATATTATATAGCTTATGTATGGTGTTGTCACGGTGATGCTGAAGTTGGGGCTTCATTTATTGGATGTTTATCTTTTGAAAAATTACCACCTTAATGATATAGTAATGCATCTTCATTTTAGCGGATATTATGATCCTTCTATGTTTATCGTTTGTTGGCAATTGCACTTGAGATATCTTGTTGGGACTAGAATTGTTGAGAATTTTCTGTAATTCACTTTTAAATGATCTGTGTCTAGTGCATGCAAATGCTTCGAAGCTGCAAATGCTTCAAATGCATGCAAATGTGGTGACACATAGCATTTTAAGTTTCACTTTATGTCAATGCATATTAGATTTCTTCAAAGCTGCTTATGTGCTTAATAATTCCAAATTTTATATTACAGTGGATGATTATATATATCTGAGACAAGTTTTGTAGTGACTTTAGAAGTTTAGATTGTAGCTTTATTAAAAAGTAATCTTATCCTTTTTTTTTATCTTAATGATAGGATGAATGAAGATCAAGGTGGTTGAAGGTTCATTTAACTATGACATTGTTTTTTGTCCTCAATGAATTTTTATGACTTCTGCTGGATGTCACAATTACAATTGTGGTTTTTTTTGGGGACTATTTTGAACTAATATCAAGGATTAGATTCCTGGCACTTATTAGACTCCATTTAGTTTTTTTGGTATATATTAATTTATTATTAATGGAAGATGGCATTTTGAATGTTTATTCAATGAATGATAGTTGATTGTTAATATTAGATGTTTTCATAGTTCTATATGTATAGTGCATGATCTTGTTAAAGTAGAAGGAAAAACAATTTGTCAATATCATCAAATTGAATTCAGTGTTCATTCACTATGGATGTAAAAAATATGGAAAGTTGTAAAAAAATTGCATACCATTTTTTTTTTTTTGAAGCTTTAAAGCATGGAAAAAAGTATTAATTACGTACAAGGAAATCATAGCAAATGGGCATTACTTATGGTTATGTCAATTTAGAAAAGAACCGTGGAAAAAATTATTTACAACGCAACGAAACGTAGCGAATGGGCATTACCCATGGTTATGTTAATTTAGAAAATAACCGTGGCAAAAAGTATTAATTACAACAGCAAGTATATCATTGCAAATGGACATTACCCATGGTTATGTCAATTTAGAAAAGAACCGTAACAAAAAAAGATTATTTCCAACAGAAATTTAATTGTAACAAATAATATTCCCTACGGTTGTAAAATGTTGGAAAACTCGTGACAAAAAATTGAAATCTTTGCCCACAGTTAATAACTGTTGGGAAAACCTGTGGCAAAAGTCCATAAACAAATTCCACACTTTATTTACAACGACTCCAAAACTGTGGTAATTCCGTGGCAAAAAGTATTCTCCACAGCTACACAACTGTGCCAAACTTTTTGCAATGGCCGCAACGCCCACGCCTCGGAAACCGTGGCATTTTCGTGGCAAAAACATATTTGCTATGGTTTTGGCCACTTTCGCCACAGTTTCTTTGGCATTGCCAAAAGCCAATTTTTTTGTAGTGAGGTATATGTAGTGCTATACTTGGGGACGGTGTCTTATCCGCCTCGATGACTTACAAGTCGCTGACTGATCACCGGGTGAGGCTTCGGAAGCCATATGTGACTGGAATTATTTAAAAATATAAATATGGTCAGACATAGAAAGAATAAAAAAATAATATAGTTATAAGTATAAAGTAAAGTAAAACGCTTGTAATGTAACGATAGCAGAACTAATAATTGTTTCTATACATTAGTTAAACTTGGTCTAAGTCTATGGACTTCCGTCATCATCGGATAAGTAGCCTTCCACATCGTCGTCTGTAGAGGATCCTGTCTCCCATTCTTCTTCCTCATCTACATTTTCATTGTTTGGTTGTGCTTCCTCCATTATTAAGCCCGAATTCATAATATCGGCTGTCTCTCCAATACAGGACTCATCGCTAACCTTCCAAAGTTGTCATCCTCAATACATAGATTGATTGTCATTGTGTGATCTACTTCCTCCTGATATGGTGCCTCGACAACGGGTGCATCAATGATATGTTGAGCTTTTGATTTACAAACAGATGCCTAATTAGATTTTAGTCTTTTGCTCCTTGGGTAGGATACAAAATACACTTGAGTTGCTTGTTGAGCTAACACGAATGGATTATATTTTAAGTAATTCCTCTTGCAGTTGATGCTAATAAGTTTGTAGTGAGGATGAATTTTAACCCCCCGATTTAGTATTGGATCAAACCAATCACACTTGAATAGTACAACTTTTAAACAAGGAGTCCCAAGGAATTGAAGTTCGATAATCTCCTTCAACACTCCATAATCGTTGTCACTATCTTTGTTGCCTGTAACAAAAACTCCGCTGTTAATTATTTTTTTTCCTAAATGACCGATCATGTGCATGAAACCTAAAACCATTTATGAAATAGCCATGGAAGTATTTCACTTGTCTCAAAGGTCCCCATGCCAAGCTTTTTAAATGTTGATCAGTCACTTGATTTTGTGGATCATGAAACTATAGCAAAAACAAAGTGTTAATACACTTTCATTATCAATGTAATTTATATATAAGTCCCATTTTGTATTTGCTCAACTCACATAAGTCCTAAACCAACCTCCTATTAACTTCATGGTCTGTTATACTCGGTGCATGTAACTGCAAGTCATTTTTGAATTTCCTACGACCAAAACGAACACATAAAGATACTTATTCTAAGTATTGACGTAAAAAATCAAGAAATATGCAATAAGTATACTTATGTAATGTATGGTTGAACCTCTTCACAGTTTAGGTATATATAACTTGTGACAGCCTTAAATTCATCCGGAGTAAGATATCAATTCTGATTATTTCCCAAAACCCTACCTGGAACAATGCATATAGACAACCCACTGTCATGCAAGTTTGTATTGAGAACACCTTCATCATTTCAAGATATAGTTGTATGTCGAGTCTACACATGTGGCTCAAAATAATAGGGGAAGAATGTAGATGCCTCTTCAACTAAATAAGCATTACAAATTGATCCCTCCACTCTCACCTTATTTCTAACCGTTGTCTTCAAACGATATAAGAACCTAATGCATTTTTTACAGCCAGAACGAATTCACATAATGCAGGTATATATGCATATAATTATACACAATATCTTACCTCTCGAATGGATACATCCATCTATATTGAATAGGGCCACCAACCCTAGCCTCGTACGACAAGTGGACCATGAGTTGCTCCATCACGTCAAAGAAGCCGGGTGGGAAGATCTTCTCCAATTTATAGATGAGTAATGCAATATTATCTTTTAATTGCTTCATATGGGTTGTGAAAAGTTTAGGAGAACATAAGTCACGATAAAAGAGACTAACTTCAGTTAAAACGTTCCAAATTGACACCAGGAGTAATTCTTTAAATGCAGTTGGAAGCAACCTTTCCATAAACACAAGGCAGTCATGACTTTTCATACCTAATATTTTGAGCTCATTTAAATCAACACTCCTGCTTAAATTCGAAGCATATCCATCGAGGAGTCGCAAATCTCTAACCCACTAAAGTAGAATTTTCTTTTATTTGGGTATAATAGAGTATTTAGCCTTTGGCATTGATGCCCTCCCATCACCTAATCAAGTCACATATAATTCTGGTCCATCACAATATATCTCTAGATCACGTCACATCTTTACATTGTCCTTTGTCTTTCCCTTTATATTTATAACTGTGTTAAAGACATTATTGAACACATTTTTTTCATTGTGCATCACATCTATGTTATGATGAATTAAATATGTTCTCCAATATAGCAAATTCCAAAAAATACTCCTTTTGGCCCAATTATGGTAGATGCCTCTGCCATCATCCCTACCATGCTCCACAGTTGTCTTATTTTTGGTAAATGGCATATTCTATCCCACATACCATCTCCAGAAGCGCGTTGTATAGGGTGTGCTGTCTCACGATCTTTATCATTTCTAAAAGACCTAGTATCTTTTTTGTATGGATGATCTAAAGCCAAGAAGCGTCAGTGGTAGTCAAACCAAGACTGTTTACATCTATTTTGCAAATGAAATAATTTTGTCTGTGCCATGCAATGCGGACATGCTAATCTGCCAGCTGTGCTCCAGCTACTTAGCATCTCATATGCCGGGAGGTCGTTTATTGTCCAAAGAAGTGCTGCTCGCAGATAGAAGTTCTGTTTCTTTGAAATATCATATGTTGAGACTCCACAAACCACATCATCCTTAATTTATCTACCAAAGGTTGTAGATAGATATCGATTTTATGCTTCGGATTCCTAGGTCCCAGGACAATGACTGTCAAAAACATAAATGGATCCCTCATGCACATCGAATGAGGCAAATTATATGGGGTAACAATAACAGGCCAACAAGAGTACTATTTTCCCGACATTTCAAATGGTGAAAATCTATCTGTGCATAACCTAAGACGCATTTTTCGAACTTCGGCTACAAATTCAAGATTACTATGGTCGAAGTGTTTTCAAGCTTCACCATCGCGTGGATGGCTCATAACGTCCTCTTCCGATCGACTCTCCGCATGCCATCTCATGTGCTCTGCTGTTGTGGAGGATGCAAATAGTCTCTGCAATCTGAGTGTTAATAGGAAGTAATATATCTTTTTGAAAGGGACATCTTTCTGTTGTTTGTCCTTTGCAACGTTCTTCAGAAATAGATATCTTCCATGATAACAAAATTTGCAGTCCCTCCTATCACTATTGGCCTTCCAATAGAGCATACATCCATTTGAGCAGACATCTATCTTTTGAACAGGTAGCCCTAGACCGAATACTAACTTCTTTGTTTGATAGAAGGCATCTAGAAGCTTATTACTACTTGGTAATACCTCCTTCATCAATTGCATCATCTAATTAAAGCATTTTTCTGATACATTGTTTTCAGATTTAATATTCAAAAGCCTAGAAATAACTGATAACGTACTGTGATTCTTGCATCCATCCCATATAGGAGTTTCTAAAGCTCTCAACATGTCATAAAATTTCTGAGCTTCTGGGTTAGGTGGTTCCTCAACATATGGATGATGAAGGTTCAGTTGAAAAGTGATGTCCCACTGCATTAATCACCATATCTCAAAATCGATTATCAGAGCCTAACTCAACTGAAGTCATACTTGTAGCAAACTCAGACGGTGACAGATTAATACCCTTACCATGACTAGTCCATCTTCGATAATTAGCAATAAAGCCAAATCTGTACAGGTGCAGCTCCACTTCATCAGGAGACATGTATGCTTTGTTTATACACACCTTCCACATGGACCCTTGTAACTGAGGCTTGGCCAGTTGACAAACAATAAGCAATGAATCGCTTGACCCCTTGTTCAAACTCAGATATAATTTCTTTAATCCCTTGTGCGTGTCTTCTATACATCCAACTATGATCATCCATCTACATTTAATACATAACCATGTAGCTTATTAGCACTTGTATAATTTAAATGAAGAATCTTAGTGATTGTGGAGGTCGAGGACCCTAATATAACTATCAACTATCAAGTACCTGTATTGAGTTTCCCATTGAAGTCCCAACTCTAAAAAAGGTTTAAAGTTGTGTATTCTAAATTTTTAAAAAAAAAATTGACAGAGTTTTCCTTATAAATTGAAC
Source organism: Voacanga thouarsii (assembly GCA_026120185.1). Classification (NCBI taxonomy): domain Eukaryota; kingdom Viridiplantae; phylum Streptophyta; class Magnoliopsida; order Gentianales; family Apocynaceae; genus Voacanga; species Voacanga thouarsii. Next base: position 2,439,443 of record JANUWF010001003.1, read on the forward strand.
ATTTTCTAGGCATAAAGCCACCTCAAGTCACCCAACATTCATTGTAAAAAACACAAATAATCTCATAACAATTAATCAACAACACAACTATGGGAGAAAGATTGAATTATGAAAGTACCATCTGGAAGGTAAGTGTTTGTGGGATGGGAAGTGAATGTATACGGGATAGAACAAAAAACTCCACAACATTAGTGCATGGATAAAGTATATGAACAATATAGTAAAGAATGATACTATAATTTTAATCAAATTTTCATAACATGTACGTATCTATATTGAGTTTCCCATTGAAGTCCAAACTCTAAAAAAGGTTTAAAGTTGTGTATTCTAAATTTTTTAAAAAAATTTTGACAGAGTTTTCCTTATAAATTGAACGTTTTCCAGTTAATAAGCTACCTCAATTCACCCAACATTCATTGTAAAAAAACACACAAAACACTAATAATCTCATAATAATTAATCAATAATACTAACTTACGAGTAATCACCCATTACCCATAGGGAATGATCACCCATCACTCATGGGATTCTAAAGATGCAATTGGAGGGTTTTCTTACCTTAGAAGTGCTCATCTGTCTAGTCAAATAAAATGAAGAACTGTATGTCTAACCTTTGCGTAATAATAACATAAGGTTACTATAGAATAAATTATAAATGTAACATAGAACAAATTACACAAATAGGTTACTATAATCATACGACATAATCATAGTACTGATAACATGTTATTGGTATGGTTGATAAGATGGTAATATAATTAGTAAAAAATATATTTTGTCAACGATTACATTCTATGTTTTCACTAGAATTCTGTACTGCTAGCTATAGATTTCGTAGGCTTTTTGTCATACTTATTATGAAATGTATGTAATCAGCTAGTTAATCTATCCACGCCAATGGCTCCTTAACATGACAAAATCCATCCATCTATAGGGATTTTTATATGAGATTGTTTAGATATTTTAAAATCATATAAAATACTTTGTGCCTCATAATAAAACAACATGATTCCAATATACAATCTGCGTAAAAGAATAAAACATAATTTACAAAAGATAACTTATATATGAAGAATCATTTCATGAATAAAAGAATTTGTATGTATATGTGTAAAAGACATCCAACATGAAAAGTAATTTCATGAATTTGGGGTTTTATCTTAAGTTCTAGCAAGAATAGGCAAATCATAATTTTAAGTCCTTGGTTCAAAGTCTTGAACACTCACCAAATCTAACACACACATATTCCTATAAATAAATTCAAACTGAGTATAATTCCTCCAAGGTAATTATGATCTTAATCAATCCTAAACTCACAACCTATCTTACACCAAACTCCAAAACAAGCAACATATAATCAACAAATATCACACACATAAAACATGAATTTATGACATAATCAAACTCAACAAATTCACATTATTAGGTAATTCATATAATATTTCAAAGAGTTTTGCACATAAACTAGTTACCTAAGTAATATATCTAACATATAAGAACTAGTACAATAGCCTCATCAATTAAATATCAAGGTACAGTAGTAATCATCATAAAATAAGTCCTATATACTCATATAAACAAATCAAATGGAAATCATAAAGAGTCCATAACTAAATCATAGATTTTCCAAAATATTATCAAAATAGTAATTCTAGTGGTGAAATACTCTTAAAACATAGTTGTTTCACATAGAATCAAATTACAATAAGATCCCCAATGAAATTTTTCAATACTGAAGCTAAAGTTAACATAAACAATACTTCCAACATAACATCTTGTTTCCTAAGTAAAGTTTAACCACCAAATCAACATCAATACTCCACAAATTGTCCCAAATCAACCACATAATCTTAACTCCACATGTTATAAGCAATTTCTCATTATTTCTCCATCATCAAAGTAACCAAAAAATGATTTTCTCAACAGAACAAAAATCTGTCCGGCAAAACTCATTTTCACACAACTTAAAATTTCAAAGAAGAAAATGTTTAAAAGTATTACCTTCTTGAAGAAAGCACTTGATCTTTTTAATCTACAACAATTAGGTTCATCAAATTTTAATTAATTTGGATAAGGTGTACAAATGGGTATCTTAGATTTAACAAGATATAAGGTGGAGATCATTTTCAAGTGTATGGGTAAGATTAAAACAAATAGATGATAGAGATTAAAACACTTGGATAAGTTATAAAATGAAATCTAGAACTTTATAAGAAATAAATGGCTAAGATTAAATAAATCCAAGATTCCACAATGCATATAGGTGCTAGCATTAATGAGAAGGTATTCATAACGTTGATATTCATAACATTGAATAAAATGTTGATATCCAAATATAATAGAAAAACATATAGCTAAAATAAGGTTTAAAAAGTCACGGGACTCATCTTGATTATCTTCCAATCTCTTGTTCACCTTCACTAGTTTAAGAATTCTTTAGGTTGGGTTCGCCTATGACAAGAAAATATTCCTCCTTTTGTTTAGTATGATATATAACCTTGTAAGTATGATGTATACTTCTAAGGTTTTCCAATATATGAAGCCATTTCATCTTCATAACCAAATCATGTTAAATTAACTACCATTCTTCATACAACAGAAAAAGAAATTTAACCTTCATATTAGCAACCTCCCATTTTTTCCTTATAACTTATGATCCACTTGTCTACATAAAGTCATACTTATCCAAAACGTTCCTAAGACATTTATATAGAAGCTCCAACTCATAGATTATCAATTCCCTTCTCTATTATTTTCAGTTCTTGCTACAAACTTACAGCACATGCTAACAAGCAAAATAAATCATTTCAAGGTATAACACCACCTAAGTTTTTCCTATGAATTCTTCAACATGCCCCACCATATCTAAGCCTTCCAAGACCTTGTTTAACATATTAAGGATGGTGTCTCATCTTGCTTTACCTCTCAGCCATTCCAATTGCTTTACCTAAATCGTTACCTTAAATGTAACCAAAACAGAATTTTTGTTCCTTCTAATGGTAGCTTTAGGTATTCTTGATATCATAAATTTCTTAGCAACTAAATGCCTATAAAACCTACTCCAAACTTTTGGTACACTAGAGTTTAATTAAAAAAAATTCAATAGGAGTGTTGTGAAAACCCACCTAAAGCCAACCCTAGAGTAAGGGGATTGGGATGCATAACATATTTTCTTGCATGAATATATATATTTTTAAATGAATTTATGTGCTCTAGAATTATGATTTATAGTTTAGAGGGCTTAGTTGTGCTTATTGAGTAGGAATGGTAAAATGGTAATTTTGCTTGAGGTCAAAATAGGAAGAAAGCTTGAGGATTAAATAAGAAAAATATTTGGGAGAAAAAATAAGAACAAGAGTTAGTGTGGTTAAGTGGTTAGAGCTTGGTGAATTAATCCCTAAGGTCTTGAGTTCAAATCCCATCATTTAAGTTTATCATGATTATTTTTATTTTATTTAAGGTTGAATTTTTTGTCCCTTGCATTCCATAAGTAGAAATAGGAGTGTGGTCCTAGGGGAGACATGAAGGGAATGTCCTAATCCTATTCTTATGCCCTAAAAGAATTCTTAAGGGATTCATGTCCTTTTATTCTCTAGCTTACCTTGAATTCTTTACCAATTAAGTTTGTTCAATTTATCCAAATCCATATTTTAATTCCAGAAAATTCAGCAAAGTTTATTGACCTTAGAATTTTGAAAATGGCTCTTAGAGGATAGGGTTTTGATTGAAAATAGGGAAGGAGTTAAGGAAGGTTTCTAAGAGAATTAATCTCCATAGTTGAACCTTCAAACTCCACTCCATAGTATTCATCTTCTTCATGGAAGCAATCTGAAAATTTTCCAGGTTCTTGGACAGTCTAGCCTTCAAAAACTTTAATCATTTTTCTAACTCAAATGCTGCCAGAAAAATGGCCAAATTGTTCAGCTTGAAGACTGAAATTCTTTGCCAAAAACCAGACTGCATAAAGCTATGCAAACCAGAAAAAAATTCTGGACAGTTTTGCAGCATAGCAGGCCAAAAACCAAAGCTGTTTCTTCAGCCTTCAAATCGGAAATTTACCTATGCTTTTCCTCCATAAAGAAGGCTAGAAACCAGCCTTAAAGGACCCTCAAATACCTCTCCAAACTCTCTATAAATCGGTTGGAATATTGCAGAAAAGCTGCACAGCAAATTTCAGCAAACAATTCGAATCTCAAACCAGAAAAATTCCAGCCTTGTTCTCTCTTCAAGTCTTGTCCGAAAACCACCTCGAACTTCTGTGAAGTTAACCTTAGTCAGCCATGAACTGAACTCCATTACCCTCCTCCACTGACCTTACACGATTAGGCTCCATAGCCACCCCTCAAATTCCTTTTTCAATTATTCCAATCAAGCTTTCAATTGAAGTTCAAAAATTCCAGCAATTACTCCATGAAAACTCCCTTGGATTAAGCTTCAAACAACCAGAAATTCTCCCACCATTGCACTCAGAATTTCGGGCAACCTTATAGCTTCTTCAACCCTCAATCATTTCAGCAAAACCACAGCAAAAACAGTCGGTCATTGTAGATTCCAAGAACCTCTATCAATCAAACAACATTACCATATCTTCTACCTTAAAACACTCTATAAATTACTCCATTTAAATTTCAAACAACCAGATTTCCCTCTTCTCTCTAATCTAAAAATCAAATAACAGAAATCCCTCAACCATTCGGCCAACACCTTCAGCATTTCGTCCAGCTTTCTCTCCAATTCTCTCCATTTCTCCAAGAACACCAAGAACACACACACTACCTTTCTTCAAGCCTAAAACCACTCTAAACACCTCCAATCCCTTCCAAAAACTCCAGATCACACTTACTCACTCCCTAGAGTCCATTTCTAGATTTTATAACATCAAATCTTGAAAATAAAAATTTGCAATCGGATAAAAAACCAGAATTTTTCTTGAAGTCTCAAGAACACCATCAAGGTAACCAAGAACAACTTTTGTTCATCTTCTTCCCTTCAATCTTTAACATGTCATACTAATACTCTCTCTTTCTCTCTCTCGACTGAAATGGTTGCTACAACCATGGCTGTTTTTCTTCTTCTTTCTTGGACAATACAAGCCTCCCAAACGTGTGGATCTCCTTAAATCTTCATCAAAATAGTCATCAACCAAGTATTTCTCTTTGATATTCTCTTTAATTCTAAAGTTATGTCTCTTAGATGTTGATGGAAAGGGATAGAATATGATTAGGGATTAAGTATATGCTTTTGTATTAAGGAGTTGAAATTGGAGCGTGTGAATGTTTGGCCTTAGTTAAGCTTTGTAAAATTTCTTGTGGATCAATGCATGTTCTTCATGTCTTGAGTGAGTATGGATGTTTAAGCATGCTAGATATTATGTCACCTTTGGGGAATAGGGTATGATATTCTTGTTTTCATTGAAGCCATGAATATGATTATGCTTAGTAGAGATTTAGCCATGTGATAGTAAGTATGGATTTAAGCCTTTATTCATGAATAGAATAGTTAGTTGATTGATGTTGGAATTTATGTTCATGATTCTTGTTAGCAATAGAAAAATTATGATCATGACCTTGTTGATCCTAAGCTATTGGCCAATTTTATTACGTTAATTAAAATTAATATTATGATTTCCTCCAAAGATTTCGAAAACCCTAGGAAGTTGGAATGGGAATATTAAATGGAATAGTAATATTTTAGCCAAATAAATAAAATCTTTTATTAAAGATAATATATATATATATATATATAATAACAGTAAATGAAGCCTTTTATATAAATAATAATAGGTAAAATATTAATTTTGTAGGCCATATATTCATAAATACTATTGAAAATTTATTTACTATCTATTGATCAAAATTTAATAAAATTTATCTATTATTAATTTTATTTTCTATCTATTAATTATTAGTTAAGAGATTAGTAATAATTTATTATTTATTTTAATAATATCATCTAGGACTTAGGATTCTTCATCAATTAAACCCTAGTTTATTTATTAATAGCAACACATAAGATTTGTATTTGAACCTATAACTTATTAGTAATTATTTTACAACCCCTGGTTATTTTCACTTATCAAGCTACACTTATTTTATAAAACCCTTTATCATCTAGCCTTAAAGCTTAGGACATTAGGGTCATGATTGTAATAAGTTAAACTATGATTATTTATGGAAGCGAATATAGCTTGAGTATAACCATATGACTTGTGTTTACCCCAGGCGGGGTTAGGTCAGCTTTGGAAGATTTGTGAATTTAGAAGCAAAGGATCAGGTAAGCTCCTACATAAACTTATTTGATGACAAAATATTACTATGGCAAGCCAAACACGAAGTGTATGGACACTCATTTTGTAAAGGCAATTAAGGACTGTTTCCTTTCTTGTTCAGCCAAACAAATCATTTAAAAACCAAACAAGCAGTTTTGTACAAACACTAAGCTCTTTCTAAAAACCCACTTTGACACGAATTTTAGAAACCCTTAATTGCTATTTCCAAGTAAAGCAATGTTTTACCCGTTTTCTCCCAAGTAGGACAATCAACGTTGAGTACTCAATAAGGGTAGGCTAGTAGTACTGGTTTTGAAGAGCAAGAGTAAGTCTTTTAGTGGGAGGCCACCTCCAGAAGATGAACTCAACTTAAAGAAGCAACAGTACTACTTAGTCATGCCGGTCCGAGCTAGCAAGTTTCAATCAAATGGACTGTGTGTTTTCGGAGTGGACAACCGGTATGTTTGGGTGTAGAGAAGGTGGAGTATCTTATCGGTAGGCCAATCACCTGCCTTTTTGTCAGTCTGCACAAAGTGTGGCATTCTGATCGTTGTATGGTTATGGGGCCCAACGTGTAGTAACCCATGGCTACCCATTTGAGTGGTTGTATTTATTGTGTACATGTATGGTTTGAAAAGGAAAAAATGCCACTCTTTATTTTTAACCTTATTTATTGATTGCCAGCACTTTCTATTATACAATTTTTACAACTTACATGCATGAACTATTTTACCTGAAACACTCAAAGCACACACAGGCTTACTGAGATTTTTATTTCATCACATTTTATGCCATGTTTTCAGGTCGATCCTGCTGTGGAGATGAGTAGCTAGAATGTTGCCTGCTTTGAAGACTTTGTGTTATTTATTTTATGTGTTACTTTGAGAGATGATAGTGAACAATTTATTTTGGATTTGTTCCTAAATTTTTGGGTTGTAATAAGTTCAATTTTTAAAATATTATTTTTATTTTCGTTGGTGTGACCTAGTTATAAAGACTCCTTGTCCTTTGGACGGGGCGACATCCCCGGCCTTGTTGGGCCTAGGTAATGGGGTGTTACAAGTGGAAATTCCATGTTTAATGCAAAAACATAGTTTGAATTTATAGTCTTACAAAATCAGTAATAGGAGTGGCAGTAGTTCAACATACCTCGAGCAATTGTGGTTGGGGCCGGTCCAGTGCCCAAGCTCCAGTGACAGTGGTTGAGGTCGAGACACCGTGGCGGGCAGTCCTTTCCAGATGAAGGTCGCCGGTGGTTCGGTAGTGGGAGGGAATTGCGGCTCCGCTTAGGTGGTGGTTCGGCGGTAGTTCAGGTAAGGAGGAGGGAAGGTCACTGGCGAGATGGGATGAGATTTGACAAATGAGCCAAAGAAAAGGGGAAAGAACACAACGAAAGGGAAGAGAGGAATAAGGGTGTTATAGTCATTGGGTTTTGCGAGGAAAAAATCCGTCGCTAATCCCTTGCTATTAATGAGGGATTTGTGACGGAAACCAAAAATAAAATAAACATAATCCCTCGCTATTCCCTCTCAAAATAGTGCGTGATTAGTGAGGGATTAATTCAGTGACGGAATAGCGAGGGTCACCCTCAACAGAGATTTTAACTGCCTCTCTGATCCCTTGCTAATTGTATTGTATTAGAAAGGGATTAGCGAGGGATTTTTTGAATTTCAAATTCTGCTGAAAATGTCCATGTGGTTTTAAGTCATAAATTTTGAATCCCTTGCTGTATCTTATCCGTCGCTAATCCGTTGCTATTCAGAGACGGATTAGTGACAGATATGTCATTTTCCTCAATTTTTACACTACTCTGCTGGGAAAACATATTTATTTCTATCAATACTTAGCTACTTGCTCATTAGCTATGGATTAATAGCATGAAGTATTTCGCCAGTGAAAAATTCTAAATAATCATCATGGTGTTTGTTTAGGTTTAATTAACATCGATTATATTAGGCTTACTAATATGAGAAGTTTAATTAGTATTGACGTGCTTTCATATCCCAAAATCACAAAATTGTATTTATTACCCAAATCAAATATAATACAACGTAATATATAGAATTGATTGTACATGTAACTCTCATAGTAATTCCAGTTCATATTTGCATTACATTGACCATATGATGTATCAAATATATATGTATATAAAGTGACCAATGTATTATATACTACACATGATGAATTTGTACAGAGGTATAATACATGCATATCATTTAATTATAATATATACTTCATAAATTGTCGATGGTAATTACACATATATTGAATGCATATACATTGGTTACATTTCAACAAATAATAAAGAATTTAGTATTTGCAAGTATACTACATAAAAAAATTTACCACACGCAAAAGTATCGTGAGGAAAAAAATTGAGAATCCCCAAAATGGGGAATCCCTCGCAAATCCTTTGGTAATTAGCGAGGCATTTGTGATGGATAATTTTAGCGATGGATTAGCGAGGGATACTAATTATCCCTCACCAATACAACTCAAATCCGTCGTAAATCAGCCAAGGAATTGCGACGGAACATAATCCCATTCTAATCTCTCGCAAAATTGTAAGCGATTAGCTAGGGATTATTATTTTATTATAATTTAGAATTACTTTCCGCCCTAATCCCCATAAAATTTGGAAAGGATTTTTTAAGAATTTTGTAGCTATTCGCTCACAAATTAGCGTGGGATTAGCTTGGGATACCTACCATTAGTCGCAATTTCGAAGCTAAAATTTTATAATAAATATTAAGTAAAAATCAAAATTCCGTCACAAATTTTGCAAATCCGAAGCTAAAATTTTACAATGAATATTAAGTAAAAATCAAAATTTCGTCACAAATTTGTATTAAATTTGTGACGAATTAGAATTGGATTTTCTGATCCCTCGCTAATTTGAAAGGTATTTTAGTTAACGCTGATCCGTCGCTAATCAGTTAGGGATTAGCGAGGGAAAGTCAATGGGTGTGCCTATCTCCTTTGTCCCTCGCTAATCCCTCGTAGAGTTAGCGAGGGACAAATCCCTCGCTAATTCCTTCCTTTCTTGTAGTGTATGTTTATGTTTCTAAATCCTTTAGGTTTTGAGTTTTATATAGAGATTATGCTAGATCATGTGACAAATCATATCTAATTAACTTCAAATTTGGTCATGATACTTTTTTTAGAAAATTTAACAAATCTAATGGTTGGATCATTAATTTAATATGTTAATATTTGTAAATGCATTAGGTTTTGGAGTTTTATATGAAGATTATGCTAGATCACGTGGCAAATCATATCCGATTACCTTCAACTTTGGACATAATACTTCTTTTAGCACTTTTAACAAATCTAACGCTTAGATTGTTAATTTGATATACTAATCAATGTAAATGGGTTAGGTTTTTTACTTTTATATAGAGATTATACTATATCATGTGGCAAATCATATCCGGTTACCTTCAAATTTGGCCATAATACTGTTTTAGCAATTTTAATAAATCTAACGGTTGGATCATTAATTTGACATGCTTATGTTTCTAAATGTTTTAGGTTTTGGGCTTTTATATGGAGATTATGCTAGATCATGTGGCAAATCATATACGATTATCTTCAAATTAGGGCATAATTATTTTTTTTTGTTGTAATTTTAATAAATTTAATGGTTAGATCGTTAATTTAATATGCTTATCTTTGTATATGGATTAGGTTTTATGTATATAGTACATTTTCTTAATTAAATTTTGTTCTTTACTGCTCAAATGTGAATTTCAAACAGCCCCTAAAATCTTCCCCATATTTTGCTTGCAAGAACTCCACTTCATCTTCAACTTTCAGTAAATTTCAGTCTAAAATATTTTGTTAAGTCATATTTGAATATGAGTAAACATTAATTAAGTTTTGGAAATTTCAAATTGACTACATAAGGATAAACTGAAGTTGGTTATTCTTTTTGCTCTTTCATGTTTAGCTTGTATGACAGGTAATTATTATGTTTGAGAGTTTGCTTATTTAAGCTAGAACATTTTATTGCTTTAGGTTGAAGTTCACGGTTTCCAACATGATGGTCTGTATTTGCAACCAAGAATTCAGAAGTATAGAAAGGTATAATGAACAATGGACTCATTTTGCAACATCAATCATCTTTTCTGTATTGAGGTAGTGTTTTATTTTCACCTGACTCCTTATTCTTTTTTTTTTTTTTTGTGGTCCCTTCTATTGGATAGCTTGAGAGAGGTCAATTACTCAACATCTCCCCCTATCTTGTGAAGAGGTGTAATAACACTACCTCAAATGAAGAGGCGAAAATTTGCAAAAATTGCTATTGAATTTTGTGAATAAGAAGATTCAGCTTTGGAATTAAATGAACACTTATATGCTTTATCAAATGTTCTGTTGTGACCTTGGGAATCAGTTGACTCTGCTAGAGATTTAACTAAATTCATTGAGTTTTTCAAGGCATGATACTCTTCCTTTTATTGGTATTTAGTTCTTATACATTGTTTTATTGCAGATTGATCCTACCTCCTATCGCATCTAGATGTGTAAGGACCACTTTTATTGCTGATTGTATATAGATCTTTACATAACCTTATGAAAAGCTATTGAGTTTACTTCTCAATTCTATTAAACATGTAAGGCTTTCAAGATTTGGAGAAGTTGCTTGGCGATGTGACATTTTAAACTTATAAATGGCATTGTAGTATTAAACTGATGCAACAACTGATGGTAATGCTGAGCCAAAAATTCAGCTCCCTTAAATGAACCCGGATATAGAAGTAATCTATCAACTACCAACCCTTGTGGCTTTAGAAAGGCAGAAGGCATAAACATCAAACTCGTCCTTCAGCTGCTCCACTCTCACCCACTTTTTTTTTTTTTTTACATTTCATATACCTTTACTTTTTCCTACTGAATTTCAGTACTTCTATATATCCACATAGAATGCAGGGAAAAGTTCATTAAAAAAACACACAGGGAGGAACTTCAGAGTAGTGGTTGGTCCAGTGGATATGTAGATAAACTTGTCAGAGAGCTTTTTGACAATGATTCGCAGTTGTTCTTGATACCTCAATTTGATATGGAATCAAGGTCTAGCGATCTGAATGATTCACCAGTTAATCGGTTCATGTTTGCAATCAACTTGGGGCCAACAATTGAAGATATTGAAGATAGTGTTTAGGGGATTTATATGTCCAATTCTTGATTTTGGAAGCAATTTCTGTTGAATGAGAAAATTGTTCTTGAATAGTTTTGGCTTAGAGTTTTGGTTTGGACTTTTGGAAGCAATTTCTGTTGCACTTGTGGTGTTTGGGGAATTTAAGCTGCATATTTTTGTTCTTCTGTGAGTAACTGATGGTTCAGTACATCATTTATGTTTTGGTTAAAAGCGTATTAGTGATTTATATGTCTAATTCTTGATTTTTGGAAGCAATTTCTATTGTACTTGTGGTGTCTGAATGATGATGATAGGAAACAACACATTCATGCACATAACAACACGTCTAAAGGAGCCAAACAAATAACCATTCATGTATACCTTGAAGATACATAAGTCCATTACAAAGAATGAAAGAACAAGACTATGACTTTTATATCAAGTACAAGGAAAACTGTCATCAAATTTTAGTTCTAGCTGTCTCTTAAAGCAGTATTGGGTAGTGTATGTTCTCACATAATGCCATTAGGCTTATCAATAATATGTTAAATAATGAGGGATTGCCAAAGCATTTAGAGGAGTTTTTTCATGCTCAAGTCAAAGAAAAAGTAGCTAAAATCAGGGGTAACATAAAAACAACTGAGATTAGCATCCAAATCATTTAGACAACTTCCCCCAAGAATAAATAAACCTATACCATCCAATATCACTGTATCATCAACAATTGGATAAAAAGTGGTTCTACACAACTCTAGTTGATACAAAAACCTGCAAATTTCTTGGCTATAACTAATTAACTAACTAACTAATAATCCATCACTGCAAGTTAAGAGGCCAAGTGCAAATCAAAACAACCACAATAAGGAAATTCCATTTTCAAACAACCACTACATTCTCGGTAGCAAAATCTACCAAAATTTTCCAGAAATGATACCACCATCACTAACAACTCAGTTGGCTCAACTGTTCCAAAGTCCAATAGCAGTTCCATCAACATCAAATCTACTAACAAATGTATAGTTGCCTTTGCCTAAACATCTACAAAATAATATAAACAACCTATTAATCAGCTGCAAAATCTTCCAAAAGCACTATATTCCACCAAAACACTATTAGTCAAAATGTTAGAACCCATTTCTTCTCTTGTGTATACTACCACATCAGCATCAAAGGTACCACCACAATTGACTGGACATCTGCAAAATAATAGAAATAACTTATACACTAAAGCTGAAAAATCTACCAAAAATCTACCAATCCTGGTTTTATTGATGACCACAACAGTTGCAAGAAACAAAGCAAAAGCCAGTCTTCTTACAAATAAATCAAATAAGGATGAAGGGAGAAAAAGAAAACCTTCTTAATCTTGAAGACTTTGATCATCAAATAGATCGGCCTAGCATTGGAAAACACAAAATAAATTAATGTCCTAAGCATAAATAAAAAATTTATGCACCAGTATTCTGTAAGAGAAAAGCCTTACCGCAACACTACTATTCAATGTAGTGAATCCTTGCTGCATACTTGTAAAAGACTAAAAAGTACCCCTATTATAAGAACCTACAATGAAACCACAAATGACTAAAATAATTCCACAAATGACTAAAAAAATGTCCAAGACTCACGAATGTGAAAATGGTCTTTTACAAGTTAAAAAAAAAAAACTACCAACAAACCTCATTGTTTCATGTTGGAAAAGTCAACCCCATAGGTGGGCAAGACTTATTCTCTATTGCAATTAATAGCTATGATGATTGGCTTTCCTTATGGCAGGCTTCTCCCTTTCTCCTATACAATAAATCCATTTAAATTATATTAGCAAAAAACTAAAAACCATTAAACATGAATTGATGATCAAAATAAAAAACCAAATAAAACACAACATTACAACTAGGTGATTCATTTTGACTATAATCAATCATCTGCCATTTTTCGAAATGGCCCTCTATCCTTTCACCTTTTTCTCTGCCCTTCGTCCTTATTTTTTTTGGGGGTCTTGCATAGAAGCCTCATCAAGCTCTACATCCTCTCCATTAATGTCATTCGTGGTATGAAACTAACCGTGTCAAATGAAACGAAAAGGAAATGGTGGCAAAAGGAGAAAAGAATATACTCACATCTTGTTGAAAACCACAGCAACCTGTGATGGAGGCTCAACTAGGAATATGGCTGAGACAGTGGTGGTTGAAGGGAATGCAGCTATGATTTGAGCAACCCAAGACTCTATTAGAAGCTAGATGCAACCAACTAGTTTAGATCTAGGCTTGCTTTGTCGGAGCTATTGTTTTTTACTGTGATGGCGGAGCAGAGGTGGGAGGAATTGCGATATAAGTGGATGGTAAAAAGAGAATGTGGCTGAGAAAATTTTTGATGAAGAGAATGCAGTTGGAATTTTGGTGAACTCAAAAGCAGAAGGGTGTCGACGAGTTCAAATCTTAGCGAGCTTCGTCGACGAAGAGGCGGAGTAGGGGTGGGAGGAAGAGGCGAGGTGGGTGGATGGTAGAAAGAAAGTGTGTGTGCACATTTTTTTGTAGAGGCTTTGGCGGGCAGCTCAAAATTTCAGAAATGGAGAAATTCATAGCATTTTGACAACCGTGGTTAACCAGGGTTGGGTTGAAAAATGAGAAAAATAAGAAAATACATCAAAAATAATTTTTAAAATATTTTAATCCAAAAGGACAGTTGTTAAGCTACAAGGGTGATTAGACCCACCCGGTGCACGAGTGGGGCCATGCACCAGGTTCATATAAGAATTTCCCACAAAATACCTTTAATTTCTCCATTTCCCTCTCATTCCATTGTTTTTCTTTATAAAAAATTAATCCAATCAGGCAGCAAAATTTTAAAACTGGCTTTCTTTCTATTGTAGTATATTTCCCCCTTTGTATCAATTTCACTTTCTACAAATTATTCACATTTTGAAAAATGTAAATTTTCATTTTGAAATCTTACCGCATCGATAATATAAACTCCAATCCTCTCCCGCCGAACTCATAAAGTTACAGTTCTTGGGAAAATAGGAACCTTAGACAAAGAAACACCTGGCTAAAAAAAAGCTTCAAAATCCGAGGCTTTTACAAATTTGAACTTTCTCCCCCAACTATTGTTGCCAGAATAGAGTAGAAGAGATGCACTGACAGCTTCTCACTATTTGGATTCCACCACCACCACGCTGATGGGGCCTATGGACATGGCGGAGGTGATTTCAGGAGCAAAGTCTTGAGCATACCCAGTGTTCCTTGCTGTTGGCCCAAACACTGGAAGCATAACACTGCTATAGCCATGGCTGGCATTTTTCTCCTTTTCATTCCCGTCGCGATGTTATCAGCCAAGCTCGAGGTATGTCCGATTTTTCCTGATATATATCCTTATCCCCTTCCCCCTTGCAGATACCTCCAAAACGCACATATATTCTTGCAATTTTTTCCATTATTATTTTTTCATAAAGTTTTTCGTTTTAACCGATTTTCTTGTGATTGATTGGTTTATTTTTGGCAAAAAATATGATCTTTTTGCGTTAGGAGGGTTTTTGTTTTGTTGAATTGTTATGTATTTACTTATTTGTACGGTGTGATGACCTTTTAGATCTAGAACTACTGAGGGTTGTGAAGTACATGGTAAAGATTGAAACTGGTGAGCTCTTCTATGGTGAGATTGTTATGATTGGTGGTTTAGTTTTAGTCCATATGCCCTTTATGCTTGTGGTTGTATGCCCTTTACTGATGTTGTAAATTCTTTAGTTGCTGAAGCAAAATTCTGTGGTTCTCTAGCTAGTTTGGTTGAAAGTTTGAGAAGTGAACATAGAGGTGTGCATTATTAATCCTATTGCTTCTAGTTATGCATATATCTTTTCTCTACCGTCTAATTGGGTTTGGCTGTTTGCACTGTGATCTGAAACATCCTTAGTCATCAATTATAGTTCTAAAATGAATTGGGCATCTTTTAGTTCTCAATAAGTGAAGTAGGTGTTTTGTACTGTTCCTCATTTGGGGATCAGTGTTAATTATAGTTTGAATAGCAGTTTCAATTTGATACTACATGGAACTTCCTAATTCATTATTTTTATGGGAATAGCCTTTATGCTTACTATTTCTTAATTGTGAACTTCCTAATTCACCCATCAAACTGACTTTATGTGAATTTTCAACCAAAGATGAGAATATTGACAGATGTCTTGAGGGGAAAGAAAAACCAAATAATCCTTTATGTCATAGCCTTTTGAGGATTAAAAGGGGAAATAAAAGTCAAGTCACTGTTATTCATTTGCTTACTGCTTGTGGATTTGCATCCCAATGCCTATGAAGAGAGTCTTATTACTATTATTTTTCTTAATTATGGACTGTTAATAGAAAAGTTGGAAACTGGATATATGTTCTTCAGTGATCAATTAGATTGTGGCTTCTTTTTGGACCAAGCCTACGATTGCATTGGGATGTTGGAATAAGACATTGTGAGATTCAGGTGAATTCTTGCACTTTTCTGCTTTTAATGTTCCCTTTCACAATGGGCGGATTTTGGTATTTCAAAATTACTTATCTCACTAGCATTGTAGAGTTTGTGGGATCATGAAATTACTTTGGCACTATTTTTCCTTTGAAAAATAAAAAGATCTTCGTGAACAAAACACATAAATAATATGTGCTCTTTTATTTTACTTAACTAAGTAACATAGTATTATTACTTTTTAATCACTTAGGTTATTTTTAGTTTGGTCTTATGACTTTTCAAACTGTCTTCCATTCCTTCTTGTTATTTAGAGTATGAGAATTAGGAAATGAGTTAGGCAAGTAGCATTTGGCCAAACATAAGGATAAAATCCAGCATTATAAGGTTTTACATACACAACATGCACGAGAGGAAGAGAACAAGTTAAGGAACTGATTTTTTTAGCTACAATGCTAGACACATAATTGTAACACCCTCTCTAAATACCTTTTATTTTCCCTCTTTGAACTTAGATTTTCCTTTGACATTCCTACTACAATTTAAGTGGACCTATGATATTTTTTAATTTTATTTTCCTTAATTCATCAATTCCCTATTTCACTAAGATTTTTCCTATTTTCATCTATTCCCTATTTTCACTATGAGTCTGTATGGCTTTATATGGTATGGGTTAAGTGTGTTTCATTTACATTCTTTTTTTTCTTTTTGGTGTATTCTTATGAGTGCCTACGTGATATAGAGAAGTTAGGAGTTAGGCACACAATATTTTAGAGCCATTACTTGTTGACTTTTTCTAGCTTATTTGATGCTTTTCTCTATGTAATACCAGAAATTCCGAAAAATGGGGCTATTTTTCCATTGAATTCCGGCAGAGGGGCTGTCTCAGCTGGAATTCCAGAAGTAGTGAGGTCTAATTCCGTGAATGCAACCTAGTAAAATGCGGTGGCATTCTGTGAATGCGACCTCTATAATTTTTTTTTTTATATTCTCCAAACACGAATGCGACCTTAATGTAGGTCACATTCCTGGAATGCGACCTTAACTTGAAACAAACCACCAACACCTACAACCAACCTGCAACTCACATCCTACTGTTTAAGTAAGGATTGACAGTAGACCACGCACTTATTCTCATGAATAACATTCAATATAACAGTATATATGATTGAAGCATTCAAAACAACAAGAACAATATCGCAAGTACATAGAGAAACTGTATTGAAAATACAATTAAACATAAAATGAACTAATAGATGATGACAATGGCTAGTCTCTCGAAACAGTAAAATTATTATTATTACAATTCCTCCTAGTATGTCCACTCCTGTGACAGTTACTGCATCTTGGAAGAGAGTTGGGTGTCCAATAATCCATATCACAAGGTATTCTCGATGTTCGCGAATGGCTAGGAATTTTATTTCGCATCATTTCTTCCACTGGTGCAAGCATAAAATTAGAAAGCCTCCAATATTATACATCCGTCACAGGAAAAAACTGACCCTTATATGTCAACTCATAATTCCTTCTAGTATAGAACTCCAAAACAAAGTCAATTGGGTTCCAACCTCTGTGACGACATGCTGCAAACCTATGTGAATAAGGAATATCATATATACTCCATTTTTAGCACATGCATGATCTCTCCGTTGAATTGATACTGTAAATATTTGGACTTCTACCCTCTTGTTGAACAGATGATTTAATCCCATATATACCGGCCTGTGCATTTTATTCAGTTACAACATGCCCTCTGGATTTGTCCTCAAAATAAGAATACAACTTTCACATTTCAGATGGTAAAGGGTGTCTCAAATTAGATGTCTCATCTCTATTTTCATTAAAATATTTAACTAACTTCTGAAATGAAGTTTCAACAAAAATTTTCAGCAGAAGAGATCTTGCTTTCTTTAGCACACTATTCATACATTCAGACGAACTAGTAGTCATTAAACCATATATGTGCCCTTCATCATATGACAAAGTCCATTTCTCCAAACCAATATTCATTAAATACTTAAATACATCTTTTTTTCGGATCCTGATTTCATCCAAATATGATTGACACTTAGTCCTTTTGCGCTCTAAACCAGCAATGTACATCAAACTTGTCAAATTAGTGTCCTTAAACTTGGCATGAAAATTTCCTTTTATGTGCCCGAGATAATATCAATGAAAAGCCAAAGGTTCTTGCCACTCATTCATTTGGCGTACAGTATTTGCAATACCTTTATGTCTAAATAATTAGTAATAAATAAAATTAACAATAAATGAATTATATTAATTTTTTATTAATAGATAACAAATAAATGTTAATATAAACCATATATATATGTTATTTTTAATAAAAGATATTATTTATTTGACTAATAAAATATCAATATTTCATTTAATATTCCAATTCCAAAACTTCTTAGGAATTTCGAAATCTTTAGAGAAAAAAAAATATAGTATTAATTTTAATTAAGGTAATAAATTTGTTACTAAAAATAACCAAGGATTAACAAGAAATTAATCATGATTTTCCTATTGCTAAACAAGATTCATGAACACATTCTCCAACATCAAACAATAAACTAATCCATTCATGAACGTAGGATTAAATCCACACATACTATCACATTGCCAAATCTCTACTAGACATAATCATAATCATGGCTTCAATGGAAATAAGAACATAAAAATCCTATTCACCAAAGGGGTCATTACCTCTAACATATTTTAAACATCCATAATTTTCTTAAGACATGATGAACATACATTGATTCTCAAGAAAATCCATATAGCTTAATCTTACACAACCATTCTTATGTCCTAATCCCAACCCCTTCATTCACATGCATACACTTAATCCCCCATTCAGATTGTATTCTTCCTATCAACATCTAAGAGACATGAATGCCGAATTAAAAAGGAGGATTAAGGAGAAATACTTGATTGATGATTACTTCGATGAAGACTTAAGAAGGTCCATGCGATTGAGAGTCCTAAATTGTCCAAGAGAAGAGAAAAATAGCCATGGTTGTTGATCAAGCATTTCAGCCGAGAGAGAGAGAGAGAGAGAGAGCATTAGCATGATACACTGTAGGTTGAATAGAAGAAGATGAACAAATGAGTTGTTCTTGGTTACCTTGATGATGTTCTTGAGACTTCAAGAAAAAAAAAAAAAAACTGGATTTGATTTGAATGCAAATTCTTGTTTTTGAGACTTGGTGTTATAAATATAAAAAACGAACACTAGGGAGTATGTAGGAGTAATTTGGAGTATTTGAGAGGGATTGGAGGTTTTTAGAGTAGGTTTTGGCTTGAAGAGATGTAGTGTGTGTTCTTAGTTTTCTTGGTGAAAATGGAAAGAGTTTGAGAAAAATGTGCACGAAATCTGGGAGGATGCTGGCTGAATGGTTTAGGGAGTCTAGAAGTTTCGATTTTCTGCTTAGAGAGGAAGAGGATAATCTGATTTGTTTGAAATTCAAATGGAGGGAATTGAGGAGTGGTTTGAGGTATATGATGTGTTAATGGTGGTTGAATGATGGAGGTTTCTTTGTGCTTTAATGGAGCTGGCTGGACTGGTTTGTTTTGCTGAAATGAATGAAGATTGATATGGCTTTAAGGCTGGCCAAAATTCAGAGCTTGTTGGCGGAGGAATTTTTGGTTGTGTAGCTTAATACAAGGGTGTTTTCAAGGAGCAATATGCTGGAAATTTTTGAAGTTCAAATGTAGTTTGAATGGAGTGATCTTAGGAAATATTTGAGGTGTGGTTATGGAGTCCAAGTGTTCAAGGTAAGTGGAGAGGTTAATGGTGTTCAGTTCATGGCTGAACAAGGTTCATTTTATAGAGGTTTGAGGGTGGTTTCTTCAGTCTAGGCCTAAGGGAACAAAGCTGAAAATTTTCTAGTTTCATGGTGTTCAAGGCTTCCAATGGTTTGCTGAATTTCTGTGCAGTATTTCTGCAATTCTTCAGCTCGATTTGCAGAGGATTTGGAGAGGTGTTTGAGGGTCTTTTAAGGCTGGTTTCCAGCCCTCTTTCTGGAGGAAAAGAAGAGGAGTTTTGCTGGTTTGATGACAGAAGAAAACAGCTTCGTTTCCAGGTTGAATGACAGCGAAACTGCCTAGAATTTTTTTTTTTTTTTGGTTTGTGCAGTTTTTGGGAACCCTTCCTAACTCTTCTCCTATTTTCGGTCAACCCTCCAACCTCCAAGATCAATTTTTGAATTTCAACGCCAAGGAATCCTCACAGAATTTTCTGGAATAAAAAGATGAATTTTGATGAATTTTGAACAATTTAAATTGTGAAGATGTTAGGACAAGCTAGATGTAATAAAAGGTCAAGAATTTCTCTAGAATTCTTTTTAGGACATGATAATAGGATTAAGACATTCTCTCCATGTCTCCCCTAGGATAACACTCCTATCTTTATGGAATGTAAGAAAACAAAAATTCAAACTTAACTAAGATAATCATGAATAAAACTTAAGTGATGAGATTTGAACTCATGACTTTAGAGATTAATTCCAAAGCACTAACCACTAAACCACACCAACTCTTGTTCTTATTTTCTCACCCAAATATTCTTCTTATTTAATCCTCAAGCTATCTTCCTATTTTGTCCTCAGGCAAAATTACCATTCTACCATTCCTACTCAATAAGCATAACTAAGCCTTTTAACCTATAAATCATAATTCCAAAGCACATAAAATCATTCAAAAATATATATATTCATGTAAAATAATATGATATGCATCCCAACCCCCTTACTCCAGGGTTGGCTTTAGGTGGGGTTTCACAATTCAAGATCTGGAACTAGAAGCTATAGTGTTTACCTTGAATAAATGGTGACACTACCCTGTACGGAGTAGAGTATGAAGTGTTCACTGATCATAAGAGCCTTAAGCACATCTTCACACAGAAAGATTTGAACCTCAAGCAACGGAGGCAAATGGAGTTTCTGGAGGAGTATAGATGTCCTATACATTATCATCTAGAGAAGGCTAATATAGTGGCAAACGCGCTAAAAAGTAAGGTTAAGTTGGCTAGCATAAGAATACAAGAAGTTCGAGTGGTACAAGAGTTACTGGATCAGGAAATAACTATTCATAGGAGAGAAATCCATATCAACTATTTGAGGTTGGTGCCCGAGTTGAAGTAAGAAATTATTAGAACGCAGAAGGGCAGTACTGAATTTCAAGCTTTTAAGGATAAGGAGATCGGGCATATAGGACATGATTTTCAAACAAATAAGTACTATATTTTCTCAATTGGATATGCGTATCGCAGGATCAAAAGTTGAAGAAGAGGATATTTAAGGAGGAACATAGAAGAAGGCACGCTATTCACCGGGAAAGGTGAAAATTTATCAGGATTTAAAAAAGGCGTATTGGTGGTCTGGAATAAAGAAAGATGCCAGGTTCGTGATGTCGTGCTTGACTTGTCAAAAGGTAAAGACAGAGTATAAGAAATCTACAGGTCTGCTACAACCTTTACCTATTCTCGAATAGAAATGGGAGGAAGTAACCATGGACTTTGTCATAGGATTACCCATAGCTAAGTCACAGAAAGACGCTATTTGGATGGTTGTAGATCGGTTGACCAATTCTGCATATTTATACTGGTAAATATGAGGGACTTGATAGAGAAGTTAGCCCAAATTTACATAAGGGAAGTTGTAAGACTTCACAAAGTACCATTGAGTATCCTATCAGATCGAGACCTTAGGTTCACTTCGAGATTTTAGATTAAATATTAGGAGTCTATGGGATTGACATTAAGGTTTAGTATTACAACGCATCGTCAGATTGATGGATAATCTGAGTAGGTTATTCAAATTTTGGAGGATATGTGAAGAGAGTATATTCTGGACATTGGAGAAAAGTAGATTGAATGCCTACCCTACGTGGAGTTAGCGTATAACAACAGATACTAGTCATCGATAGGTATGGCTCCGTATGAAGCTCTTTATGGCAGGAAGTGTTAAGTATCATTATTCTGGGGTTGGTTGGAAGATTGCCTGGTCAGCAAGTAGGGTGAGGTAAATCTCCAAGAGATAACAGACAAGGTTAGAGTAGTAAAAGAAAGATTGAAAGTAGCTCAAAGTCGTCAAAAGAGCTATGCAGATAACTGAAAAATGGAACTGGAATTCCAGGTAGTAGATCAAACTTTCTTGAAGTTGACTTTTAGTAGATGAATGTTGAACACCCCTTCTAAACCCTAACTTTGGTACTTGGGGAGTATAGTCTTGGTAGGGCATCTTGCATATGCATCTGAAATCATAATATGTATATCCAAGTATTTGGTGAATGGGCGTATATGTATGTGTATATTTCTTCATATATTATTTGTGTTTTAGTTCCCTTAGTGAATTTATGATACCTTTTTGTTGGGAAAGATGAGTTGTCTAAAGTAAGAATTTTATTGGCATATGAGATCCTTGGTTGAGAGAATGAAGGAAATTTAATTAGGAGATATGAACAAGAGCTATTGTGCTCTAGTGGTTAAGGGCTGAGAATTATCTATTGGTGACTTAATTTCGAATCCTAACTCCACCAAAATTATTTCCTCTTCCCTTTTTTTCATTTCTTGATGATTGGCTAGAAAACCTTATCATCATTTATCCTCATATGTTTACCATTAATTAGATTTTTTTCAAGTGGAACCCCTTCTGTTCTGTAAATAGTTTCAGCCACCCCAAGCTGTGGAAAATATTCTTTCCTTTTAACTACCAAAGCTGGCTGAATATACATCAACCAAAGATCAGTTCTCGTCCTCGTAAAACTCTACATGCATATCTCCCTTTATTTGATAATTTATTGCTTACCTATATCACATACTAATTCGGCAGCATTACATCAGAATTTTCAGCCACAGCACCCTTGCACAATTATACTGCCGAATGCCTTCTTGGCAACACCAAATTCCACCAGCATAATTTAGGCCACCCAAGCTAGTTTTCTTCTACAATGATTCAGCAGACATCAGGTCATCTACAAGCTATAAAATATTTTTCCTTTTCTCCATTACTAGGACTGAAAAACACCGCCACTTGATGATAACTCTTCCATTCTCCTTAAAACTCTACATCCATATCTTCCTAAATAGAATAGAATAATAGTTACCTAAATTACTTGGGGAATTTGGCTGCCCCAACCAAACACAGCCGACACATGCCTACAACACTCAAAATTTTCAACAGTTGCGTTTGGCATATCCTTACCTATACAGCCGAAAACCTTCCACTAATGCACCAAAGATGAAATCCATATATACTACTACTGTAGTCAGACCATGCACATAAGGCCAAACACAACAAGTGACAATCCTCACCCCAGTTCGGCCGAGCAAACGTTGCTATTAATCTGTGAATACTAGCTTAATTATACTAGTATCTTCTCTCAACCATTAGCTTCATTGTTGGTCAGTACAAATCCACACAAGCACAACCTTGAACTCAAACTGCAACCAAACTCTTAATCACATTAGTTGTATAAAATTGAAACACTCACACAAACGACTACCATTCGGATACCCTACGCACACCAAATCCAGTAACCGAAGACACGCCTTTCTTTACACCAAGAAACAACGAAACCGAAGCAAGAACCCTCTCAATTCTCTGTTGCTTTTAGCTATAGAATCAGCACCGCTTGACCTTCTCTCTTCAAAAACAAGTGAAGCCCTTTTCTTGGAAAATCTCCTCAAGGTAATCTAATTTTTCTACTTCAAGTTCTTCATCCCTTTTCTGGCTTTTTTTCCCCCCTTTTTTTTTTCCTTTTGGCCGAAATCAAGTAGGAGCTAAATGCTTCTCTTTTCTCTCTTATAATCACATGGAAACCCTAGGAGATCTAAGTGGCTTCTTCTTTTCTCTCAATGGTTCAACCTGTTAAGTGGAGGAGTCACCTTTCGATTATAAGGGACCTTCTACCCTAAGAGAGGTAAGCCATTTTACCTACACTATAGTTTGGAAGGGGTGATTTAGTTAACATTATATGAGGCCTATATGGAGACCTAATGCATTTGTTAGATAAAGAGTGAACTTTGGGTGTTTTTAAACATGACTTGAAATAGGGTGATCATATGATGTTGGTTCACGTCTTGAGATATCAAATATTATAGTTGTATGAATATTGGAAGTGTAATTAGGGTATGTATGTATTCCTTGGAGAAGTCATTATATTTTAGATTAGAAGAGAAAATTATGCTTGTATTGTCAAGCAATTGGATCATATGTATTATTCATGGATATTACGTTGTTGTTGTTGTTATTATTTGTGAATAATATTTATTTGTACTACTAAAATTATTAATCAAATATATATTACTTACTATTAAAATTATAATATAACATTTTATTATTATTGACATAATTAAATTTGAATAAATTACTTAATTACTCATGTATTTATTCATTATATATTTACCATCTATTAATTCACTGATGTGATTAATTAATTAATTAATTAATTAATTAATTTAGTTATTTATCTATCTACTCATTTATTTATTGTTCATAACTTATTTATTATGTATTACTTGTTATTTATGATTTACGATTTATTTGCTATTAATTAATTAGTTAATTATTAGTTATTATTTAACTATTAATTGTTAATTACTATTTTTAGTTATTTATTAATGGATATTATTTATTATATATTTTCTATCTATTATATTTATCTATTTGTTTACTTATTTAATTAATAGTTTCCTAGAGCATATTTTGTAGACTATTGTTTTAGTACAAATTAATTATTTTGTACTTGTTATTCTGTTTGTCATATTATTCAGCTTAGGATATATTTTTATTGTTGGAATATATACTTCTTATCCATGTGCTTTGTCGGAGTCCCTCGTATGCAACTTGGTTAAATAGAAGGAATCTTGGGAGTGAAGTCAAATATCATTATATGGAAGACTAATCCTTTATGATTAGGTGAAAGGGAGGAAAGTTGAATCTTAGATGTATTATTATGTCTAGAAGGGTAGTATCTGATTGAGAATTGGTAATTTTCTTATGTAGATGGGAGTGGGACCCAAGTATGAGGAGTAAATCACTGGCTCCAGGGTTTGAGTAAAATTAACAAGTAAGTCCTTGCATTCAAATGTTTGGTTCTAAATTTTTGAATTGCAAGTCATTTGCAAAATGTATGTTGTCTCAATGTTGTGATTTTTTGGAATGCAAACTTGATTATTTTAGATTAAAACCATTTATTCAAACAAGGGTTTAAATGGAAATCACCTTTTGTTTGCAAAATGATTTTTCACAACAATTTATTTGGAACCCATGCTTGCATGATCAACGTGTTGAAAATGTTTACATTGTGATTAGATCATAAACGATATGATGAAACATTGAGTAGTCAATAAGGGTGGACCACTAGGACTAATCTTTGAAAGGTAGGGCAAGTCTCTTAGTAGGAGGCTACCTCTGGGAGACAAGTTCTATTTAGAAAATGTGACAGTTTGTGTAAGTCAAGCTGATACAAGCTAGCACAATAATCCAGATGGACTATTATTTCAGTGTGGGCATCCGATATGCTAGTGTAAGAGATGGAGGAATATCTTATCCAGTGGACCAGACACCCATTCCACTGTGATATATGGTTTCACAGTATTTGTCATGATATATAGTTTCATGACAAGGCTATGATGTAATGTTTCATAACCATTTATTTTTGAGTGGTTTTTATATGTTATACATTTTATTATGTTTTTTATTTCAATAAACCACTCACTGTTGTTTATGGGAAAATGTTTGACTTGCAATTTGCTTTCAAGAAATAATTTCTAAGTGCATTCATGTAACTTATTTTGTATCTAACAAGAGCACACGCAGGACTTACTGAGATGTATTTCTCACTCTCCTTTTGATGTCATATTTCAAGACTTGCTAGCTTTGTTAAGGTTGAGCACTATTAGACGATAGCTTCATTTAATTTCTTGTTTTGAGAGATGTTTTGTTTCATATGTATCGAGAGACTTATAAACAATATTTTCCCTTGTAATGAGATTTTGAAATTATTTCCATTTAGTCTATTTCATTGCCTAGTTATAAACACTACAAGAAAGTCAGCAAATTAAGACGGACAAAATCCATCGCACATTTGCGATGGATCACTGACGGGAAAAGGGCTGAGGAATCTTTGTGACTGGCCCTTGCAAATCCGTCACTGCTTAGAGATACAGTAGCGACGGAAATTTTTTGAGGCGGATTTGTGATGGAATGTATTTTTTTAAAAAAAAAAATTGTAGTAAAAAATGAAAAAGTACTTGCTTTAGCTAATCCATGGCAAATCTTCTACGGATTTGCGACAGAATATTTTATAAAACAATTTGAAAAGGAAAATATTTGTAGCAGATTTGCGACGTATTTTTGTTTTTGAAAAAAATGAATTAAAAAAAATAAAAAGTGTTTCTCTAGCTAATCCATCGCAAATCTACTATGGATTTGCGACGGCTCCTTTTGTAAAAAAAAAATCAAAAAGAAAATACTGATTAAGGAAAATAGGTGCTATGGTCCGCAAAATGCCGTTGCAAATCCCTCGCAATATTGCAAGGGATTTGCGATGGATTTATACTGTTCTTCACAAATCCCTCTCAAATTTGAGAGGGATTTGTGACGGATTTTTTGTTTTTGAAAAAAATGAAGTAAAAAAATAAAAAAGTTTTTGCTTTAGCTAATCCGTCACAATTTCTACAAAAGATTTGCAATAGCCTAAAATCAAAAAGAAAATACTGATAAAGGAAAATATTTGCAACGAATTGGCTACTGTCGGCCAAAAGCCATCGCAAATCCCTCGCAAGATTGTGAGGGATTTGCTATGGATTTTTGTTTTGGGAAAAAAATGTAGTAAAAAAACAAAATTGTGTGCTCTAGCTAATCCATCAGAAATCTACTACGAATTGTGTGCTCTAGCTAATCCGTCACAAATCTGCTATGGATTTGCGACAGCCTATTTCAAAAAAAAATTGAATTGAAAAATAGAAATAGTTTGTAGCGGTTTTGCTACAGTCTTGCAATTGGCCGTCGCAAATCCTTCTCAAAATTGCGAGGGATTTGTGACGGATTGGTGTTTTGTATAAAATGAAGTAAAAAAAATTATCGCTCTAAATAATTTCAATCTAAATACATTTAAAGTTACTTATTTAGAAGGCTTTTTTGTATAATATTCTATACTTTATACATAGTGAGTGTACTTATCATTGAACATGTCCATGATTTCTTACTAATATTGCTTATTATATAAAATATTCTTACATGTTCATTATAAATAATTTTCTTAGAGTTGAAATATGGTTACCATGATAAGAACTACTTCCGTGTTTTATAAGTTGAGTAGTAAGGAATTCCATTATAATATTCTTTGAACACAGGGAAAAAAAAGTGAAATACAAAACTATATTACAGTGAAAAACTAAATTAGAATGGAATATATATTGTAACACCCCACCTATTTGTATCTTGGGAATTAAAGTGTGAGCACTTAATTTTGATGCGCAACACCCTTATTGAGATTATTCCTGTGACAAACTCATTTACTTTTTTTTTTTATGAGTATTAAGGGTGTCGTGGAATAATATAAATAATTTATGCTTGTAAAGTGACGACTCACATTTATTTGTGAAAAAATGATTTATTATATTAAACTAAATATTGTTATGAAGAAATATTACTACAATTATTTTAGTGAGAGAAACAAATTAAGTTTTCTAAACCATATTTTGAATTATTTGAATTTACTATGAGGAGGGTGCATATGCAATTAGGTGAATTATATATGTTCACTAAAGTGTATATATATTCCAATTATGTGTGTAGTACATGGTTAATTAACAACTTAAAATATTATTTGCAAAAAAAATATAGTTGTTGTTGTTGTTGTTGTTATTATTATTATTATTAGAGAAAATAATTCTCATAATTTTCCTTAATATCTATTTTTTTGAATAATTTTAAAATTTGAATTTTTTTGAGAGCTTTGGTCATTTTGACCTATTATTCGAATTGAAAAAAAAAAAAAGTATCCTCATAATCCTTTCAAACAACTGGAGTTGACTATCACATCCATTTTAGCCTAAGTGTAGAAGCCATTTTTGTTCTGCTATTTGCTCTCTCACAGCCAGCAGCCAGTGACTTCATCTTTCTCTTGTCAAAAATTAATTTCTTCCATATTTCACCATATTGCTAGCGGTAGCCATTTCTTCCAAATTTCAGTTGAAGCTTTCCCACTTCAAGCTCTTAACTTCCTCTTCGTTCTCCTAACTTCCTCTTCCAGATTGAAGTGCTGCATTCTCTCAACCTTCACGCACAAATTTCATCTCAAACTCACCAAGAGCTGAAATCTGTGCTCATTTTTGAAGCATCTTCAATGAGTTGTTTGGAGGTTTTAAAAGGTAACATAAATAAATCATATTTTCATCCATTTTTCACTTAATTAAGAAAAATTAGGGATTTCTAGACTAAATATAATTTCATTCCCCTCAAGAAGCTGTTGTCTTTGTTAATTTATTTATTCATTTGTTTTTGCTTGGGAAATTTTATGATCTAGGAGCCGTGTATGGATGAATGCTCATTTTCACAGAAATTCAATGGTAGATGAATTCTAAATTTAACTGGTGTTTGAAGTCTGAAATACCATTAGGTTGGTTCCTTTTTTGAGCTTAAGCAAGAAAGAATCAAATATTTGGTAAATGTTCTGTGCAGTTACGTTTTGAATAAAGAAAGTGCTTTAATGGTACCAAGCCATTGAATGAGAGTATTAATGTAGATGGAAACTGATAGTAAAAGAATAGGGGAGATATTAGGACTTGATATTTCGGTGAAATTAAGGTGAAGGATAAAAAGATGTAGTTGCTTCTCAGTGAAATGCTTTCTTTCTGCTCAGATCACTGAGCAGGATTAGCTTGTTGTAGTATTTTAGGTGATAGTCTTTGGTAACCGTTGAGGTCATAATTTTATAGTTTTCACCTTTATACAACAATAAGTATGATTGGTACAAAATGTACTATTTAGCTCCTTTTGCTACCAGGTCTTGCTTGGTACTTCTCCATGCAATAAGCATGTTGAAAATGCAAAGCTGTAGTAAAATATTGATGCATAAAGCTTCTGTTCTTTCTATTCCATATGGTGTCAAGGTCTAATATTATTTAGGTTCTCTCTCTCAAACTTTTTCATTTCTGGAATAATTGGTATCCCTAATGGCCTTAGCTTTGATATTTGTAACTGGATCAGTTTATTTTTACAATTTTTCCTTTGCCCCGATGGTAGTAATTGATTTTCAATTGACTTGATCTTTCATGGCATGTAATTGACCTATTTAAGTAGGATGTTCTCTTGCATGCAATAAGTCGCAAGCAAAATACATGCACACATTTTGCTTTTTTTTTACTATTGTCAGTTTTTAGATTATCTTGTACTTGCTATTCCTGTTTAGTTCCCATTTATATTTAGAGGTCAAATATTGTCCTCTCACTTTTTAATTCTAAATTTTTCTGATTTTTTATTTTTGAATAAAATCTTAGATATTCAGGTTTCAATTTCAAGGACAAGGCTTTAAGTATGCACTTATAAACTATATTCACAAAATGCAATTGGCTGAATTTGACTTCTAGCAAGCTGTTCCAGCAAACTATATTCACAAAATGCACTTGTTTGAGTACACATTATGTTCCAGCAAATTATTTTAGTGTGATATACAAGTGCTGCTATGCTTTTGTTAGATCTAATAGTACATGTTGTGGAGAGTTGATTTTAAGTTTGAGAACTTATGGGTTCTTCTTATATGGATGATGTTAGTGATATATTTGATTATATATGAGTTGGGGATATTAGGTTCTTGGCGTTGTGCTTATGCAAATAGGATTAGGACTTTGGTGAATCTATTCGTTTGATGTAAGAATTTTATGTGTAGATCTCTTTAATGCTTAGACCTTTAGTTTAACTGTTACACATTATGTTGAGCTTAGTTTAACTATTACATATTATGCTGAGTATGAGTGTATGATTTTAATCTTGTATTATATGTTTAGGGTTGATAGAGTTTATTGTATGAGAAAGTATACCTGTGGTAAATCTATTATGTATGTTACTAGGGAGATCAAGTTGATTTTAGTATATGTTGTTTATGGGTATTGAAACTATTGCTGGAAGTTATGTGATGCCAATTGTTTATGGATATTCTGATCTTCTGTTTACAGATCTGAGCATATTTGGTGACATTTTTGTATCTTATTTTGGAGGAATCTCAAGCTGAAAATTAGAGAGACATTTGGAGGAACCACAATCTGAATATTCTTCTTTTAAGTATGTAGAATTACGTAGAATGTAGATTTCCTTGGTTGCTAATGTGTGTTTTTAGTAAATCATCTTTCCCTGTTATTATTGTTATTATTATTTTTCCATAAGGAGGCTATCCCTAGGCCTGGAAATCTGGATTTCACTTCTCCATTCGTATTGTTTTCCATCCAATTAATCACTATCTGGAATCATATTTTGTACTATAACAACGTGAATTGGGGGTGTATTTTTTACAATTGAAGGATAATGTCAAACTAGCAGTAGTGCAGCTAATTGTTCTATAAGGAGGCTATCCCTAGGCCTGGAAAATCTAGATTTCGCTTCTCCTATACATGAAGATAAGGCTAATATCATTACAACAGTTTTCCCATTTCTGATCCAATATAAGATTATTGATTAGAAAGGTATATATAAAATTTGACTAAAAGTATGTATAAAATCCCAACATTCATTCATTAATATGGTCTTCAATTTTGACTAAATTTATTTGATTATATTGTCATTATAGTCCACAATATAATCAACTCTTCCCAACAATCCACCATGTATAAAAAAATCATGAAGACTGAAATGACTAAACTTCGTCATATTATGTTTTCTTTCCTCCAACATTTCCTTTGTTATATCAAATTCCTTTTCCTCCAACTTCTACGACACTAAATAAACTGTTTGTTGAGCCTTTCTTTTTATTTTTTATTTCCTAAACCTTTTACTAGAAAAGGTTAATAAAGCATTCTCCTATTACAAATTTGCTTAGAATAATCAAAAGTAGCATCATTAGAATAAGCAAACTTGCATAAACTCAAAGTCGAACATCTTTGTCGCATAATTTGATGATAATGTAGATGGAAGAAAACGGTTAGATGTATAGAAGGTGGTTGCCCGGTAAAGGGTTTACTACTAAATTTGAGCATGGTTTGCAGGGGTTTATTGCAATTGCTTTATTGAATTCCATATCTAGTAAAATCCGATGTCCTCGTACCAAATGCAAGAATATGAAATTTGACTTCTCGGACCAAGTTGAGATCCATTTGTACATATATGGATTTGTTAGCAACTACCATCAGTGGATTTGTCACAGAAAACCTTGCAATGTAAATCAATGCATGTCTACCTCAATATCTAGCGAAGTTCCTATTAAATCAGGTTCTAGAAATCCCTATATGGAAATGGTCATTGATGCTGTGGGCCCAAATTTTAACTTAGACAGACCGTCACATGAGAAAGTTGAAGAGCCTCTTATTATGGAAGCGCAGAAGTTTTATAACATGTTGGGTGCAGCAGACACTCCTATATGGGAAGGGTGTACGAACCACTCAGCGCTTTCATTAGTTTCAAGGCTACTAAACATTAAGCCTGAAAATGACATATCCAAAAAAACTTTTAACCAAGTGGTGCAGCATATGAAAGAGGTGGTTCCAAGTAGCAACAAGATACCTGGTGACTTTTATCAACTGAAGAAGTTAGTATCTGGGTTGGGGTTGCCTGTTCAAAAGATAGATGCATTTACTAATGGGTGCATGCTTTATTGGAAAGATGATGTCGATTTGAGAGAATGCAAATTTTATAGACATGCTCGGTACAAGCATAGAAAATGTGAGAAAAAAAGAAGGGTTAGGCTCAAGATCCCTTTCAAAAAAATGTACTACTTTCCGATTACACCAAGATTACAGAGGTTGTATACATCCAAAACTACAGCCGAACACATGAGTTGGCATGCAAATCTGATAGGGGTCAAACTTACCATTCTTTTTTCTAGTTATTTGAGGGTGTTTTAAGATACATTTGTTGTAAGAATTACGTATATTCCTTCCTATTTGATATTTTGCTTGTAAAAAGTATTTTTGGCAAATATGTGTAGATTTAAGTTAAAATCGAGTAGAAAGTACACAAAATCAGAATGTACCAGGCGCCAGGCCCAGCCAGTGGACCAGGCGTCGGGTCCATTTTGCTCCAACAGCAGAAATTGAGCGAGCTTCAAGGGAAATTCTAGAACAGACTTGGCGCCAGGTCTAGCAAGTGTACCTGGCACCGGGTCCATTCTGCCTACCAAGAAGAGACAGCAAAAAACAAAGCAAAAACGAGGAAAAATAGAGTGCACCTGGTGCCAGGTGGGTCGAAGGTACTCGGCGCCAGATAGGCTCTAGAGGCAGAAATTCTGTACGCGAAATTAGGGTTTATCCAATAATTTTGGTATATACAACTTAGAGAGTTGAATTAAAGGGCAGAAATCCTAATTCTCTCATTAAATGAGGAATTTACCCAAGTCAATGAGGATTGTTCAAAAGGAGTCTTCAAGGAAGAAGAGAGAAGCTTGTCTATAAGTACTTTCTTTTCTCTTTGTCTTCTTTTTATTTAGCAATGATGTATTCAATATTTTTATTGTAATTTAAAATTATTTTGGGATTCATGATTTTCTGTTAATTTAGTTATTTAATCAATTCTTTGTCATCTTTGGTATCTCATTACTTGATTTAATTGGTTATTGATGCGAGTTCTTCTAATTGATTTGAGATGACGATGTTAGGAGTTTCATTGCATTGATTTCGTATTTGTCTAATCTTAATAGACTTGAGCGATGAAGTTAAGGTTGTAGGACTAAGTAATCAAAGATTAGTTGATGTTGCCTCGAGCAAAGGGTTATTAGTTAATTTCATGTTTATAAGGAATTAAGCCTAATGCATGTTTTGGTTATGATTAGATTTATTGGCAAATCTATTAATGTAATCAAAATATAGGATTTCATGGATTGAGACATGAAGTGGGATTTATCTAAGTAGAATCGTGACTTGTAAGATGGTTGAATTTTACTTTATGTTCCTTCATAATGCCAAGATGATAATTAGTTGAGAGAATTGCTAATTAGTTCATTGTCATGTTTTCTAAGATACTTGTCTAAATTACATAAACCTACATCCTTGAGTTGTATATGTTTATTTATTTATTTTTCTTTATATTTTTTTTCTCATTTTATTTGGATCGGTTAAACAATGAATGAAAAATGATTAGTGTATATTTATTCCTTTGAGGATCGATACTCATTAATTCCCTATACTATGCTTGCGATGAGTATACTTTTCACATATGTATTTTGAGATTAATGTTTTAATTAAAACTTGATTAAGGGATGGATTTAAAATTGATGATTTTATATACCCAAAATTTACGCATCAAGTTTTTGGGGCCATTGCCGGGGAACAATAACATGAAAGCTTAGATTTTGTTGATTTAACTATGTTAATATAGTTATATGTAAATATGCGAATATGTATATATGTTCCTTGTTTGCCTAAGTGATGTATTTTAATGTCTCTGTATGTTGCAATTCTTTGTAACTTAATTTGTAAACGTACCATAACTGTTTAACTTGTAAATTTTATAATCTCAAAATTTTTTTGTCTTATGTAGACATTGCTCTTAGTTTATGAGCATACGATCCAAAGCTGAGATAGCCGACCTTGATCTGGAAATCGAGAGAACTCTCACTAAGGTCTGAAAGGTTATAAATGAAAGGATAAGGAAAGTAATAGAGGTAAATCAGCTTAACGATGGTGGTAAGTTGGGCCTAACAGGCAGGTAATGAATGACTTTGTAAAACCAGCAATCTCAGGTACGGGCTCGTTCTAGTATTGCGCAGCCTAGGATAGAGGCCAACAATTTTGAGGTAAAACCCAATGTGAATCAAATGCTTCAGAATATGATCTAATTTGATGGGTTACCTGAGAAAGATCCCAATGCCCACCTTGCGAGCTTTCTAGAGATATATGACACATTTAATATGAATGGTGTTTCTGAGGATGCCATCATGCTAAGACT
The DNA here is from genome assembly GCA_026120185.1 of Voacanga thouarsii. Classification (NCBI taxonomy): domain Eukaryota; kingdom Viridiplantae; phylum Streptophyta; class Magnoliopsida; order Gentianales; family Apocynaceae; genus Voacanga; species Voacanga thouarsii. Next base: position 2,473,395 of record JANUWF010001003.1, read on the forward strand.
CTTCCTTTTTTTCTTGAGAGATCGAGCAAAATGATGGCTAAAATCTTTGCTCATCGGATCCATTACTACTTGTACATGCTAGCTGAAAAATTCTTGACTAAATATTTTCCACCAGTTAGAACTTCCAAACTTAGAACTAACATTTTTGCTTTCCAACAATTAGAGGCCAAAAACCTTTATGAGTGTTGGGAGAAATTCAAAGAGATGCTGAGAAAATGTCCTCACTATAGATTTAAGTTGGGGATGCAAATGCAGATCTTTCATAGTGGGTTAAGTTTTGCTACAAGGTAATTAGTGGATGCATCTGTGAGAGGCTCCATCAATTCCAAAACCCCAGAAGAGGTATTCGATCTAATTGAAAATTTGGCTATAAATAACTATGTCTAGGGGAGTTCATGGTCTAGAGTTCGTGTACATGTAGTGGATAATGTAGATGCAATGGCTGCTTTAGAGGCAAATGTGGAAGCACTCACACAGAAAATGGACTAATTGGTAATGCCTCCTTCCCAAGGGCAAGTAATGAGCGTGACTTGTGATTTTTGTGGGGAAGGACATCCAAACTATGAGTGCCAAAGTATGCGGTCTTCGCAAGAAGCATTGGACCAAGCGGCTTTTGTAGGTAATTGTTGGCAAGGTAATAATCCGTACAGTAATACTTACAACCAAGGTTGGAGGAATCACCCTAACTTTTCTTGGAATAATCAAAACTAACCTCGGCAAGTTTCTGCGAATTTCGGGATGCAAAGGACTTAACCACCTCTGCCATATAACGCCCCACCAACTAAACCACCTTGGAGGAAATAGTCACTAAACTAGTAAGTGGAATGGAAACACAGTTCCAAGGAATTGATGCAACCACGAGAAACTTGGAGGTGTCCATGCGTAACTTTGAGGGTCAAATTAGACAGTTAGTCAAACTCCTTGGTGATCGTCAATCGATATCACTGCCAGGCAACACGGAAACCAACCCGCGGGACTAAGACCGTGGGAAACGTTGATTTTTGAACTGCTTTAGTTTCTTGCTGAACAATATTTTTAATTCTTGTCTATTTTCATTTAATTGGCTATGAGACTGTATGCTTCATATGATTTTCTGTTCCTTTGTCTTTATTTCCATTAAAATGCAGCTTTGAAAAAAAAAATGTGATTTTTCCAGCCAGAGCTAACCTGGCGCCGGGCCCAACCTGTGGCCCGGGTGCCAGGTCAGCACGACCCGATAGCAAAGGCGGCTAGACCAGGGTCGGAACTAGGCCCAGTCCATGGGCCTGTCACCGGGCCCATTCGGCCAACAAACTAAAGATGGCCTTCTTGGCCATTTTTTTGTTCAAAAACTTTCACTCTCCAATTCTCAACCCATCATCGGGTTCATCTTCAAAACACCACTGGATCACTTTTCATACCTCCAAAACATTTCCAAACCATAAAATCTTCACTTTGTTCTTGAAAGTTTGGATCAAAACAAGGAAAACTCCAACATTTTCACCCAAAATTCATTTTTCAATCCTTCCATTGGAAGCACGATTTCTTCAAACTCTTTGCATAGAACCATTACCTATGCATTGGAGATTGCTATGGTATGAATTTTCTGAACTTTCTACGGTTAATTTTTTTCTTATGAATTTTGGGTACTTTTCTATGCATTTTTGGGCCAAAATTCTTGAATACTTTCTAGTGAAGAATTTGATTGTTAAGATTACTTTCTTTAAACTTGTATTGGCATGAGAATATCATGGATACCACTTTATGATTAATGCCATTGATAATTTACTTTTTTTTTTGGGAATTGATTGATCATGCATGCTTTGTGGTTAACTTTTGGGATAAAGGATACTTGTTCAATGTTTCAATTAGCCTTATGTTGATAAGCTTTACATTATAATATAAATGGTATGGCTGACTGAGCATTGTATTCTAAGATGAATATAGTTTCCTTGAGCAGTATTGAACATTGTGGATTTGATCAAACTGGTTGATACGGTGTTTAGGTTGGCATATATCTTATTTTCTTGTAGGTTTTTTTTGGAGGATGTTGAGTGGTGTTTATTGATTATCTTGAGGTGTTTTGTGTTGAGTGGTAGTGGTGTTGTATGGTGTTGGGATTGTGAGACAGTTGAGAGTTGAACATTTGTTGTAAGGAGTGACTTGAGAGCCTCATACATTCTGTTTTTATCATCTTTCTTTATCCTCCCATCATGTCTAGACGACCTAAAGGGTTAACACTGGGGGCTAAAAGAGCTTGAGATGCATCTTCTTCCACACCTTTAGAGCCTCTACCTACCCAACCTACCCAATTCTATGATCTTCTATGTCAAATCTAGTATGAAAGTCACCAACACAATAATAATATAGTAGAAAAGTGATACAAGCCATTTTTAGACAATTATCTACAACTTTCTACTATGTTTAGGCACCTGGGATAAGAGCCCATCATTAGAATGGAAGGTCTTTATTGTCCTGTGCATGTGAGGGAATTTTATGCCAACATGCAGGACAAAAAGAAAAATGCTCTACAGGTCATCTCCACCATGGTCAAAGGAATTTCCATTGAGTTTGACCGGGCTAGACTAGCTAGAATTTTGGGAGTTCTGGATGAGGGTCAATGGATAGCTGTAGACCATAATAACTAAAAGATCATATCTGAGCCTACATGGGATGTGGGGGTTGTAAGGGCCAGTTTTCGTATGAGGAAAAAAGGAGAAATAGGTCAAAACTGATATTACTTTAACAATGACCTTGAGGCTCAGTGTCGTGCCCTAGTCTATATCTTTGCTTTCAATGTCTATCCCAAGGCTAGTGATTTCAATAAGTTTAGGATTCTTGACCTTTATATTCTAGATAAGATGAGGAGTTATGAGTCTATTCCCCTTACTCCAATTATCATTAGCTCTATGCGTGAGGTTGTGGCCTCCTACATTGAAGCCAAAGCCCTCAAATTCCTTTTAGTTATTCTACATATTTTGCGAGACTTTGGAGTACGCCTAGATGGAGAGTTAAGTGAGCCAACTACTGGCCACGATCTCATGACGGAGACTTTGGTTCAGTATAGGTATCGCTATGATGAGAGGGCCAAAAGGTGGAAGAGGCCATATGAGGTGTAGTACCTTGGAAGGGATGAGCTTCCCCCTGATGAGGAGGAGGAAGAGGTGCCACCTGCTAGACCAGCCCCTCGTGCTACTAGCTCTTATTCACGCCTTGATTTTAAGGCACAAATGGAAGCACAAATAGAGAGCCAGATGACTACCCTTCTCCAGCTCTGCGATTCCATTGCCAATATTCATCACTGCCAGGATGTTCAAGATTAGAAGCTGGCCACTTTAATCCCACACATTACTGGTGCATCTTCTAGTCATAGAGCTGACAATGATGACAATAAGGATGACGAGGATGACTCTTGACCCACTCTTTTGTATTTTATGTTGTATTCTTTCTTTTCCTTTTAAATTTTAATGACCTTTACTAGCTTATAGGTGTCTTTTCTTTTCTTGTTTGCTTCGTTTATCTTATTTTTATTTTTTTTTCTATATTTATGTTTTTCTTTCCTTTGTTTCTTTTATTTTAGTAGGTACTCTTGTAATGACCGTTCCTTGAAATGGATTCAAATATGGTGGCACGACAATTGAATGGAAGTATCTTCTTTACTTTCTTCTTTTTCTTTATTCATTTTGGTCTTCTTAGCTGTACTCTTATTATTATATATTTGGCCATTGAGGACAATGTCCAATTTAAGTGTGGGGGAGAATGAGGTTGAAGAAATACTTTTCTATGTCATATTTTTGTTACCATTCATTTTTGTGGACATTTGTGAACATTTTTTTTTTTTCAAATTTTCCTTTGGTTTTCATTGTTAAGTAAGGTTGTAATTCTTTTTTTTTACTTGATTGTGAGTTTTTGTCATTCATCAGGTGGATTTTTGTGAAATTAGCTTTGTTAGATACTATATTTGTCAAGATTAGAGAATTTTGATTAATCTTGTTTATACTTTGGTGTTTGAATATTATTTGACTTATCTAGTTGGAATATAGAAAAAGAGGTTATTGGCTAACTTTTGTATTATGAGTTTAAATTTTGCTAACTTTGAGTTATGATGAAAAAAGAAAAAATGTGAGTTGAAAATAGATCTTTGAGAGGAAAGATTGGGGATAATTATGAAAATTTTGATTTAAGTTGAAGAGAAAAACAATGAGGGGAAACAACACTATTGTTGTTATTTGAATTGGGAAAAAAAATTGCTCTATTTGATTATCATTAAAGACCTTTAGCTAAAAATGGGGTCAATATGGGGAGAAGTAGCAAGTGAATTTGGTGCACTCTCTTGAGGCTATCACGTAGGCAAAAAGGTAAGAAAGAGTATAGAAAAAAGAATTGTTGGAAAAAATAGTGAGTGATGACTTAAAAGGGGGCTAATACAGTGTGTAAAGAGAAATCCATGCACTTGAGGCTATCAATTTCCTAAGTCATTAAAAACATTTTGAGAGAAAAAAATTGGAGTGCTTTCCTCACATCATAACTTAAGTGTGTAATTTTTGGATTTATAATGCTTGAGTTGGTAGATGGCTTGACCTATGTGATTCATGTTATCTATATTTTTACTTGAAAAGTGAAATAATTTTCTTAGACTAAGGTATTCATTTGATTAATTTGACTTCAAGAGTTTTATGATGTCTTGTCCAATGTTTTAAAGTTTGAAATTGTTTTCAAAGGGTATGAATAACAAGAGTTGTATCTAAAGTTTAGAAAGAAAACATGATTTTTGCTATGGTGAAGAAATTTTTGGAATGGAAAAAAAAGAACTTGTGTTTTCTTGAAAATTTTTCTTGGACTAAAGTGTGTTGCTTAAGGACAAGTAAATGTTCAAGTGTGGGAGTATGTGATAGGGGTTAAAATTACCATTCTTTTCCTAGTTATTTAAGGGTGTTTTAAGATACATTTGTTGTAATAACTAGACATATTCCTTCCTATTTCACATTTTACTTGTAAAATGTATTTTTGGCAAATATGTACAGATTTAAGTTAAAATCGAACAAAAAGTGCATAAAACCAAAAATGTACTTGGTGCCAGGCCTAGCCAATAGATCAGGCGCTAGGACCATTCTTCTCTAACGGCAGAAATTGATCGAGCTTCAGGGGAAATTCCAGAATAGACCTGGCGCTAGGTCTAGCAAGTTTACCTGGCGCTGGGTCCATTCTGCCTGTGAAGAAAAGACGGCCAAAAACAGAGCAAAAATAGAGGAAGAACAGAATGTACCTGGCGTCAGGTGGGTCGAAGGTACCCGGCACCAGGTAGGCTCTGGAGGTGAAAATTCTGTACGCGAAATTAGGGTTTATCCAATGATTTTGGCATTTTCCTACTCCTACTCGACCAAGACTTCCTTAGCCACGAAATTGGCATCCAAAAGGCCTATGCAAGCATAAGAGAACACAAGGGTTTGATATATACATCTTAGAGAGGTGAATTAAAGGGCAGAAATCCTGATTCTCTCATTGAAGACGGAATTCACCCAATTTAAGAAGGATTATTCAAAAGGAGTCTTCAAAGAAGAAGAATGAGGCTTGTCTATAAGTGCTTTCTTTTCTCTTTACCTTCTTTTTCTTTAATAATGATGTTTTCAATGTTTTTGTTGTAATTTAACATTATTTTGGGATTTTATGATTTTGTGTTAATTTAGTTATTTGATCAATTATTTGTCATCTTTAGTATTTGATTACTTGATTTCATCGGTTATTGATGCGAGTTCTTCTAATTGATTTGAGACGATGGTGTTAGGAGTTTCATTACATTGATTTCGTATTTGTCTAATCTTAATGGACTTGAGTGACGAAGTTAAGGTTGTAGGACTAAGTGATCAAATATTAGTTGATTTATCCTGAAGCAAAGGATTATTAGCTAATTTCATATTTATAAGGAATTGAGCCTAATGCATATTTTGGTTATGATTAGCTTGATTAGCAAATCTATTAATGTAATCAAAACATTGGATTCTATGGATTGCGACATGAAGTGGGATTTATCTAAGTAGAATCATGACTTGTGAGACGATTAAATTTTATTTTATTTCCTTCATGATGCCAAGATGATAATTAGTTGAGAGAATTGCTAATTGGTTCATTGTCATATTTTCTAGGATACCTGTCTAAATTGCATAAATCTACATCCTTGAGTTGTTTATGTTTCTTTAGTTTTTTTTCTTTTTATTCTTTTCTCACTTTTTTTGGGTTGGTTAAACAATAAATGAAAAGTGATTAGTGTGTACTTGTTCCTTTGAGGATCGATACTCGTCAATTCCCTATACTATGTTTGCGATGAGTATACTTGCTCATATGTGTATTTTGGGATTAATGTTGTAATTAAAACTTAATTAAGGGATAGATTTAAATTTGATGATTTTATATACCCAAAATTTATGCATCGAAATGTTAAGCAGGAAGATGGAAACATGAGTCATCCTAGAGATGGTGAGACTTGGCAACACTTTGACCGGAAGCATTCAGATTTTGTAAAGAAAATGCGAAATGTGTGATTGGGACTTTGTACTGATAGTTATTCACCATTTGGCATGTTAGGAAAATAATATTCACATTGGCTAGTTATTGTCACTCCTTATAACCTCCCACTGTAGTTGTGCATGAAAGATCATGTGATGTTTTTGACAATTATTGTACTGGGACCAAAGAATCTGAAATATAAATTGGATGTTTATCTTCAACCATTAATAGAAGAATTAAATCATTTGTGGACTGAAACCATTCCTACATATGACATAGCAAAGAAACAAAACTTCCAGATGTGTGCTGCACTAATGTGGACAATTAATGACTTTCCTGCCTATGGAATGATGAGTGGATGTAGCACAGCTGGAAGATTAGCATGTCCATATTGTGTGGAGAGAACAAAGTCTTTTCATCTATAACATAGTGGTAAACAATCATGGTTTGACTGTCATCGCCATTTTTTACCCATGGATCACCCTTTTTAGCACGATACAAGGTCATTCAAAAGAGATAAGGGCTCTGATATGTTACAACCAATTCCACGTCCTACTGGAAATTCCTTGTGGACCTGTGTTTATCACTACTCAAAAATAACAAAATCAAGAAAAGAACTTGGGAGATCAGAAGGCAGATATGTGAGTCATAATTGGACTAAACAGAGTATTTTTTGGGATTTACTGTATTGGAGAACACATTTGGTTCGTCATTCTATTGACGTAATGCATAATGAAAAAAATGTGTTTGATTATGTCTTCAATACAGTTATGGATGTGAAGGGCAAAACTAAAGACAATTTGACGGCCTGTTGTGAAGTTGAAACGTGCAATAGGCCAAAGCTATATGTGTATAACATCGAAGAAGGGAGGATAGCAATACCTAAGGCATGTTACACATTGACGGTAGAATAAAAGAAAATTTTGCTTGAGTGGTTGAAAGGATTAATTCTTCCAGATTGGTACATATTGAATTTAGGAAGGTATGTTGATTTTAATGAACTGAAGATGTCTGGTATGAAAATCCATGACTGCCACATCTTCATGGAAAGATTACTTCTGATTACCCTTAGATAATTCCTTCTAGCTAATGTTTGGGGAACTTTGACAGAATTAAGTTTGTTTTTTTAGGACATTTGTGCTCCTAAACTGTCTATAGCTCATATAATGAAATTGGAACAAGTGATACTGGTTCTTTTATGCAAGTTAGAGACGAATTTGCCTCCAGGTTTTTTCGATGTTATGGAACATCTCTTGATTTATTTACCTTATGAAGCAAAGGTTTGTGGTCCAATACAATAAAGACAGATGTATCTTTTTGAGAGGTACTAGTCAATTATCAAATTATGCTACGGTGAGCTGTAGTCATGGTATAATAGTTATTAACTGTTATTCTTTGAACTATACCAGGTTCTTATTTCGTTTGAAGTTAAAGGTGAAAAACAAGGCAAGAGTAGAAGGGTCAATTTGCAATGCTTATCTTATTGAGGAAACTTCTATATTCTTCCCCTATTACTTTAAGCCACATGTGCAGACGAAACATGTATCCATGTCTCGCAATAATGAAGGTGAAGTTGGGCGAAATGTAGATAAAGCTTCATTGTCAATATGTAACATTCACGGGAAGATATTAGGAAAGATTCAAACCCGATTCCTCTCTTACGAAGAATATAAAGTAGCAAGAAATTATATATTACTTAACTGTGAAGAGGTTCAACCATATATTACGTGAGATGCTTGCCTCTCTGATGATATTAGAAATAACATCCATCCATAACTATGTCATTTTCTTTTCTACAGTGATTTCACATCTTGTTTACAAACTTCTATCCCAAACACATCGGAATTGGATGTTCAAAGAAGGATTGAGAATGAATTTGCTGGATGGTTTTCAGATTATGTATGCTCCTACAAAACAGTTAAATTTTTCATCAGGATTAACATATGTTGTTAGTTAATGTATATCCACCTAAACATTTCATATGCTTTATAGGTGAATGATCCAAAAAACCATGTGTTGAACATATGTCTGAAGAACCTTGCTTGGGGACCTTCAAGAAAAGTGAAAACATATAATGGGTACATTATTAATGGCTATAGATTTCACACCCAAGAATACGCTGAAGAAAAAAAAATAGTGAATTCTAGAGTTTGTGTCAAGGGGGTGAAAATGACTTATTAGAGGGTGATTATTATGGGGTCCTTAAAGAGATTTTTGAAGTTGAGTTTCCTAGTAATACATCACAAGAAGTTTTACTTTTTAGATGTGATTGATTCAATCAAACACCAAATCGTAGTGTGAGAATCCATTCACAATATAAGATTGTTGATATTAATTGCAAGAGGAGCTATCCAAAATATGATCCATGTGCATTAGCTCAACAGGAATCTCAGGTGTACCATGCCTTATATACAGGATGCAAAAAACCAAGATCTAATTGGTTAGTTGTGTGTAAAATAAAAGCTCAACATATGATTGATGAACCTGTAATTGATAGAGCTTACCAAGAAGAGGTAGATATTAACGATGCAATGAGCATTTCCTTAGTTGTTGATCTTAGTCCAATAGCTCATGAATCGGGCGGAAGTGATTTGTTGGATATCCAAGAAGAAGTATTAATTAGGGATACAAACGAAGACGGGGATGAAGATAAATTCGAAGGTGACTGGAATATGGATAGCACTACAAAGATGGAAGAAGAAGAATATATATCAGAGGATGACTCGAGTGAATAAAGTATATTTATTATACATTCTTGCTCTAAATTTTAATTCACTTATATTGGTTACTTATATTGTTGATCAATTATCTATGTCAAACTTTCATGTTTACATAATAATAAGTGATATACATAATGCTTTTCTTAATTGATCATGCTGATTATTGTACGGTGCCATCATTTATTGATTTGCTGACAATCACTATTTTCTTTTGTACAGGTGTGATTTGCTTTTCCACAAGCATATTTTTTATCTAATGTATGCACTGGATCCAGTTCTTTTTTTTTCACGAGTATGACAATCACTTGCAAGTTTAGCAGTTTAAATATAGTTAAGTATGAGTCAAATGCTAACTATTTTCTTTTCTACAGGTGTGCTTTGCAATTTCACAGGTATATTTTTTATCTAATGTATAAACTGAATCCCGGAGAGTGATGGGAGATCATTCCCCATGAGTGATGGGTGATCACTCCTCCTGAGGAATGAGTGATTACTCCTAAGTTATTTTTTATTGTTGACATTGACTGATTATTGTATGTTGGAGTGGCCTAGAGCTTGGAAAATGTCTTTAAATGTGGTTCTAGTATTATTCTTCCTTTGCTTTTTGAAAGTCTTAGTTTTGACACAATATTATCTATTTCCATCCAATTGGAATTCAAAAAAAATTGAAGGTTTTTTTTATTGGAACATGTACCCTATTTCATAATTGATTTATGCATTGGGATTCTAGAAAGAATAGAAGCTAATTTTAGAACCTTGTAAAATGAAAAAAAAAATGGAAATAGTATTCTACCTTCCGAACATAACTGATTATTCAGTCTTGAAAGATGAATAATTGAGTTAAAAATTATTATATTCTATTTGTCTTTTGGTTTGAAAATATTTCAATGATAGAGTACCTTGGTAAACTAGATTTAAATAAGTATAAGTGCTTATTAAATGTGTGATGTGAGAAGAGTATATAATACACATGTCATATTAAAGAAGAAAGATGTATTATTCATTACTTTCTAACTAATAGGCCAACCATGAGTTACTCGCTTAAATTTTCAAAATGCAACTAGTTGCAATGCTTGACAAATTGTTAGTTCTTGGCTATGACAAGACTGCGGTTATTATATTCTATATGAATATGGATTTGGGGTTAGAACTGAAATGGCCTTTAATGGTTATTGGTGATCATGTTGGGCGTAGAATCTAATAGTGTGAATGTGAAAATGTGTTATTTTATACAGGTTTTGTTGTACTAATTTTGTGTGTTTATGTGTTGATGGTACTTGGGATATCTTTAAATGTGGCATTAATGCCTGGAAAATGCCTATTTTGTAAGGGAGATGTTGCCGAAATTTTTTTAAAAATTCGAATTAATAACTTGTTCTACATATATACGATATATATGTGTATATATATATATATGCATATGTTATATATATGTTTGAAATTTAAATATTTTTATTTCAAAATTAGGATGTCTGGGCATAGAGAGTCTTCTGGAAGTGGTGGAACAAACCAACTGTAACACCCCACTACCTAGGCCCGCCAGGGCCGAGGATGTCGCCCCATCCAAAGGACAAGGGGTCTTTATAACTAGGTCATGCAAACAAAATAGAGGAATAAAAAAATAATACATTAAACTTAAAATTTATTTCAATCCAAGAATCCAAAATAATCCATAAATAAAATCAACCACTCTCAACTTCCCAAAACAATATATAAACACAAATGATGAAATTCTCTTCCAAGGCAGATAACACTCGCTACTTATCCTCATAGCAGGATCGACCTGAAATCAAGGTAAAAAGGGTGATGAGACAAAAATCTCAGTAAGTCCGTGTGTGTGCTTTGAGTGTCCAGTGAAAACAGTTTGTGAATGCAGAGTATAAAATCTTTATAAGAGAAATACTGGCAAGCGATAAACCGTAGTCAAAATCAAGAGTGGCGTTTTGGCGTTTTCAACCATACAAGTACAATAAAATCAACTACTCAAAAGAAATGATTATGGGTTACCACACCTCTGCTCTACTCTAAAGCACTTATGGACGAAAATCTAACATTCCCAAGCAAAAATAAAATTTAATCATGCTAAAGCTCTAATGATGGAATTTGAACCCAAGACCTTAAGAATTAATTCCAAAGCTCTAACCACTAAACCACAACAACTCTTGTTCTTATTTTCTCTCTAAAATATTTTTCCTATTTAATCCTCAAGCTATCTCCCCAATTTCACCTCAAGCAAAATTACCATTTTGCCCTTCTTACTCAATAAACATAATCAAGCCCTCTAGACGATAAAACACAAATCCGAAGCACATAAAATCATACAAAAATATATTTAAACATGCAATAAAATATGATATGCATCCCAACCCCCTTACTCTAAGGTTGGTTTTGACTGGGGTTTCACATCCTCCCCTCCTTAGAAGAATTTCGTCCCGAAATTCAAGCATATCTCTATTCTAGGTCGGGATACTTCCGTTTAACCCACGCTTCCGATTCCCATGTGGCATCTTGCGTGCCATGATGCTCCCACTGAACCTTGACCATCGGTACCTATTTCTTCCGAAAACTCTTGATACTGCGGTCCAATATTCGCACGGGCTTCTCCACATAGCTCAGATCGGGTTACAATACCAACGGCTCGTTATTCAGCATATGACCGGGATCAACATTGTACTTCTTCAGTTGTGACACATGGAACACATCATGAATTCCCGTCAACCCATCTGGCAGGTCCAATCGATAAGCTACCGGTCCAATTCTTTCCTTAATCGGGAACGGCCCCAAATACCTCGGATTCAACTTTCCACCCCTCGGATGCTTCAAGATTCCCCTATTCGGCGTCAACCTCAGAAATATGTTGTTCGCGACTTGAAACTCCAATTCTCTTCGCCGATTGTCTGCATAGCTCTTTTGTTGGCTCTAAGCCGCCTTCAACATTTCCCTGATCAATTTCACCTTATCCAACATCTCCTGGATCTCCGGTTCTGCTCACGTGGCCATCTTCTGACCAACTCCAATACAGCAGTACTTGACACTTGCGTCCATACAAGGCCTTATACGGTGCCATCCCAATTGAAGCTTGGTAGCTATTGTTATATGACAGTATCGGCATATGGCACACACTCGATCCACTTATCCCCGAAATCCAGAACACAGGCTCTCAGCTTGTCTTCTAATATCTAAATAACCCTTTCTGATTGCCCATCGGTCTACGGATGCGCCATCATACTGAATTTCAAACTCGACCCCATTGCTTCCTGAAATTTTCCCTAAAATCGAGATGTAAACCTCGGGTCTCGGTCAGACACTATGCTTGAAGTCACTCCGTGCAGTCGGACTATCTCTCGAACATAAGTCTAAGCCAGCTTCTCCATAGAGTCTCTTACATTTACCCATATGGCATCCTTCTGGGTCATTCACATGGGAAGTCCGGTGACAAAATCTATAGTCACCTCCTCCCATTTCCATTTCGGTACTGGCAATGGCTGCGATAGTCCCGCTGATTTCTTGTGCTCCATTTTGACTCTTTGACAGGTGAGCCAGGTCGAGACATACTTGACCACATCTCCTTCAGTCTGGGCCACCAATAGGCTCTCTTCAAGTCCTAATACATCTTGACTTCCCCCGGATGAATGGCGTACTTGCTCTTGTGCGCCTCTTCCAAAATTCTGTCCTTTAATTGCTGCTCCCCGGGTACACACAATCAATCTCTAAAATGCAAAACTCCCTCTTCGTCTTGACGAAAATCACTGCCTGGCCGCTTAAGCTCCTTGTCCTTGAAAAGCTGAAACTCGGCATTGCTTTGCTGAGCTTCCACGATTTCCCGTTTTAAATCCGTTACAAACCTCAGATTGCTAACGATGATTCTTTTGTCTTGCACTTCCACCCTTCTGTCCAACACATCCTGAACCACTTGAATTTCTTGCACTCTCAATCTGGCCATTCCAACTTTTTTGCTCAGGGCGTCCGCCACGACGTTGGCCTTCCCAGAATGGTAGTTGATCAGACAACAGTATTCTTCCAGAAATTCCATCCACCTTTGCTGCCTCAAGTTCTTATCCTTCTGAGTGAAGATATACTTCAGACTCTTATGATTGGTGGACACCTCATATTCGACTCCGTACAGGTAGTGTCGCCATTTCTTCAGGGCGAACACGATAGATGCCAGCTCCAGATCATGAGTAGGATAGTTGACTTCATAAGGTCTCAGCTTCCGAGAAGCGTAAGCAATCACTTTCTTGTCTTTCATTAATACTACTCCCAGTCCTTCTTTCGAAGCATCGGTGTACAACGCGTATGGCTTCCTTTCCTCTGGTAGACTTAGTATCGGTGCTGTCATTAATCTTTGCTTCAGCTCTTGAAAACTTTTCTCGCATTTCTCATTCCACACAAATGGAACATCCTCTCTCAACAGTCGGGTCATTGGCGATGCAAGCTTCGAAAACCATTTGATAAATCTCCGGTAGTAACCAGTCAATCCAAAGAAACTTCGGATCTCGGTGATATTCTCCAATTGTTTCCAGTCCAACACCGCTTCAACCTTTGTCGGGTCTACCTTGATTCCCTCCTTGGTCACCTCATGGCTAAGGAATGCCACACTATCCAACCAGAATTCACACTTGCTGAACTTTGCGTAAAGCTTGCTCCATTGTCACTCCAACAGGTTCTTCTGCCCCCAATTCCAAATCTGGCTCACTCTCATTTCCCCGATTGGGTTACTACATTTGGGTCGTCTCAACATCCGGTGTCACAGGTTCTGCCTCTGGAACTCTTCTGCCTGATGTGGCTACACAACGCTTGGGTGTCATTCTTAACCATGCCCAGATAATGAGTGTATGCATTCAAGTTTAAAATATTTTGAGCATGCATTCACATTCAGGTTTAAGTAAAAGAAAACCAGATGCAAGTTTTTGTATAAAGGATTGCATAAAAATTTTCTCAAACCTTAGAGTACTCCAGGTACTCTTATTTGCAGAAATTTGAAATGGAAGAGGTAAATAGAAAGGAAATCCTTAACATGGAAGTTTATGGAAGGCAAAAAATAAACAATCTTGACCCTAACAGCTCTTAGCCCCTCTAGTCCTTATCAGAATCCTCAAAATCAGCCTCATACAACTATCCCCCAGAGTTCTTAGAAAAATCTACCCCATCCTCACTGGCAAATCCCTCCATTGGCTCCTTCCCAGGACGCCTAGAACTCTCTCCGGGCTCAACTCGGCGGGGAGGAGAAATGAAAGAGGGAACGAAGGAAAGCCTAGGTGGAGACTCATAGTCTATCTCCCCCGGGTCATCACTATCTGCCGATAAATCCACTATGGGACTAGGAGGGTGGGGAACATGCTCTACGGCTATCCCCTTGTGAAACCCCAGCCAAAACCAACCTTAGAGTAAGGGGGTTGGGATGCATATCATATTTTATTGCATGTTTAAATATATTTTTATATGATTTTATGTGCATTGAATTTGTGTTTTATAGTCTAGAGGGCTTGATTATGATTATTAAGTGAGAAGAGCAAAATGGTAATTTTTGTCTGAGGTGAAAATATGGAGATAGCTTAGGAAATAAATAGGAAAAGAATTTTAGAGAGGAAATAAGAACAAGAGTTGTTGTGGTGTAGTGGTTAGAGCTTTGGAATTAATTCTTGAGGTCTTGGGTTCGAATTCCATCATAGAAGCTTTAGCTAGATTAAATTTTATTTTTGCTTAGTGGAGGAAATTTCGGTCTTATAAGCTTAGAGTAAGGTAGGGATGATGGTCCTAAGAGAGACATGTTAGGAGTATTCTCATTCCACTCCTTTACTCTACTCGAATTTCTTAAAGGGAATTCATTTTCCCTTGATCCTTAATTTTCCTCAATTTTCAACTCCTTGGTTTGATCAAGATGTTCTATCCATTTTCTTTCCAGAAATTTCAGTAAAATGTTGTGATCTTGTGAGATCAAAATGTCCTAGTAAAAGGCTTCTCATGGTCTGAAAAATGTGGAAGAATGGTAGGAAATTCCAAGGGGAAAAATCCCTCTAGTAAGCTTGCTGAAATTTCACTCTAGACTAGTTCATCTTACTTCTTTGAATGAGCTGAAATTTTTCAGCTTGTTGTACCTTCAAATTTTCGAGCTTCTTAGCTGACTTTCCCTCCCAAATGCTGCCAAAAAAATGGCCTTAAGATCAGTTTGAAACATGAATTATTTCTGCCATTTTCGGACTGCACAAAGGCCGTGCAAAACCAGTAAAAATTCTGGGCGAAATCGCAGCTTTGGAGGTCCAAAAACAAGTTGTTTTCTTCTAGATTTTGTTCAGCACCCTAGCCATATTTTTTCTCCATGAAGTAGGCTAGAAACCAGCCTTGAAAACCCTAGAAACTCCCCTTCAAGCTCTCTGCAAATTCGCTGGAAGTGGCAGCCGAAAATCTGCCCAGAAATTTCAGTTCAGCGAAATTCTGGGCAGTCAAACTTCTAACTTTGTTTCTTATTTTTCTTCCAGCCGAAACACCAGCCCTAATCTGTCAAAACCTTCCTTAAACCTCCATTAACAGAGCTCCATTGTTTCCCTCAAGCTTCTGGATGAAAGGCAGCAATGGCTGTCCGAACATCTCTCCAACAAATCCCTGCAATTTAACTTGATTGGTTTCCAAAATTCCAGCCACCCTTGTTTAGCAACCTTCCATAATATATCACTCAATTGACCAGACCTCTTATTCATCATTGTACACCTTAATTTTAGCCACCATAAGCCCCCATGAACCAACTTTAATCCCACAGAAATTCTGCTCAAACAGCCAACCATGGCAGACTTCCAAAGCTGTCCAACAATCAAGATATTCTTAGAATATTTAGTTTCCAAATTCACTTCCTAAAAATATCCTTCAAAGATTGTAACAACTAACCTTTCCTTTTCCCTTCCAAACCCTACAGAAATTCGTCCATCTCTATCTCTCACAAAAATTCGGCAGCTGCACATTACCATCTCTTGATTTTCTTCAACCTCCAAGAACACACACACTACACCAAGAACACCTACCTCTTCCCTACACCTAATACCCCTCCAAACCATCTCAAACCCTCTCTAAAACTTCCATATTTGACCTAATCACTGTCGTGAGTCCATCCGTACCATTTTTAACATCAAACTCCAAAATCCAACTTGCACTTTTGGATCAAAAACCAGAAATTTCTGTCAAGGTTAAGAACACCTTTCAAGGTAAATTTATTCTAACAACTTCATCTTCTCCAATCTTGATCTCTAGTGAGAGCCTATGTGAATAAACATGCTAATGGTCTCTATCTCTCTCTCTCTCTCTCTCTCTCTCTCTCTCTCTCATGGCCGAAAATTCCCCTCTCTTGGCCGGATGACTTTTTCTCCCATGAACATGCTTTCGCCATCTCCTATGGACAAAGTTAGATATCTAGGAGTTGAGATCTACTCTAAACTCCTTCAAGGCATTCATCAACCAAGTAAGTACCTTCAATCTTCCATTTTAAACTCTAGATTCATGTCTCTAAGATGATGATGATAGTAGGTGGATGGCGATATGATTTAAGTATATATATATATATATATTGTTGAGATTGAAGCATGAATGTATGTATGAATATGAAGGAGATAGGGTTTATGCATGGATAGATTATCTTGGTCGATTGTATGATGATTTGAGATTTAATGCATGTCTCCATGTCATAGGTAGTATTTGTGATGAAGTATGCTAGAGATTATGTCACCTTTGGTGAATAGGATTTATATTCATGTTGGATTATTGAAGCCATGATCATATTTATGCTAGTAGAGGTTAGATCATGTTTTGATAAATTGAGATCTATGCTTGTATGCATGATTTGGATGATTTGATAAATTGAAGGGTTGTTTATGTTCATGATTGTGGTTAGCTATAGGAATATGATCATGATCTAGTTGTCCCTAAGCTAAATTTTATTTCACTAATAAAATATTTAATAATATGATTTTTCTAGTAAAATTTTGAAAACCATGGGAAAATGTGGATTTGGTCTTTTATATAAAATAGTGATATTTTAGTCAAATAAATAATAGTTTTTGCTAGAAAAATAATATATATATTATTTAAAATAATAAAATCAATTAAAGATTTTTATGGAAATAATTATAATTAATAAAATATTTATTACTAAAAATTTAATTACTATCTTTTAATCAAAACCATTAAGGATTTGCTTATTATTTTTCAAGCAAGACTCATTAAATTTATTTTCAACAAATTTTAGCTATCAATTATTTTCTAACAACTAAATCATTAATAAATCATTATTTTACCTAATACCACCTTGGACCCTTTCACAAATAAACCATAATATTTTTTTTTAGCAAGATTTAAACCTTCAACTTTTTGTACCTATTTCCCAAAATCTAATTATTTTAATATCAAACTAGATTTATTTTACAAACCCTTTTATTTATTATCGAGCCTTAAAGCTTGGGACACTAGGGACATGATTGTAGTAAGTTGAATTAGTCTTATTTGTGAAAGTGAATCATTGGCTTGAGTTTGATTGTGGTTTGTATTTACCCCATGCGAGGTTAGGTCAGCTGTTGGACCTTTGTTGTGAGCAAGGATCAGGTAAGCTCCTGCATAAAACCTGTTTGATGAAAAATGATTTTTTTTTTTTTTATGGCAAGCCAAATGTAGAGTGCAGGGTCACTCATTTCTGTAAAGGCAATTGGGGATTATTTCCATTCTCATTTCAGACAAATAAATTATTTGTAAATCAAGGGGCGGTTTTACTCAAAACCTAAAATTCTTTCTAAAACCAATTTTGCCCCAAACTTTGGAAAACCTGAATTGCTATTTTCAAGAGGAACTGTGTTTTGTTTATTTTCTTCCCAAGTGGGATATGTTACGTTGAGTACTCAATGGAGGTAGACTGGTAGTACTAGTTTTGAAGAGCAAGAGTGAGTCCTCTGGCAGGAGGCCTCCTCTAGAAGATGAACTCAACTTAGAGAAACGTCAGTACTACTTAGTCATGCCGGTCCGAGCTAGCAGTGTTCTTTTCAGTCAAGTGACTGTATTTTGCCAGAATGGACACCCGATTGTTGTTTTGGTATAGAGAAGGAGGAGTATCTTGTCCGGTAGGCCAATCACCTACCTTTAGTCAGTTTGCACAAAGTGTCGGCATTCTAACCGGCAATATGCACAAAGTGTCGGCATACTGACCATCCGGTTATGGGGCCCAACGTGTGGTAACCCATAATCCTTTCTTTCGAGTGGTTGATCTTATAAATTATGTATGGCTAGAAAAGCCAAAACGCCACTCTTGCTTTTGACTAATGTTTATTACTTGCCAATATTTCTCTTATAAAGTTTTTACACTCTGCATCCATGAACTATTTCCACTGAACACCCAAAGCACACACGGACTAATTGAGATTTCTATCTCATCACCTTTTTACAATGATTTCAGGCCGATCCTGCTGTGGGGATGAGTAGCTTATGTTATCTGCCTTGGAAGAAAATGTTGTCTTTTATTTTTACGTATTGTTTTGGGGAGTTGAGAGTGGATGATTTTATTCATGTATTTGTTTTTCTTTTGGGAATTCATGGTTTTATTCGTGGATTTATTCTTGGGTTGTAATAAATTTTAAGTTAAACTATTATTTTCATTTTGCTATTTTAATTGTGTGACCTAGTTATAAAGACCCCTTGTCCTTTGGATGGGGCGACATCCCCGGCCCTGGCGGGCCTAGGTAGCGGGGTGTTATACCCCTCATCTTCACTGTCAGAACTTATATCTATTACTGGGATTGGGGGTGGCTCAAGAATCTAGACCTTATCATCATTGCTATTCTCCATAGGGATAACTGGCTGAGGGGCAGGCTGGGGAACTGGAAGGTCTTCCGGGTATATCGGGATAGGAGGCAACCACTACTGCCCTTTCCTCACTGTCCAAAGCATCCTAACCATCCTATAGCATCAACAAGATAGGTTAGATAAAGATTTAAACTTAAATGAATAACACACATACTATCAATATTTGCCTATAACCTAGGCTCTGATACCACTTAAAGCTTGGGACACTAGGATCATGGTTGTGGTAGTGAGTTGAGTTAGTTTTATTTGTGAAAGTAGATTTTGGCCTGAGTTTGATTGTGGTTTATATTTATCCCATGCGAGGTTAGGTCGGTTGTTGAAGACCTTTATTGTGATCAAGGATCAGGTAAACTCCTGGATAAAACCTGTTTGATACAAAAATGATTTTTTTTAATGGCAAGCCAAATGTGGAGTGCAAGAACACTCATTTCTGTAAAGGCAATTGAGGATTGAATCATTTCTTATTTTAGCCAAATAAATTATTTGGAAATCAATAAGCAGATGTAATCAAAACTTAAAACTCTTTCTAAAACTGATTTTGACAAACTTTGGAAACCCTTAATTGTCATTTTCAAGTGAAACTATGTTCTACTCGTTTTTCCCAAGTGGGATAAGTTACGTTGAGTACTCAATAAGGGTGGACCGCTAGGGCTAGTCTTTGAGGGGTTAGGGTAAGTCTCTTAGTAGATGGCCATATCGAGGAGTGAGTCCTTCCCGGATAAGATGTCAGTCCAATAGGTCATGCCGGTCCTAGTTAGCAGTTTTTATTTCAGTCAAGTGACTGTGTTTTGTCGGAATAGACATCCGGTTGTTGTTTGGGTATAGAGAAGGAGGAGTATCTTGCCCAGTAGGCCGATCACCTACCTTTTGTCAGTCTGCACAAAGTGTCGGCATTCTGACCGGTTATGAGGCCCAACGTGTGGTAACCCATAATCATTTCTTTTGAGTGGTTGATTTTATACTATCATTTTTAACATCAAACTCCAAAATTCAACTCTCTCATTTGGATAAAAAAATCAGTATTTTTTTGAAGGCTCAAGAACACCTTCAAGGTAAGTTTGTTCAAGTAACTTCATCTTCACTAATCTTTGTTCTCTAATGAATATATATATGAATAAACATGCTAATGGACTCTCTTCTTCTCTTCTCTCTTCTCTCTCTCTCTCTCTCTCTCTCTTGGCCGAATGAATTCTTCACCAATGGCCATGCTTTCTACATCTCCCTTGGACGGATTTAGTCACCTAGGTGTTGAGATCCATTTGAAACTCCTTCAAGGTACTCATCAATCAAGTAAGTCCTTTCAACTCTCTTTTTAGACTCTAGATTCATGTCTCTAGGATGATATTTGAAGGAGATGGGCTATGATTGTGGTTTAAGCATGTGTTGTTGTGATGAGTTGAGATTGAAGCATGAATGTATGTGTGTATATGATGGAGTTGGGGTTGATGCATGTGATGATTTATCTTGGATGATATTATGATGTTTTAGGGTTTAATGCATGTCTCCATGTTGTGAGTGATATTTGTGATCAAGCATGTTAGAGATTATGTCATCTATGATGAATAGGATTTATGTTCATGTATGATTATTAAAGCCATGATTATGTTTATGCTAGTAGAGGTTGGATCATGCCTTGATAAATTTAGATCTATGCTTTTATTCATGATTTGGATGATTTGATGAATTGGAGGGAGTATATATGTTCATGATTGTGGTTAGCAATAGAAATATGATCATGATCTAGTTGTCCCTAAGCTAATTTTATTTCTTCAATAAAATATTTAATAATATAATTTTTGCTAGCAAATTCGAAAACCCTAGGAAGGTAGATTTAGATTATTATATGAAGATATTTTAGTCAAATAAATGATAGCTTTTATTTCAGGAAACAAAATATATAAATATTATATGTAATAATAATATCAAATAAAGCCTTTTATATAAATAATCATAATAAGTAAAAATATTAATTTTGTAAGTCTTATATTCATAAATATCATTAAAATTTATTATCTTTCAATTATTATCTTTTAATCAAACCCTGTTAAAATTTATTTATTAGCTTCCAATTAAGACCTATTAAAATTTATTTTCAACTAATTTTAGTTAGCAATTATTTTCAAACAATTAATTATTAATAAATCATTATTTTACCTAATACCACCTAAGACTCATCACCAAATAAACTCTAAATTATTCTTAGCAAGAATTTAAACCTTCAACTTATTAGTACCTATTTCCCAAAACACTAATTATTTTAAATATCAAATTAGACTTAGCTTATAAACCTTTTTATTTATTTTTGGCCTTAAAGCGTGGGACACTAGGATCATGGTAGTAGTGAGTTTAGCTAGTCTAATTTGTGAAAGTGGATTTTGGCTTGAGTTTGATTGTGGTTTATATTTACCCCAGGCGGGGTTAGGTTAGCGATTGAAGATCTTTATTTTATCTCGAGCTAAGGATCAGGTAAGCTTCTGCATAAAACTTGCTTGATGTAAAATGTTTAATATGGCAAGCCAAATGTTGAGTGCATGGACACTCATTTCTGTAAATGCAATTGAGGATTGACTCCCTTCTTATTTTAGTCAAACAAATTATTTGAAAATCAATAGCAGATTTACTCAAACTCAAAACTCTTTCCAAAACTGATTTTGACAAAGACATTGGAGATCCTTAATTGCCATTTTCATGTGGAACTGTGTTTTGTTCATTTTTCCCATGTGGGATACGTTACGTTGAGTACTCAATAAGGGTGGATGCTAGGGCTAGTCTTTGAGGGGTTAGGGTAAGTCTCTCAGTAGGTGGCCACTTCTGAGGGGTGAGTCCTTCCCGGATAAGATGCCAATCCAGTAGGTCGTGCCGGTCTGAGCTAGCAGTTATTTCTTTTAGTCAAGTGACTGTGTTTTTCCGGAATGGACACCCGGTTGTTGTTTAGGTATAAAGAAGGAGAAATATCTTGCCCGGTAGGCCGATCACCTACCTTTTGTCAATCTGCACAAAGTGTCGGCATTCTGACCGGTTATGGGGCCCAACATATGGTAACCTATGATCATTTCTTTTGAGTGGTTGCTTTTATTGATTATGTATGTTTGGAGAAGCCAAAACACCACTCTTGATTTTAACTAATGTTTACTGCTTGCCAGTATTTCTCTTATAAAGATTTTATACTTTGCATTCACGAACTGTTTTCACTGGACACTAAAAGCACCCATGGACTTACTGAAATTTTTATCTCATCACCCTTTTTACCAAGATTTTAGGTCGATCCTGCTGTAGGGATGAGTAGCTAGTTATAGCCTGCCTTGGAAGAGAATTTTGTCATTTATTTTTATATAATGCTTTGGGAAGATGAGAGTGGATAAGATGAAGATGAGATTTGGATCATTATGCAGATTTGGTCCTAGGTAATGGGCCTAGGTAGTGGATAAGAAAAGGTAAGCCTACTATTATGCAGATATTTTGATTTATTCTAATCCTGCGTATCACTATATTAAAATGGATTTGCCATATTAATGGAGATGTGATGGGTCGAAATTGCCCATACCCGATGGTCAAGGTTCAGTGGGAGCACCATGGCATACATGATGCCACATGGGAATCGGAAGAGTGTGTTAAACGGAAGTATCCCAATCTAAAATAGAGGTATGCTTGAATTTCGGAGTAATGGGAGGATATGAAACCCCAGTCAAAACCAACCTTAGAGTAAGGGGGTTGTGAAGCATATCATATTTTATTACATGTTTAAATATATTTTTGTATGATTTTATGTGCTTCGAATTTGTGTTTTATAGTCTAGAGGGTTTGATTATGTTTATTGAGTAAAAAGGGCAAAATGATAATTTTTTGCTTGAGGAGAAATTCGGGAGATAGCTTGAGGATGAAATAGGAAAAATTTTTTAGAGAGAAAATAAGAACAAGAGTTATTGTAGTTTAGTGGTTAGAGCTTTGAAATTAATTCTTAAGGTCTTGAATTCAAATTCCATCATTAGAGCTTTAGCATGATTAAATTTTATTTTTGCTTGGGAAGGTATGATTTTCGTCCTTAAGTGCTTTAGAGTAGAGTAGAGGTGTTGTCCTAGGGGAGACATGATAGGAGTATCCTAATCCTATTCTTGTGCCCTACAAAAATTTCTAAGGGAATTTATACCTTCTTAATCCTTCATTTTTCCTACTTCTCAATTTCTTAAGTTGTTCAATTTATTCAAGCCAATTTCATTCTAGAAAATTTCAGTAAAGTATTGTGGCTTTGAAGGTTCAAAATGCCTAAAGGAAAGACATCTTATAGACCGAAAATGTGGAAGAGATGGGGAAGGTTCCAAGAGAATTAATCCCCCTAGTGAACCTTCAAAACTTCACTCTAGTTAGATTCATTTTCCTTCATGTAATGATCTGAAATTTTTCCCAGCTTCTTGTGCATTCAAGTGTCGAAATTCTCAGCCATTATTCCCTCCCAAATGCTGCCAGAAAATGGCCCTTTTGATCAGCTTGAAATCTGAAATTTTCTGGCCATTTTCGGACTACACAAATGCTGTGCAAAGCCAAAAAAATTTCTAGGCAAAATCGCAGCTTAGGTGGTCTTAAAACAAGCTGTTTCCTTCCAGTTTTCTCCCAGCTCCATAGCCACATTTTTCCTCCATGAAGAAGGCTGGAAACCAGTCTTGAAAGACCTTTGAATGCCCCTTCAAACTCTCTGCAACCTGACTGGAAAATGGTAGTAAAAGCTGCCCAGAAAAATTCCAGCAATGGCGAAATTCTGTGCAGGAATTTTCCAGCCTTGTTTTCTTTTCCAACCCTGGCCGAAACTTCATCCTTTTCCTGCACAAACCTCCTTTGAACAGCCATGAAAAGAACTCCATTGTCTTCCATAAGCTTCTGCACGAAAAGAAGTCATGGCTGTCCTAAAATATCTCCAACAAATTACTGCAATCATGCCTTGATTGGATATCAAAATTCCCGCAACCCTAATTTAGCAACCTTCCATAAAATGTCCCTTGAACAACTAGACCTTTCCTTCACCATTACACTCCTTCTTTTTGGCCATCATTAACCTTCTTCAACCAGTTTTCATCCAGCAAAAACACTGCACATCGTTCGGCCATTGCAGCTTCCAAAAAAGCTCTCCCTTGATCAAAAATATTCTTGCTATATTTTGTTTCCAAATTTTATTCCCAAAAATATTCTTTTAGGATTTCAACAACCACTTGTAACACCCCACTACCTAAGCCCACCAAGGCCGGGGATGTTGCCCCGTCCAAAAGACAAGGGGTCTTTATAACTAGGTCACACAATGAAAATAGAGGAATAAAAATAATACTTTAACTTAAAATTTATTACAACCAAAGAATAAATCCATGAATTCCAAAAATAAATCTATAATAAAAATTATCCACTCTCAACTCCCCAAAGCAATACACAACTCAAATATCAGAAAAAATCTTCCAAGACAGGCATTATCTAGCTACTCATCCCCACAGTAGGATCGACCTGAAATCATGGTAAAAATGGTGATGAGACAAAAATCTAAGTAAGTCCATGTGTGCTTTGAGTGTCCAGTGGAAATAGTTCGTGAATGCAAAGTATAAAATCTTTATAAGAAAAACACTAGCAACCAATAAACATTAGTCAAAATTAAAAGTGGTGTTTTGCCTTTTCCAATCATACATAATCAATAAAATCAACCACTCAAAAGAAATGATCATGGGTTACCACACGTTGGGCCCCATAACCAGTCAAAATGCCGACACTTTGCGCAGACTGACAAAAGGTAGGTGATCGGCCTACCGGGTAAAATACTCCTCCTTCTCTATACCCAAACAACAACCGGGTGTCTATTCCAGCAAAACACAGTCACTTGCCTGAAATAAAACTGCTAGCTCGAACCTGCACGACCTACTGGACTGTCATCTTATTCGGGAAGGACTCACCCCTCAGAGGTGGCCACCTACTGAGAGACTTACCCTAACCCTTCAAAGACTAGTCCCAGCAGTCCACCCTTATTGAGTACTCAACGTAACGTATCCCACTTGGGAAAAATGAACAAAACACAGTTCCACATGAAAATGACAATTAGAGGTTTCCAAAGTCTTTGTCAAAATCAGTCTTAGAATGAGATTTGAGTTTGAGCAAATCTGTTTATTAATTTTCAAATAATTTTGTTTGACGGAAACAAGACAGGAGACATCCCTCAATTGCCTTTATAGAAATGAGTGTCCATCATGATAAAGAGAAGGTAAGCCTGCTATTATGCAGATATTTTGACTTTGGTAAGCCAAATCTGCATAATGATCCAAATTTCTTATTCCCTACTATCTAGGCCCACCCGAGCCGGGGATGTCGCCCCGTCCAAAGGACAAGGGGTCTTTATAACTAGGTCACACAATCAAATTAGTAGAATAAAAATAATACTTTAACTTAAAATTTATTACAACCCAAGAATAAATCCAAGAATAAATCCAAAAATCCAAAAATACAAATCCATAATAAAAATTATCCACTCTCAACTCCCCAAAGCACTACACAAATCAATTATCAGAAAAATCTTCCAAGGCAGGCAATATCTAGCTACTCATCCCACAGCAGGATCGACCTGAAATCATGGTAAAAAGGGTGATGAGACAAAAATCTCAGTAAGTCCGTGTGTGCTTTGAGTGTCCAGTGAAAATGGTTCGTGAATGAAAAGTATAAAATCTTTATAAGAGGAATACTGGCAAGCATTGAACATTGTCAAAATTAAGAGTGGTGTTTTGGCTTTTCCAACCATACATAATCAATAAAATCAACCACTCAAAAGAAATGATCATGGGTTACCACACGTTGGGCCCCCTAATCGGTCAGAATGCAGACACTTTGTGCAAACTGACAAAAGGTATGTGATCGGCCTACCGGATAAGATACTCCTCCTTCTCTATACCCGAACAACAACCGGGTGTCCATTCCGACAAAATACAGTCACTTGACTGAAATAAAACTGCTAGCTCGGACCGGCACGACCTATTGGACTATCATCTTATCCGGGAAGGACTCACCCCTCAGAGGTGGCCACCTACTGAGAGACTTACCCTAACCCTTCAAAGACTAGTCCCAACAGTCCACCTTTATTGAGTACTCAACGTAACGTATCCCACTTGAGAAAAATGAGCAAAACACAGTTCCACATGAAAATGGCAATTAGAGATTTCCAAAGTCTTTGTCAAAATCAGTCTTAGAAAGAGATTTGAGTTTGAGTAAATCTGCTTGTTGATTTTCAAATAATTTGTTTAACTGAAATAAGAAAGGAGTCAATCCTCAATTGCCTTTGCAGAAATGAGTGTCCATGCACTCAACTTTTGGCTTGCCATAATAAACATTTTACATCAATTAGGTTTTATGCAGGAGCTTACCTAATCCTTAGCTCAAGATAAAATAAATATCTTCAACCGCTGACCCAACCCTGCTTGGGGTAAATATAAACCACAATCAAATTGAAGCCAAAATCCACTTTCACAAATAAGACTAGCTCAACTCACTACTACAATGATCTTAGTGTCCCAAGCTTTAAGGCCAAATAATAAATAATATGGTTTATAATCCAAGTCTAATTTGATATTTAAAATAATTAGTGTTTTGGAAACAGGTACTGATAAGTTGACGGTCTAAATCCTGCTAAGAAAAATTTAGAGTCTATTTGATGAAGAGTCCTAGGTAGTATTAGGTAAAATAATGATTTATTAATAATTAATTACTAGAAAATAATTGATAATTAAAATTAGGCAATTATTGATAGTATAATTGCCTAATTTCTTAACACCCCACTACCTAGGCCCGCCAAGGCCGGGGATGTCGCCCCATCCAAAGGACAAGGGGTCTTTATAACTATGTCATGCAAACAAAATAGCGGAATAAAAAAAAATAATACATTAAACTTAAAATTTATTTCAATCCAAAAATCGAAAATAATCCATAGATAAAATCATCCACTCTCAACTTCCCAAAGCAATACATAAACACAAATGACGAAATTCTCTTCCAAGGCAGATAACACTAGCTACTCATCCTCACAGTAGGATCGACTTGAAATCATGGTAAAAAGGGTGATGAGACAAAAATCTCAGTAAGTCCGTGTGTGTGCTTTAAGTGTCCAGTGAAAACTATTTGTGAATGCAGAGTATAAAATCTTTATAAGAGAAATACTGGAAAGCGATAAACCGTAGTCAAAATCAAGAGTGGCGTTTTGGCTTTTTCAAGCATACAGGTACAATAAAATCAACCACTCAAAAGAAATGATTATGGGTTACCACATCTTGGGCCCCATAACCGGTCAAAATGCCGACACTTTGTGCAGACTGACAAAAGGTATGTGATCGGCCTACCGGGCAAGATACTCCTCCTTCTCTATACCCAAACAACAGCCGGGTGTCCATTCTGGCAAAACACAGTCACTTGACTAAAATAAAAACTGCTAGCTCGGACCGGCACGATCTACTGGACTGACATCTTATCCGGGAAGAACTCACCTCTCAGAGATGGCCACATACTGAGCGACTCACCATAACCCCTCAAAGACTAGCCCTAGCGGTCCACCCTTATTGAGTACTCAACGTAACTTATCCCACTTGGGAAAAATGAGTAGAACATAGTTCCACTTGAAAATGGCAATTAAGGGTTTCCAAAGTTTGTCAAAATTAGTTTCAGAAAGATTTTTGAGTTTTGAGTAAATCTGCTTATTGATTTCCAAATAATTTGTTTGGTTAAAATAAGAAATGAGTCAATCCTCAATTGCCTTTACAGAAATGAGTGTTCTTGCTCTCCACATTTGGCTTGCCATTAAAAAAAAAAATCATTTTTGCATCAAACAGGTTTTATGCAGGAGCTTACCTGATCCTTGCTCACAATAAAGGTCTCCAACAGCCGACCTAATCCCGCATGGGGTAAATATAAACCACAATCAAACTCAAACCAAAATCCACTTTGACAAATAAAACTTACTCAACTCACTACTATAACCATGATCCTAATGTCCCAAGCTTTAAGGCCAAATAATAAATAAAAAAGTTTATAAGCCAAGTCTAATTTGATATTTAAAATAATTAGTGTATTGGGAAATAGGTACTAATAAGTTGAAGGTTTAAATATTGCTAAGAAAAATTTAGAGTCTATTTGATGAAGAGTCCTAGGTTGTACTAGATAAAATAATGATGTATTAATAATTAATTGTTAGAAAATAATTAATAACTAAAATTAGTTGAAAATAAATTTTAATGAGTCTTGATTGAAAGATAATAAATAAATTTTAATAGGTTTTGGTTAAAAGATAATAATTAAATTTTAATAATAAATATTTTACTTATTATGATTATTTTCATAAAAGGCTTTATTTGATATTATCATTTTATACAGTATATATATATATATATATATATATATATATATATATATATATTTCTTGCAAAAGCTATTATTTATTTGACTAAAATATCCTTATTATATATATACTAATCCAAATCTACCCTTTATAGGGCTTTTCGAAATTACTTGCAAAAATCATAATATTAAATATTTTATTGAAGGAATAAAATTAGCTTAGGGACAACTAGATCATGATCATATTTCTATTGCTAACCACAATTATAAACATATACTCCCTCCAATTCATCAAATCATCCAAATCATGAATAAAAGTATAGATCTAAATTTATCAAAGCATGATCCAACATTTACTAGCATGAACGTAATCATGGCTTCAATCATCATACATAACTATAAATCCTATTCATCACAGATAATATAATCTCTAGCATACTTGGTCACAAATACTACCTACGACATGGGGACATGCATTAAACCCTAAAACATCATAATATCATCCAAGATAAATCATCACATTCATCAACCCCAACTCCATCATATACACACATTCATTCATGCTTCAAACTCAACTTATCACAACACATGCTTAAACCACAATCATAGCCCATCACCTTCAAATATCACCCTGAAGACATGAATCTAGAGTTTAAAAAGAGGGTGGAAGGGACTTAATTGATTGATTAGTACCTTGAAGGAGTTTTGAAAGGATCTCAACTCCTAGATGACTAGATTCGTCCAAGAGAGATGAAGAAAGCATGACCGTTGGTGAAGAAGTCATTTGGCCAAGAGGGAGAGGGTGTTCGGCCAAGAGAGAGAGAGAGAGATAGAGAGAGAAGAAGAAGTGATAAGACTCCACTTCATCATGAAGATCAAGATCAAGGAGGGGGAGGTGTAACCATGCAAAGACAAGGGCCGGCGACGAAGACAAACGAAACTAGACCAAAAAGGAGGCCTCTAAAGGACAGCCGGCGCCGGCTCCAAGCAACCAAACAGGCGCCGGCTCCATTCTGTCCACAATGGCTGTGTTCGGGCAATTCAACCGCTGAAGACAGAACACAGCCGGCGCCGGCTGTGATGTCCAAACTGGCACCGGATGCACTCTGGGCACCCGTCGACAACCCCGCTTTTTAATACTTTTTTCCGATTTTCTTTAATTTTAATTGCTTGTAAAGACTTATTATGACCCAAAAAACTATATGTGATGTCCAAACTGGCACCGGATGCACTCTAGGCCCCCGTCGACAACCCCGCTTTTTAATGTTTTTTTCTGATTTTCTTTATTTTTAATTGCTTGTAAAGACTTATTATGACCCAAAAAACTATAATAGAATATCAAGGTTTACTTAGCTATGGTTAGGAAAGTATAAATAGAACCTTAGTCATTTGAAAACACAACTCACTGCACTTTAATTCAGATTTGAGAGAGGATCTTGAGAGGCCCTAGCCTCCTTGTTCATCTTGTTCAAGACCAAGCTAAAGGGTTAGTCCTCCTTTTGTATGAGTCTATAAATCTTTTGGATAATCCAATGTTGTTTTCTTTGAATGGGTCTTAGTTGCTTTGTTCTTCTAAGGTTTGTTTAAAATTCAATATTTGGGTGCCTATTTTCTCTATTCTATATGTTCTTGCTTGCCCTTGATGCTTCAAGGATGTTAAGGTGAGAATCTAGTAGAACTTTCTATTCATCTTGAGGGTCTTTGAGGCTTTGTTCTTCAAGGGTTTGAAGGGTGTAGATAGTTAGGTTACTTTATCCTTTTGTCACAAAAAAAAATCTCTGTTTTAGTTCCCATTGTTGAGCTGAACACATAATCAACAAATACACCATAGCACTAAGAAAAGCCACCACAAAAAGCCATATCAAAGAGTTTGGTATTAGAGCAAGGAAAAGCTTGATTCCCATCAAAGCTTGAAAACAAGAAAAGGAGCCCAATAAAATGAAGAAAAAAGAGGAAACAGAAAATCTCGTAACTCAAAAAATTGCTCCAAAAAGGTCTTAAAATTTTTATTATTTCTTGATTTTTCTGTTGGGAAATTGCTCCTTGATGTTGTTATAATCCTTGGGAACAAATTTGTGTTGTGTTTGTGGTGAAATTTGGCTTGAGTATGGTTGAAAATTCTGATTGTTCTTGAGTGACGAGTTACAGTCAAGGTGTTTGATAAAAGTTCTATGAGAGTTTTTTTTGCTATAGTTGGGAACTTTGATTCTTGATTTTGATTCCCTTGGGTTTTTGGGACTTAGTATATCACTCTATTGTTGGTATTCCATGTTCATTGAACTCAATTTTACTATTGCACATTTGTGATCATCTTGTTCTTCGTCATCCTAGTTTTAGTTGTTCTTGTGTCTTGTTCTTGCTAATTCTTGTTTGTTTCTTAATTTGAATTGTTTCTTGTGTGTTTAGTGCTTGTTCTTAAGTTGATTTAGTCCATTTTTTCTTGAAATTCTTGACTTAAAGCTT
The DNA here is from genome assembly GCA_026120185.1 of Voacanga thouarsii. Classification (NCBI taxonomy): domain Eukaryota; kingdom Viridiplantae; phylum Streptophyta; class Magnoliopsida; order Gentianales; family Apocynaceae; genus Voacanga; species Voacanga thouarsii. Next base: position 2,504,234 of record JANUWF010001003.1, read on the forward strand.
ACTTGTTTGAGGTGCCCAACAAGTGTTTGTAGAAATTCCCCTAAGACGCCTTAATTGGAAAAGTCTTTTGATTTGTGTGATTCACTTAGATGGACTAAACCTTCAACTATTGGGGAGAATTGGGATTGAACAAGAAGGCTTGAGTGTTGAGAAAAAGGCAAGAGGGTGAGCCTATTATTAAAAGAGGCTAAGAGAGTAAACACGAGGGTGAAGTGATCAACCTTGAGAGCCAACATGCAAGGAAGTGAGTGAGGATCTATTTTTCTTCTAATCTCTTTATTTTGCAGGTGTAAGTAAATATTCCATCACCATGGCCCATGAACAAAAGATCTCTAGGCCTAATCCAAGTGGATCTAGTAGACCTCAAGAAGACAAAATTGATGCTAGGGGACTGCGTGATGATTTGCAAGCTATGATAAGGACAATGCAAAGCGAGTGTCGAAACATGACAAGAGAGTTGATAAATCATCTTGGACAGTTTCTATCGTTGCACAAAAGAGAGGCCAAGAGTGTTTGAAGTACCAAGTCCAAGGATGAGGGATAGAGATGCTCATACTCCTCTGTTACATACCCAACAAGGGGAAGAATGGGATGAACACTCTATTGGGAGTTCCCAACAAGCTCCTATGAGAGGTGGAAGGCATGGCTTGAGAGAAGGACGAGGAAGGAATGGAGGGATCAATATAAGGGGGCTAGAAAGAGAATTTGAGGGAGTTGATGAGTAGTATGAAGGGGAACAAGTTGAGGCCTTTGGGGAACAACATAGAGGATGGGGCCATAGAGGAGGAATGAGAGAATGAGATGATGTAGAGAGGGAGCATTAGTGCAGAAGGTGTCCAAGTTTGCTACAACAACTAAGGGGGAAGGAAGAGTCGCAAAGCAAATGGGGAGAATCCCAAGCCTCTATAAGTATAGTACAACAAATGAGAAGTAGAGGATTAACTTGTGAGATTTGTTGTAGTCCAAGGTATACAAAGGTTGATTGTCCAAATAGATTGGCATATGAAAAATTTTATGGGGTGCACATTTGCGAAAGGGAGAGACAAATTGAGAATCAAAAAGCTAGACTTGAGGCCAAAGTGGCCAAGAAAAATGTTGTAGATGTTGAGGACCCAAGAAGGACAAGAAGTGAAGAAAAAATTGAGAGGGTTGAACAAGTTGAACTAATTGGCTTTGAAAATGAGGAGAAGCTAGAAAGGGAAGCTAAAGGTAAAGAAATGCTCAATCAAAATGATGAAGTAGTGCATGAAGTAGTTAAGGAAAATATTGATGAGCTTGATGAGGAGCTTAGTAATGATGAAAAAGAAGACGTAGATCCATTGAGTTCAACAAATAGGGTGACTAAGGAATATTATAACATATTATTCTTTCTAGAGGATGAGTCAAACCCATTAGAAGTGTTAGAAGAGAATGTGCAAGAAGAAGCTGAGCAAAAGAGTATGGAATTTGTTGAAGAGCCAAAGAATTCAAAAATTGAGATAAAGAATGAACAAATACGTGCTATAGATGAAGGTTTCCAAAGTGTTTCAAGTACTCATAAAGTGGAAAAAAGCTCACATCCACAAGAGAAGAAAAAGAGGAGTTGGCTAGAGGTGGTGCAAAAACAAATGAAAATGAGTGAAACTAGTTAGAATGAAGAATTTAGTTCAACTTCACAAAATGACATCAAATCTAGTGAAGGAGATAGAGAGAACAAACAAGTTTTGGTGTCTTTTGAGATGGCAAAATATAAGGATGAAGTGCTAGGTGATGTGGTACCCATGCAAACGGGTCACTTACTACTAGGGAGGCCTTGGCAATATGATAGGCATGTGTGGCATAATGGGGGGAAGAATACTTATTCCCTACTCATGGAGGGAACTAAGTTTGCCTTCACCCCAAAGGCCCCTAGTGAGGTGAACAAAAATCAAAGAATCATGAAGGAACAAGAAAAGAAGAAGGGATCGCAGGATGTTACTCCAAATCAAGAAATTGAGAGGAGATAAAAAGAGAGGCAAGAAAAAGAGATTGGTATGAGTGAGCAAGGTCAAAACAAGGGAGGTAAAAGAAGAGTGAATTTCTTAGCAAAAGAAAGTGAGGTCTTAGAAGCTATAGAAACTAAGGAACCGGATATTCTCCTTTTATGCAAGGGTTCTTATGTTTCTACTAATGATTTTTCATTGTCTTTGCCTAATGAAATTGCAGCTGTCCCTCAAGAATTTGAAGTTGTTTTTCCAAAGGAGATTGTCAACCGAATACTAACCCAACTCTTACGGACAATAATCAAGAAAAACTTGACCAATTGGGAGGGATGTTGGCCACATTTTGAGTTTGATTGCAAAAGGGCTTTTCATTCTGCCACTTAATAATCTCCTTTTGAAATTGTGTATGGTTTTAACCCCCTAACTCCTTTTGAATTGATTCCCTTGCCTATAGGTGAACGAATGCACCTTGATAGAGCTAAGAAGGCGGCAATAGAGAAAGCATTCTATGTAGAAGATGGAAATGATTCAGAGACGAATCCTTTTCAAGGAGGGGGATATGATGAGACTCCGCGTCATCATGAAGATCAAGATTAAGGAGGGGGAGGTGTGACCATGCAAAGACAAGGGCCGGTGACGAAGACGGACGAAACTAGACCAAAAATGAGGCCTCTAAAGGACAGCCGGTGCCGACTCCAAGCAACCAAACAGGCGCCGGCTCCATTCTGTCCACAATGGCTGTGTTTGAGCAATTCAACCGCTGAAGACAAAATACAGCCGGCGCCGACTGTGATGTCCAAATCGGCGCCGGCTGCACTCTGGTCACCCGCCGACAACCCCACTTTTTAATACTTTTTTCCGGTTTTCTTCAATTTTAATTGCTTGTAAAGACTTATTATGACCTAAAAAACTATAATAGAACATCAAGGTTTACTTAGCTAGGGTTAGGATAGTATAAATAGAACCTTAGTCATTTGAAAACACAACTCACTTCACTTTAATTCAGATTTGAGAGAGGATCTTGAGAGGCCCTAGCCTCCTTGTTCATCTTGTTTAAGACTAAGCTAAAGGGTTAGTCCTCCTTTTGTATGAGTCTATAAATCTTTTGGATAATCTAATGTTGTTTTCTTTGAATGGGTCTTAGTTGCTTTGTTCTTCTAAGGTTTGTTTGAAATTCAATATTTAGGTGCTTATTTTCTCTATTCTATATGTTCTTGCTTACCATTGATGCTTCAAGGATGTTAAGGTGAGAATATAGTAGAACTTTCTATTCATCTTGAGGGTCTTTGAGGCTTTGTTCTTCAAGGATTTGAAGGGTGTAGATAGTTAGGTTACATTATCCTTTTGTCACAAGAAAAATCTCTGTTTTGGTTCCCATTGTTGAGCTGAACACATAACCAACAAATACACCACAGTACCAAGAAAAGCCACCACAAAAAGCCATATCAAGAAGAGAGTCCATTAGCATGATTATTCATATATATATTCGTTAGAGATGAAAGATTAGTGAGGATGAAGTTGCTTGAATAAACTTACCTTGAAGGTGTTCTTGAGCCTTCACAAAAATACCGATTTTTTATCCAAATGAGGGAGTTGGATTTTGGAGTTTGATGTTGAAAGTGGTATGGATGGACTCACGGTAGTGAGTAGATGAACTCTGGAAATTTTTGAAGAAGATTGAAGTGGTTTAGAGAGGTATTAGGCGAGAGAAGTGAGTAGGTGTTCTTGGTGTTCTATGTGTGCCTGAAGGTTGAAGAGAATAGAAAGATTTTGATTGAGGCTGCCGAAATTCTATTGGATGGTAGTGGCCGAATTATTTGTGCAGTTTAGGTTGATGATTTTTCTGGGTTGAAAGGAAAAGGAAAGGCTGGTTGTTGAAATCCTAAGAGAATATTTTTGGGAATCAAATTTGGAAACAAAATATAGTAAGAATATCTTTGATCAAGGGAGAGCTTTTTTGGAAGCTGCAATGGCCGAATGATGTGCAGTGTTTCTGCTCGATGAAAGCTGGTTGAAGAAGGTTAATGATGGCTAAAACGAAGGAGTGTAATGAAGGAAATGTCTGTTTGTTTAAGGGACATTTTATGGAAGGTTGCTAAATTAGGATTGCTGGAATTTTGGTTTCCAATCAAGGCATGATTACAGTAATTTATTGGAGATATTTTAGGACAGCCATGACTGGTTTTCGTGCAGAAGCTTGGGGAAGACAATGGAGTTCTGTTCATGGCTGTTCAAAGGAGGTTTGTGCAGGAAAAGGATGAAGTTTCGGCCAGGGCTGGAAAAGGAAACAAGGCTGGAAAATTCCTGCACAGAATTTCGCCATTGCTAGAATTTTTCTGGGCAGTTTTTGCTGCCATTTTCCAGTCAGGTTACAGAGAGTTTGAATGGGCATTTAGAGGTCTTTCAAGGCTGGTTTCCAGCCTTCTTCGTGGAGGAAAAATGTGGCTAAGGAGCTAGGAGAAAACTAGAAGGAAACAGCTTGGTTTAAGACCACCTAAGCTGCGATTTTGCCCAGAAATTTTTTTGCTTTTGCACAGCATTTGTGCAGACCGAAAATGGCCAGAAAATTTCAAATTTCAAGCTGATCAAAAGGCCCATTTTCTGGCAGCATTTGGGAGGGAATAATGGCTTAGAATTTCAACACTTGAATGCACAAGAAGTTGGGAAGATTTTCAGATCATTACATGAAGGAAAATGAACCTAACTAGAATGAAGTTTTGAAGGTTCACTAGAGGGATTAATTCTCTTGGAACCTTCCCCATCTCTTCCACATTTTCGGTCCATAAGATGTCTTTCCCTTAGGCATTTTGAACCTTCAAAGGCCACAGCACTTTACTGAAATTTTCTAGAATGAAATTGGCTTGAATAAATTGAACAACTTAAGAAATTGAGAAGTAGGAAAAATGAAGGATCAAGAAGGTATGAATTCCCTTAGGAATTTTTGAAGGGCACAAGAATAGTATTAGGATACTCCTATCATGTCTCCCCTAGGACAACACCTCTATACTACTCTAAAGCACTTAAGGACGAAAATCTAACATTCCCAAGCAAAAATAAAATTTAATCATGCTAAAGCTCTAATAATGGAAGTTGAACTCAAGACCTTAAGAATTAATTCCAAAGCTCTAACCACTAAACCACAACAACTCTTATTCTTATTTTCTCTCTAAAATATTTTTCCTATTTAATCCTCAAGTTATTTCCCCAATTTCACCTCAAGCAAAACTTGTCATTTTGCCCTTCTTACTCAATAAACATAATCAAGCCCTCTAGACGATAAAACACAAATCTGAAGTACATAAAATCATACAAAAATATATTTAAATAAGCAATAAAATATGATATGCATTCCAACCCCCTTACTCTAAGGTTAGTTTTGACTGGGGTTTCACACCAACAGATGACTCCTTGTAACACCCCGTCATCGTCACACGCACTGCGCTTCCCTGTACCACAAATGATTTCTAGTTCACCTTCACAATCGAGAGGTGCTTCTCCAGTAGAATCTCCTACATTTGCATCACAGGATATAGGATCACAGGCCATAGATCCCCGACCTGTGATTATTCCTCGAGGGGACGGGTGAGTAATTTATAATTATTTATTGATTTCTAATTCAGTATATCTTCTTTAATAATCATATTATTTTCCTTTCTTGTTATGTAAAATAGGTTTGCTGGTTCTGATAAATGTGTGAGAGAGATTCAAGGCATATTCAAGAGACAATTCAATGGCTCTTATCCTACATACTTACATGTCCCGATACACGTTTGGGATATGTGATTCGACGAGTAAGGAGTATGTTTCTTTTACTTTCTTACAAATTTAATCTCATGTATATTGTTATTGAAACATAACTAAATAGTTGTCATTTGTTGTATTTGTAGACAGATTTACTTTAAAGTGTAATTTAAACTTTAATAGCGATGGTTTATTGTATTTGCATAAATTATTTCGTTGGGCTCCTGAACATGGTCCCCAAATACAGAGAAATTGGTAAAAGTAGTGTTCAAGAAGATTTTCTAATACTTTGTCGAGGATCCGGAAGACCACACCTACTAATTCGTGTCCAACTTAGATTGATCCAACAAATTGGTCAGAGATGAACAAACAATGGCTGGACCCCAAATATCAATGGATCGTGTAGTCTGCAAAGGAAAACCGGTCCCGTTGTAGTGTCATTCACACAAGAGGTTCGATCTCTTTCATAGAACACGAGGAACACATGGTAAATTCAATTTTGTTAACTTTTATATAATTCATAATTGTTTCAATCTTCTTTACCGTATTCAAAATTATTATTCTTTTCTATCAATTTAATTGCAGAGGAGACATGAAAAGGACGCTTTTAGCTATCTGGACATGTTCAAAAGACTACATATGTTCCAGACCGGGGCAAGACAAGATCAATTCATGGGCAAGCATTCGCAAAAGATATTGGTAAAAATAATTTGGATGTTACATTAATTATTGTTATTCTTCTTTTAATTTTTATAAACTCACATTTTATTTCAAGAGGAGGCAAATTTCACCAAGGAGCGCTACTCTTAGATGGAATGTAGTGGCTCTATCGACTTCATTGCTATGCCAAATGACAAAGCTATTATCATTGAGGCAACTAGCGAATTCAATAAGGGTCGTGTCTACCGATTGGGATCAAAGGCTACACGAATTATGGAGCAGATGCATCAGTCTCATCTGTTAGGATCATTTTCATCCACTCCTGTTGATGTTGACTAGATAGTTGAGACTAGGGTTCAACAGAGGATTCAGGAGGTTAAGGATCGATAGAGGCATCAAGAAAGGAGCTGCGAAGATAAGTACAAGCATCGTGAGGAGAGGATTAAGAAGAATTTTGAACATAAAGTTACATGCATCACTTCTTGGATGGCAGTTATGTCCGAGAAGATGGGGCTTGTTGTACCACAGTTATCTTCAGTGTTTGAGGATGAAAACGAGGATGAAGATGAGGACGAGGACAAGGACGAGGACACTGATGATTTATTGGTTTCCCCACCAGATCATTATCTAGGTCCTAGTACCGAGTTTGATGGTCCTCTCGCTCCTCCTTCAGCTAGTGCTCCTAATGCTTTAGCTGTATGATTATATTCTTTATATTATTTAGCTATTACGATACTTATGTGTCGATGCATATTTAGATTATTGTGGTTTTAATTTATGATTTAGCCGGTTGTAGTTTATTATTGGTTTCAGAATTTTATTTGATTGTTTGGATTTTTACACGTGAAACAACATTACAGGCTTGATATTTAAGAGAAAAATGCTTCAAAAATTGTCACAGATTTTTTAAATTTATTCAATTGTCAATAATTCTGTCACAAATCCGTCTCAACTTGCTACGGATTTGAGACAGATTTTTTTAAATTTTGTTTTGATTTGTAATTATTCCATTGAAATTCCGTAGCAACTTGCTATAGATTTGTGACAGATATTTTTCTCATTTTATTTGTTCTGTTGCAAATCCGTCTCAACTTGCTATGGATTTGAGATGGATACTTTCCCCATTTTTTTATGTGGAATTATTCTGTTGCAAATCCGTAACAACTCGCTACGAATTTGCGATGGATATGTTTCCTAGAGTGATTATTCTGTGGTAAATCTGTCGCAACTTTCTACGGATTTACGATGGATATTTTTTCCATTTATTTTAATGTGTAATTATGTTGTTGCAAATCCCTCTCTAGTTGCAAATGATTTGCGACGGATATTTTCCCATTTATATTATACTTTGTAATTTTCCATCGCAAATCTGTAGCAAAGCTGCTGTGGATTTGCGATGGATTTTTTTTCATTTAATTTTACCAGTAAATATTTCGTTGCAAATCTGTCGCAACATTCTATGGATTTGCAATGGATTTTTTCCACATATTATTTTAATTTGTAATTATTCCGTTGCAAATCCCTCTTAAGCTACTACGGATTTGTGACAGTATATAATATCCATTGCAATTCCGTAGCAAAAGATTTCACATATTAGTTTGGTTGACCAGCGATTTTGCCTTTGCAAATGTGTAGTTATTTGCGACGGATTTAATCTCTCGTCGCTGTTTACGATGCTCTTATTTGCGATGGCCATTTCCATCACAAATCCATCGCAACTCTGAATCTGCGACGCATTTGTGACGGATTTGGCCATTGCAAATAGCTCTTTTCTTGTAGCAAAAGACCCTTAATCATTTTGATGGAACGACATCCCTATCCTTTTTGGGTATATGTATAGTGGGGTGTTACATATAGAATCTTATGGAAAGCTATAGAAACTTTGAGAAAACCATAGAAATCTTGAAAAACTTGTGGAAATTCCATTTGTCATGCTAAAACCAAGCAACCAATCATAGTTCTCCAAGTTGCTTAAAGTTATCTTAGGCATAGGTAGCCCACCAAGCTTTTATCCATGGCTTACAATTCTTATATACAAATATAATAATACATGAAATAACATATATATATATATATAAGAATCCATTGTCCCTTTTCTCACCATTTTCTTCTATTTTAACCGTGGTTGACCATGTTTCCCAAACAGTAACCATAGTTAGAGTTGCTATTCATCTCAGTTGGTAAAACTTTTTATGTTTACCAATACATTCTATATATTAAACTGAGCATTTGGTGGCTCTCAGAAATTTCATAATCCTTTGTAGTTTTTCTTAATTTGCAATAAAAAATGTCTTCGATGCCCCTTAAAATTTTTATTGCTTCAAAATGTCCTTTTAATTACATTGATCATTTCTTATTTTGAGCCTTTGTTCATATACTCATTCAACAAAGATAGTGCCTATCAAAGTACATAAGAGAGAAATATTACCCCACCTCATAAGAGATGTAGTGTTGTGAGACAAGAATAATGGCTTCAATCTTAGAGTCAATGGAAAATATCTAACATGCTTGCATGCAATTGTAATACCCTCTTTCTTGTACCTCAGAGCATTAGATACCTCACAATGAGTAACGGCTTCATTTTTCCCCCTGTATATCCTGCAATTCTTTTGACAAATATCCTAAACTTTGTATTTCATTCCTAACACATTCATTATCTTACTAGCCTTATAGTAATTTTTGGAAATTTTCACTCCCATGTTAAAGCATATGTTAGAAGCTCAAGTAGCATTTCAATGGACTTATTCGACCACCCAGTGAGGACTTTTAAGTGTAATAAACTCATGATGAATGACAGAGAGCAAAACTGAGTACAACCTGGATATAATTCCATATTAGCCTCTTCTAATAATTTAAGTATCTCCCTAAAATCTTTAGACTCTTCATATGAATTATCGAAGTTATTAATACTAGCAGCATCTTGAACCATCTCAACCATGTCATTCCCTTGTACATTTTTAGTCGAAGGAATGCTGATAGTTGTATTACAAGAAAATATGTATGTTTCCTTATGAAAAGTCCATTTTTTGTACCAACACATAAAACTCCATATTTAGCAATGTTGTTTGACCTCTATTATACTATCAAGTTACCTATTTTGACACTTTATACAAGGAAAATAGATTTTGGATCTATCAGGTTTGTCTTTTAATGCAAATTCTACAAAAGTATCCAAACTGTTATTATATTCATCACCTAAATGGTCTTATGACTGAATCTACGACCGGTCTATCCGTCTAATCATTTTGCCACAAAGAAAGCCATACCTCACATAAATCAACTTTGAAAATGGAGCATGAAATTAAATATCATTATGCTAATGGAGAAGAGAAATATAAAGCTATGGATTGGTGAAACACAAGGACAAGGAAAACTATGAAATTATCTATTTTGATCTTGTCTATTTTGAAATCAAGTTCAAAACTTTAATATAAACTCTTAGCAAAATATTAGTTCTTAAGCCACAAAATTCTTTTAAGTCATTTTCCATTGTTTCTTTAGCTATCATAAAGAAGAGTATTAGAAATTTGAAATCAAAATATGATTTCCAAGTTTTAAATGGCATTAAAATTTAACTTGAACTATCTATATAAAAAATAAATAAAAGTCAACGGAGGGGCTTTAAAATGAAAATCACATATTTAGCATTGTAATCCTATATCTCTTATGTTGCTTTTCATAACTCACTATTTAACATGAGGTTAGTTTTTCATTGAAAAAAGTTCTCCCCACCTCATTATTCACTATACCAAAAGATTTAATTAGTGAAGTTCTCCAATAAATAAAAAGAATAAAAGATTTAGTGAAGTTTTCTTTTATCCATTTAGTTTTTAAGGCAAATAGCAGGAATAATTAGAAAACCATTTTGCTAATGCAGAATCTCTATTCAAAAACCCATATATACTTCACTAGAAGTAGGATCTAAACAGGTAATAGACGCACATTCATGTGTGCATATTATTCAAAATGAGCATATTACACTAGAAGCACTCTGACAACCCATTTCATCTATGATTAACCTAAATTAGGCTAAGTTTTAGCCACAAAAAAAAAATCTTTTTCCAGCCAGCAACTTTAATTGTATAATATTTTAATATTTCAATAGAGCACTTTTAATCAGCTAGCATACACGGAAAAAAAATGATCCCATTCTAAAAGAATAATACATGATCACTTTTATCAAGATCTTCAAATGTCACTGCTGTCATATTCGTTGGATTCTATTCTACTCCTTTGAAACCTAAATCAACCCCAGCAAGAATTAAAATGGTCTCCATCTTGAGCTACCATATGTTGAAGTTGACACCTTGATCGAGTTTCTTCACCTTAGTCTTCATTATCCTCATTGCCACAGAGTCAGCAGCTAGAAGCTCTGATACTAGTTTTTTAAGGATAGGTCCCAAGAGCAAACTAAAAACTCAAATGGAAAAATCCACATAAAACGATAATAAAGAAATAAATTAATGATAATGCAGAGAAAAAATAGATTAATGAAAAAGAAAATAAAAAGAAAGACATAAAAATTTACGTAATTTGATTAAATAACCTATGTCCACAGGTAGAGGAAGAACAAAACTTTACTATGAAGAAGACAATATACAAAGTTTTAAGAAAGTGTACCTAAATCCATAAACACCATTAGTATATAACATGGAAACCACTGAGAACAAATGCCTAAGCAGGTCCCTTGGGTTGGTGTGCTTAATAAAAGAACAAAACAAAGCCTAAAATGGGCAACTTGAGGCGGTGGGGGTGCATGGCCATCCGATGTGGGATGTCAAGTCACCCTAAAACAAAGATGTCCTCAAGCCTTCAATTCTCACTAAAAGCTATACAAAAGCCTTCACCAGCCAAAAACTAAAAATAAAAATTTGATACTCGTTAAACTATAATGCAAAGTTCATTATATTAGAATGAGAAAGAGGAGCCAAGTCACTACACGTAATCATTGTTTTTCCTACCAAAATTCTACCAAAAATTAATAGTTTTGGTTGCAAATTGCATTTTCCTACCATTTTCCATCCAAACCCAAGTGGTTGGAAAAACCCTCGTTGGAAAAAAATTTCCGTTCAACTTTTTGTATATGGTAGGAATTTTGGGACCAAAATTATGCCAGGAAGTTTGGTATGTGGGCAGAAATCTTTGAATAAAAAAGCTAAATTTTTTTCCTACCAAATTGGTTTGGTAGGAAAAAATGTAAACACTTTCCTTCCAAAAGATTTGGTAGGATATTATTTAATAAAAATAATTTGTAAAAAATTAAATTAAATTTCCGACCAAATGATTTGGTAAGAAAATTTATTTTTAAAAAAATAAATAATTGTTCCGCCCTAAATATTTGGTAGGAAATGATTTTTGAAATATAATATTTTCAAAAACTAAATTACATTTCCTACCAAATAATTTAGTAGGAAAAATTATTTTCATAAAATAAATAATTTTTTGAAAATAATTTTTCCATCCAAAATATTTGGTAGGAAATGATTTTTAAAATATAATATTATCAAAAAATATATTAAATTTCCTACCAAATTATTTGGTAGGAAAATTTATTTTCATAAAATAAATAATTTTCCATCTAAAATATTTGGTAGGAAATGATTTTTAAAAAATAATATTTTTGAAAAATATATTAAATTTCCTACCAAATTATTTGGTAGGAAAATTTATTTTTAAAATATATATATGTTTCCGTCCAAAATATTTGGTAGGAAACATCATTTCAAAATTATTATTTCCATCCAAATTGATTTGGTAGGAAATTTGGAAGAAACGTTTATATTTTTAATATTTCCAACAAAAATAGTTAGAAGGAATTTTTTTTTTTTTGAAAATTATTTCCTACCAAATATTTTTGTAGGAAATGGAATTTTTTTTTTTCCTACCAAAATGTTTGGTAGGAAATTCAATCTTCTTATTAAATGGTATTGTTTCTTCCAAAACTATTTGGTAGGACCTATATTCCTACCTTATAGTTTTGGTTGGAAATATTTTTTTATGTGGAATTTTTTTTTTTTTTTTGGTACCACATTTTGATCAAAAACAAAATCCATGTATAGAATTTTAAAATTAGTTCTATAACTAAGTACCAACAAAATAATGTGACTAAACAAATGCCAATAATATTATATTCTAAAAAAGTATATATCCTGAATCCAATTTATACTCAACAAAACATGATTGTAAATTGTCAACTTAAATTTTCAACAACTCTAAACCATATAAGTAATTGTCAACTAAATCTTGAACAGGAAGAGCCAGAACTCCCACGTTTACCTGAATTAATTTGCATAAACTCCTTTACTACAGCCATTAACTCCTCTTTTTCCTCCTTTGATTTGTTAAATGCAACTATTAACTCTTCCTTGTCTTGATTTGATTTGTTGAATGCATTCATTAGCTCCTCCTTGTGTTGGTTGGATTTGTTAAATGTAGCCATAAGCTCATTTTTATCCTCACTTGCTTTTTGGAGTTGCTCCGTTAAGGTTGTAACTTGAGTTTTAAGCTGCTCAATCATCTCCATGTAGTGAGAGGAATGGTTTTGACTGTCACTCCGTGCTCTAAATGATCATGAAAAATATACTTGGGTGAGTGTATGTCCAATTGAACTAAGGCCGTAAACATGTCCATGGCTTATGCCACCAATATTTTCTAACCATATTGATGTATGATTAATTGTGGGAGGCCTACTCGAGTTACTATCTTATATATTTGCCACTATCTCATTATAAGCTTTATCATATAACTCATGACCTCTCTGCTACCAAAAATTGACCATGCCATGAAGCTCAATAGGAACATAAGAAATTTAAAGCCCTCTATGATCTCAAATTCCATAATGAACAATACATAATAACTAAGTGTTAGAAATGAAAAGTATTCTCAAAATACGGCCTTTTGTTCTTGATAACATATGGGGAGATCTGCTTTTGTAAAGGCTCATAAATGCAAGCTCATCAAAAAGTTCAACTATATATATGCAAAAAAGGAAAATCTTTTTATTTCTCCAAATTTAAGGTGTTGAATGTAGAAATTGCTAGACTCCATAGAGGTGTAGCTCCAAGCTCCTAAAAGTATGAATTCTTTATAGATCCCAATTGCTAAATTCAATTGGAAAGGTTAAAAGGCTTTGAATTTCTCAGATTTTCTATAGCCCAAAAATTCATTCCTAGTTAGATTTTCAATTGGTTACAGGACTAACCGAAGCAATTATGAAGATAACAGTAAAGAACTCAAAAGTACAAAAAAAAAAAATTTGCAGTCAATCATAGAGAGAAATGCATGCATGCATGGCATTCAATCTTTTTGCAGTTGATATTTTCAGCATCCAAATGCTCTCCAAACCTAAAACTATCTGTTGTCATCACACTTCTCTAATCGTTTACATACCCAAGACATTAAACTAACATCATTCAGGCAACAAATAGGTCAATTTCGAAGTTTAAGATTATCCACAATTTGCCCAAATTTTTCCTTTTTCTTTTTAAACATTTCTCAAACCTATGGTCAAACTCAAGTACACATAGCAACAAGATAATTTATTTTTTTGTAACCAATTCAAGCACCATTATTTATACATGGATGCACTTACAGAAACAATTCGAGCCTTCTCATCCACAAACGTCTGAACAGTAATATTTGACCTATTTGTTATGTTCTCCTCCTTTACATCGCCAATAGCTGATGGAGCACTTGGTTCAATACAAGCATTTTTCGACAAATGAGCATAATCATGCAATTCCAAATGAGTGATTTCCCTATTTAGCTTATTCTCCTAAAAAAAAAAATTATAGGTGGTCATAATTGATAGTATGTTATATAAAACTGTTTACATGGAAATTAATTCCTACCAGCCTCTTTTTTGTCAAAGAAAATGAAATCGAACCACTTGTATGCTTTGAAAGATCAAGTCCATCTCGATCCATATTCTTGTTTGATTTATTTTTTCCCGAGATTTTTTTAAATTCTTCTTCCTAATACTGTGTATACTTGTTATAAACTTCCTCTGACATCCATGGTGGTCTTCCTATTATTCGTGCCTCATACAGTGTGTCAATCAGTCTATTTTTCCCTTTTCTTTCAAATGTCAACTTCATATAAGGCTCCATTTCAGGATCCCAAGTACAATATTTCTGCATTTCATTAATGTAAGTCACTAAAATATACTCATAATAATTTTGCCATAAATATATTTAACTCATTAAATATTACCTTAAACTCCTCAAACCACAAATCCCTCACATTCTGTGGCACTTGTTTCCAAGTTGGATATGCATCTTCAAATTTACATTTAAAAGAAATAGTTAATTTCCACACCACTTTATCACTATCAATACAATCAAATCTGTGATTGTCAAAACAAATATGATAAGCATATAGTAAGCTTTTATGTGAAAAATTAATATGTGAAATTATAAATATTTAATTATATAATAATATATTCTCCGTATTAATCTAAATAAGATATTCTCACTCTTTTGAAGGTGGAAAAACATTGACATGTAACTTTTGATTTGGTTGAGGCTCTGGCTGTTCCTGTTGCTCAGATCTCACAAAAAGTGCAATTGTGGCTGGAACAGAGCTCGGATCATGATTTACGGAAGGTGATGATGCATCATTATCTACAACATAAGGAGGTTGTAGTGGAGGCACAGATTGGAGAAATTCTGCTCTTCTCTGCCTTCTTCCTGTCATTCTTACCGATGACAACAATAAATCATGAGCTACTAAAAATAGGAGAGTTTAAAGAAAACGGTTACACATATGACCTTCCGAGCTGGTAATAGGTTATTTTAAGCACAAGCACTTCTCACTGGCAAATGACACAAGAAATGTATTTACATTTGCATACACGCCATCACAACAGGGGAGTACCGAAAGAGTGTAATTCTATGCTTTAAGTTCTTTCCAAAACAGTTGAAAAAGTGACTACATAGAAATGCTATTAAAAAAATTCACCAATATTTCCATCTTAACATCTTCGATAAGCAAAACTGCTTTTGAGAATCTAAGAGAAAGACTGCATGGTTTTGAGCATCTAAGATGAATCTTTTCCATGTCTGCATCATACTCAAAGTCAGAATTATATGGTAATAAAATTTGTATTAACCCTCATCTAAGATCTACAATGATCTAAAATAGCTTGCCTACTTAACTTGAAACAAGCATTTCCAGCAACTACATAATGGAAGCCTTCATTGTTTACTCTATAACTTTCTATCCACTTATCCAAATCAAGTCAAATTTTCCCAAAATGTTCCTATGATACTTATATATAAAGTCCACTACATTAGGTTCCAGAATTAATGGCCATTTTGTATAGTTTATTCAGTGACCAAATTGCACACAAAAGATACCTGCAAAATTCAGTCTTGGTAATTGAATAGAATGCTGATTTGATTTGCTTTATCCTACAATTGTAGATAAATTAATGAGAGAAAACCATAGAATAAACATGAGGCTGCTTGCTTATTAATGGGAAACACATATCAAAAGTTCATTGCATGGAGGTAGGTTTATGTGGGCATAGTTGTTATGCTACAAAAAAACTTATGCTATCTATTTCCTCTCATGGTTTCTTGAACCTTATCCCATTTGTTCCAATTCTAAAATGATATGCTTCAACTAGTGCATATTTTTAGATTTTTATTTGTCATTTTTCTTAGAGAGTGTGACTTACTTGTAAGTTGAACTAAGCATTGGTGTAGGTTCAGTCTTCATCCTTCCCCCTTAAGTTTGTAATATTCTTGTGGGAAAATGGTTAGGGGGATAGGAAAATATCAAGCTGGGAAAGATTTGGGGAACCTTGTACTTAAAGTTCTATATAACCTTGGATAAAGCTTCTTCCATCCAAATGGATGTTGAAATTATACAAATGGATGTTGATGCTGATAGTTATCACTACTTAGTTCTCACTGCTACTTTTCACAATCACCATGCAGTTCATCACTAAATCAAGAAAGTAAAGAGCTCAAGAAAGTGTCCATAAACACTAAATCAAGAAACAGGAAAATCAAGCCAAGAAATGCAAATAAAAGAGGAACCAGGAAAATCAAGAAACAACTTATTATCCGACAAAAATTTTCCTTCTTCTGGCACATGATTATATAACAAGACTAGTTAACAAAGGGGATGAACCTGTATCTAACCTTGCTAATGTATTCAGTATACTTCTCCCTAAAAGTCTCCACCATCACAGCCTCCTCTACCCTTGCCTTTTGACCATAATATATTAAGTAAGCATTTTTTACATATCAGATTCCAGTAACTTAAGCAAGCATTTTTTGCAAACCCACATAGAAAATCTACATTCATTATTTGAGCATAGGGATATATAAACTAGTCCATACATTTTTTTTCCCTAAGCAAAATTAGTCTGTAACTTCAAAAAGGTAAAACTAAACTACCATATGCAAACTTTAGTGATGTAAAATGACCATATACATTAGATGCCACAAGGTTAAAATGAGCAAGATCTGAGAGAGATAGGTAAAGTTACTATACTGAAAGATGAAATAGAGTAAAATAGTACAAGCCACGCAACATACAGAAAGGGCAAACTTGCTAAAAAGCTGTCACTCCTTTATCAGTGCACCCAGCAACAACAACATATCCTTCTAACGGTAACTTCTTTTCTTTTAGCAATTGAGCTTTCTTCTCATCAACAAATTTTCCAACAGACCTTTGAACTACACTACATGACAAAGTCATTTAGAATACATCAACTTGAATGAAAAGATTCAGTGCAAATTAAAATTAAAAATTAAAAAAAATAAAATATTTCTCTTTATACTTCAATACCAAGTCATCATGTAGCTAAGCAAAATCAAGAGATGTATGTTGCTTGCAAGAAAGCTGCTTTGGACAAACACTAATGCCATGACTATGGCACATTGCTCTTTTGGTGAAGTATTCCAGTAAAACCTTCAAATTAATGTCACACAATTCATTGTCCACTAGGAGCAATATATGTTGTAGGACTAAAATAAAATGTTTCCTGGTGTAAAAATTTCATATGTATAAAGAGGCAACACAAGTGATAATATGGGAAACTACAAATTCTTGATTGTTTAAGTGGTTGATAGCTTAAACCAACCGTGATGTCTACAAGACACTAACAAATAGGTAAAGTTCAAAATTGAGCAAACTGGCTAATATTCTCACTTTATTTATTTAAAACAATACCTATCAATCTTCTAGTAGCAAGAAAATTTAATTCTAGATCAAATATCAGTAAATTCTTTAAATTCATTGTCCTCTTGAGGTTTTTCCAAACAATCCAATTGAGAAAAATTGCACAGGAGAAATTGTATTAAGTGTGTACCATAAACATGAAATTAAATACCATAATAACTTTCATACCAAAATAATAATAATAATAATAATAATAATAATAATAATAATAATAATAATAATAATAATAATAATAATAATAATAAATGAACATATAGCATAACAAAGCTGCCAATTTTCACTGTATCAGACCATAAACATCATATAGACATGCTCAATAAATAAAATTCGCCTTTTGAGTGTAAATAAATAATACCTGTAGAAGTGCTAAATCAACCATCTAACGTCCATTAAGCTTTTCAAGATAAGAAATGCAAATAAAAGAGGAACCAGGCAAATCAAGAAAAAACTTATTATCCGACAAAAATTTTCCTTCTTTTGGAACATGATCAACAAATTTGATAAATTTTATGTGCTAATGGAAATTCAATTGCCAATTCAAGTTCAAATTTGTGAGAGCAGGATAGTAGTATCCTCGGTCGAGTCACCACTAGTAAGGTAATAATAAAGATGGATAATTTCATTGGAGAATGGACAGAGAAAGGTGTCAGTTGCCTTTAACTTATCTACCTGACCATTTCGCCCAAAAAAAAGGAAAAAAAAGTGAATTTCCAGTCTTGCTAAATTATAAGAGAATTATTACAAATCTGAAAAAACAACAAAAGCAAATCATTTCCCTTAAAAGGCATATGAATACCAGAATAAACGAGAACTTACAGATGCAGTTTCTGAATTTACTTGAGCAGATTGCTCCAGCTTTGAAGGGTAGTCCTAATTTTCATCCAGAGGAAGATAAATTGCAATCTGAAAAAGGAAACATGAGATAGTTCAATTTGAAGAAACAGTGTTTGCCACATACAGAGATCTTGTATATATTTCTACTTTATGGAGAAGAACACATAAGCAAATGCACAACTAATTATGAGACATGAACTACAAATTCTATATGTCATAAATTGCATAATTCATTCGTGTTCTAACTTCTTCATCATGTTGAGAAACTTCCATCCGAATAAAATTTAATTAGTCGTAGGAGAATGACCAAAGAATATTGATACTGGACAAGGAATTTTTACAACCAAATCGAAGTATATGATCCTTGCATTCTTATACAATTTTTTTTTTGGGGGGGGGGACAAAAAGAATCTTTGCACAAATTTACATTATCAGCAACTACACTACATGACAAAGTCACTTAGAATACATCAACTTGAATGAAAAGATTCAGTGATGAATTAAAATTCAAAATTAAAAAAAGAATAAAATATTTCTCTTTATACTTCAATACCAAGTCATCATGAAGTTTAGAGAGAGATGGGGAGGCCATTGAATATTAAATATCAAAACTAAAAATTAAGGTTCAAATGAATTGAAATGAACATTCAGGGAAGCAAGACCTTTAAGGGTTGACATATATGCACGAGAGAAGAAGGAAAAAGAAGTGCTTGGTCATAGGGGCAAATTTCTAAAGGTGAATCAAATGCCATTACCTGATTTATTTAATGAGAAAGCCATCTTCAGCTCACATGTTTATGGATATGGAACAAGAATGACACAAAAAAGGGAAAATGTTGTTAGTGTAGAAGACAAAATGTTGTCTAGAAAGTAAATAAACTAGTACAACATAAACTTTTAAGCAATCAAATCCAGATTCTTAAGAAACATAATAGATTGAAAATGTGTTGAAGACCCAAGTGAAAAGTCTAAAAAGACTATTTAATTTAGACAATCAAACTCTATTTTTGTACCAAAGCATCAACCTAATGTTTTCTAATTACAGGAACATACATGTCGTAAGAGATCAAACTACATCACTTAACAATATCATACACTAGTTTTTTTTTTAGGCATTGCATTAACCAATCATAAACAGATTGGGAACTGCTAAAGATAGGCAGAACAAAAGCTTACTGGAAAAGCAAAATATTAAGATGTTACTGCAGCAAACCAGAACATTTTGTCAGCCTCAAACATAATATTCTTGGGCAAAAACCAGATTAAGTAGAGACAGTGATGCAATGCCCAAAAAGAACAAATTAAATCTGTTTATTAGAGATGTACCAAGACAGAGATAGTAGCCAACTCTAAATAATTGATTTGTAGCTTTTTTAGCAAATTAAAGTGCGAGCAAAAAGCTCTCGTGGTCAATCCTTTGAGGCAAACAATCAGGGCCTCTGGGTAGCTGTGATTCTTTAACTGCAAGTGGTGTCACAGTTTATTAGATTCATTTAAACTTCCATGGAATAAACTACAATTTCAAAATTCAGTACATCATGTCAAACGACTAAAATCTAAATGAATCTTGTGATTACAAATATTCATGGACAGATTCTAAATGAAAATTTGAAAATCTCCCTTACAAACGACTAAAATCTCCAGTAGAATCTATGTTGAAGATAATTGGACATAAAAAAAACAACAACCAAACCAGAACATTCTATTTACCTCAAACAGCATATTTTCGGGCGAGAACCAGATTAAGCAAAGACAGTGATTTCAGCATCATAAATACTAATAAAAATCAGCCTCAAACAGCAAACTTCTAAAATTCATATTTAAAAAAAAAAAAATCTTTTGCACAGGCTTGAAACCAGATTAATATGAGGATTTTTGGGTTCTGGTTGAAACCAGTTTCATCTTAAGTTCATATTTGGGCACTGCTAGTTATGTTATTGAAGCTTGAAACCAGACTAATATGAGGATTTTTCACAAGCTTGAAATCAAAATCAGGAAATTCAAGAAGAAATTCAGAGTAGTCATCGTAGAAATTCAAGAAGAATTGCCAAATACATAAAGATAGTACTAGTAAAAAAATTATGCAACCACGCAAAAAGGAAAAAAATAGTGATAAATGAAATATTTCGCAAAAGCAATTTCATTTACAAATTTAAAAAATGCAAGCAATTTCTTTGTATGTATCTTTTTCATAGCTAATCTTCATCACTATCAGTGGAACCTTTCACACACACTCCACTATTCATGGTTGATTTTCCCCTTCCATGATCCACCGTGTGAAAGTTGTATCCATTTACAAAGTACATAGGATACGTAATAATTGCACGCTTAGGACCTCTTGATATTTCATTGATATTATTATCTTCGACATTGTTCAATGTGTCTTCAACCTAATTTAAGCATAAAACCATTTTATCAATTTACTTTTACTTAGTGAAACATTAAACTTAATATTAAAGAATGGAAATAAAAAGAACATCACGCTTACATAATTTTTGAACCAATTTGAGAAATCTTTTTCAAATCTCAAATCTATTATATGTCTTTGAATTTGAGGATGCTTATATCTCAACTCTTTTTTGAAGATCCTATTGTAAAATATAAAGACACAGTAAAGGTTATAAAATATTCATATAGTCAAATTTCATGGATCAGAATACAGTAAACAGTCACTTACTCTCTATAAGGTAATAGCTCCTCACAATTCATTATCACATATCTATGGATGATATCAAAATCTTTATCTTCAATCCATGTTCGTTTTTTTCTCCACTAGGCCATTGTCGATATGTGAAAATTGAAAGATTGGGAGAATTTGTTGGTAATTCACCACCGTCATCATTTCTCCCATCTTTCCTACTTCTCATTTGAACATGAGACTCAAAATAATATGAGAAAAATTGGAAACCTATTCCACCAGATATGCATTGATAATAGAGCCTTCTACTCTTGCTTTATTCTTGACCTTTTTCTTTAAATGATGTAAGAACCTAACAATAATGGTAAAAATTAGTACTCTCACGCATAAATTAGAACAAATTAGGAGACAACGAGTATAACTCTCAAAAGGGTACATCCACTGATATTGTACTGGACCACCTACTCTTGCTTCATAAGGTAGGTGAATTGGAAGATGCTCTATTGAATAAAAAAAACCAGTGGAAATATCCGCTCAAGTTTACAAAGAATAACTGGAATGTTCTTTTCCAAATACGCAACATATGCCTTTTGTAATAACGAGGATGTAATTTCTTTGAAAAACAAAGATAACTCAGTTAGAGCCTTCCACACGTTTTCAGGTAATAATTCTCAAAATGCAATTGGAAGTAATCTTTGCATAAAAACATGACAATCATGACTTTTCATTCCATACAACTTACTTTCCTTCATATCAACACATCTAGACAAATTGGCTGCATAGCCTTCTGGAAACTTCAAGTTTTTAATCCAATCTAGCAAAATTTGCTTACCATCCTTGTCTAATGTGTAAGACGCAAATGGCTTCTTGGAATTACCATCTTTCAACTCCAATTCTTAACGTTTGCAATATTTATTCAAATCTTTCCTTTCATTCACATTATCTTTTGTTTTTCCCTTAACATCCATTACTGTTATCAAAACAATTTTTTATTATGTGCATAACATCTAAATTATGCCTTATTAGCAGTGTTCTCCAATAAGGTAATTCCCAAAAAATACTTTGCTTTGTCCAGTTGTATGTATGCCTAAAACCTTCTCTAGTTTGTGTGCCCCCACTTTGCACAACTTTTGGCATTACTTTAACCCGTTCCCATATTTCCTCACCAGTCAACCATGGGGGTGGAGGTAAATTCTCAATACAATTTTTAAAGAAGGCATTTTTATTTCTCCTAAATAAATGATCACTTGGAAGGAATTAACGATGACAATCATAGAAAGAAGTTTTTCTCCCATGCTTCAATGTAAATGACTTAGTCTCTCCAAACAATAAGGGCAAGATAATTTTCCAGCTGTGCTCCATCCTGACAACATACTATAAGCTGGAAAATCATTAATGGTCCACATCAAAACTACCTTTAATGTAAAATTCTACTTCATTGACACATCATAAGCCTGTACACCAGTTTCCCAAGGATGCTGCAATTCCTCTATCAATGGTTGCAAATAAACATCAATTTTCTTTTTAGGATTGTAAGGACCTGGTATCAAACAAGTCAAGAACATGTAAGGGGTCTTCATACACATCCAAGGTGGTAAGTTGTACGTAGTGATAATAACTAGCCAACTTGAATATTGCTTTCTAGATTGTCCATAAGGTGTAAAACCATCAGTACAAAGACCTAATCTTACATTTCTTGGTTCATTAGCAAATGATGCATAAACTTGGCTGAAGTACCTTCAAGCTTCTCCATCAGATGGATGAATGATTTTCCCTAGTTCTGATTGCACATGTTCATTGTGCCACCTCAAGTGCTTCACAGTTACCGTAGATGCATGGAATCTTTGAAGTCTTATAGTTAGAGGAAGATAATGCATCTTGGCATATGGAACATCATAATATTTTTTGGCATGTTTTGGTTTGTACTTAGGACTTCCACAAAATCGATATTGCATCAAATTCACATCTTCTTTCCAATATAACATACATACATTTACACAACAATGAAATTCTTTCACAAGAAAACCCAAAACTTTAACCATCTTCTTCGTGCTATAGAAGTCCATAGGCATATTATTTCCCTCTGGCAAGTATTCATTTATGAAAGAAGCTACTATATCAAAGCATCCATCAGACATATTATAGTCAGCCTTAATGCTCAGTAATCTCCCAACCACTGATTATACTGATTGTTTAGTACAACCAGGCCACAACGACTTAACTGCAGCATCAAGCATATCAAAGAACTGTATTGCCGTAGGATTTGGTGGTTCCTCAATGCTTCCAGTTGACTGTGATTCTTTAGATTATGGCATTATGGAAGGGCCAATACCATCCCACACCATTTCAGTATATTGGTTTCTTAGTTCCCCATCATTACTTGCCATTATTATTGGATCATTTACACCTACTCCTTCTAACTGTGTGTTTAAAGTTTCACCGTGTGATATCCAAATATAATAATCAGGCATGAAACCTCGTTGAAGAAGATGAAGTTCAACTTCATCAGCTATGGTATATCGCAAATTTCTACATTTGCAACAAGGACATCTAATTGTCGCCCCCCCCCCCCGTTTGAATGTATCCTGCTGGCAAGCAAAAGCACTGAATGTTTGTAGCCCCTAGCGAAACCTTCGCACTATACATTTACGACTTGGGTTAAGTCTATCATACATCCAACTACAATCCTCTCTCATGTTTAATTAATAATCTAAAAAAAAAAAAGGAAAACTATCTCCATTGAGTTCACTAACATTTTCATTGTGGTGTATAAAAATTATTAGTTTATTTACATGGAGAAGTTGAAAAAAGAATGCATTGAGGAATATATAGCACAAATAGATTGAAAGTTTAAACATAAAACAGATAGAAATTGAGAAAAGGTAGAAATTGAACTGTCTATTGTTTCCAACTTGTGATCTAATTACTAATAAGGATAGCTCTTTCGTGGTCACACACTTTTTGAGTTTTCTATTCGCAGTTTGAGAGTTGAGATCAGATGTTATTAGGGAGTCTATCTTCATATTTTTATTTGGGATGACCAGAATTTGGTAAAATAGAATCTTATGGAATATTCCCTATGCTAATAGGTAACACTATTATTTACAACATTCTTATCCAATAAACTTTTTAACATTTCTTCATATAAATTGTCTCATTTTCTTTACTAATATTCTCTATGCTAATAAGTAACACTTTCCTCATGAAAACTTTTATAAGTTAGATTCATCAATGCATGATTTGCTTATTTCATGTTATAGCTTTGTCTCATATTAGAGAATATTTCAGAAAATACAGAATGAGAATGTCAACTTACAGTAATTTTTTTTCCTCATATGTGATTACGCCTCCCTTATTAAGAAGGGTCGTGGTGTAGTTAAAAGATATGGGAGTGCTGGTAGGATTCATATGGTGCCAATGCACCCAGGTTTGGCTGAAATTTTCTTGTTGTAATATCTTTTGATGCTAATTTTTTTTAGGCATTTATAGTTTATTTGTGTTTCCTTAGATTTTGTATGACATATATACTGGATTTTATCTGGTGATGTATTTACTAATTTATTGGTGGACAGTGACGGTCTATTCTTTAGTTACTTCACTAATAGATTGCAAGCTAAAGAAATGAATCTTGGTAATCAGATTCTGAAGTTGCAAGTACGTACTTACACTTTGTAAGGTTTTAATAACTTTGAAGAGGAATTTGTTGGTTATTAGAGACTCTAG
Source organism: Voacanga thouarsii (assembly GCA_026120185.1). Taxonomy (NCBI): domain Eukaryota; kingdom Viridiplantae; phylum Streptophyta; class Magnoliopsida; order Gentianales; family Apocynaceae; genus Voacanga; species Voacanga thouarsii. The sequence goes on from JANUWF010001003.1 coordinate 2,528,984, forward strand.
GCTTGTACATACTTGCATTTCTGAGAATATTTATCATGCTTCCTCCTGTTTTAGTAATTCAAGGATTGCAATTTCCACAGCAGTGGTGGAATTTTGCTACTTTGTATGTCCATCAGTAAAAATTAAGCACAAGTTATATAGGATCTCCTCTTTTTAAATATCAAGATAGATGAAACCATCTAGAATCAGCATGTAACATTCCAAGAAAAAAACTATGTGTCAACCAAAGTGTATCAAGGGAACCATATCCAAGTTAATGTAAAAAACTGAACTCCCATATATTCTTTTTGCTAGGTTTCTACCCTAAGAAAGGTGCACTGAACTCCCATACCTGATCGAATCTTTATTCCATTTTAGATTGTTTCATTGCTAGTAATTAATACATTCGATCTTTGATCACAATAAATCCTCATATAATCTAGATTCTGGTTTTTCCAACTTACTGCTGCAAGATCAAACAGAAACAGAAACAGAAATAACATAGAAACATAAACAGAATAGAATCAGATTACTCCCAGGTCTGGCAGTCAACAAAACTTAGATATAGTTCAATTCATTGTATTCCAGAAATGCTTACTCCGACGCAAATTGCTCAAAACATCGTTCCCCCACCCAACTCCTAACACACCCCACACTCAACCAGACGATCAACAACACCAAAACATTACAAATTGAAACCATTAACAGTAAACCCAAACAACAATATAAGTAAAATCCAAATATTTCTGCCAAATAAATCACTTTTTCTGCAGTATATTTAAATCAAAATCCTAGTACACATCCACAACAAGATAAAGATTCAGAAAATACAAGGGAAAACACAAGAAAGCTTACCTCTTGTATCCTCTTGACAGTAACAAGGTATTCCGGTCCCTTTGCCGTCTTCCCACTTGTTTTGCAAAACAACAACACACACCAAAATTAAAATTCTTATCGCCCAAATAAAGCCCTAATGTTTGGCCTACCACTACCAAATCCAAAGACTAATGTAGAAATTGAAGCGTGAGCAAAGAAAAGAACTGACCATTAGGGAATGAAGACACAAACGGAGATGGTGTACTCGTGGAGTCGTGGGAGGAAGAGGCAAAATTGGAAAGAATAGGCAAAAAAAATTAAAGCGCAAAAACGAGGAGTGAATTGGGGATGATTTCCAAAAAAAAAAATTAAAACATGATAATTTAGGTATATACAAAATTTTTAAAAATAATTTAGATATATAAAAAATTTTAAATAATAATTATTTATAGATATCCATAATTTTCACAACCTATTTATAAATAGAAAATACAAATAATTTTTTAAATAATGTAATAAAATTATAAACACATATAAAATTCTATAATTTTTATTTTACTTCAATGATATCATTTTAGCTTAATAAATTTTTTTATTCTTTTTGAATTTAATAAAATTTACAATGTTAATTTTTTATAGCAAAAAATTGATAGAGTTAAAAGTGAAAATGTTCCTATTATATATATATATATATATATATATATATATATATTATAGCTATGAGCTTTTGACATAAGATTATCCTAATAAATAGGTATGATATTACATATACTTTAAAAATAATTATTATTAAAAAAATTAATAGTCAAACCAAATAACCATTTGCGACTAGAATTCATTAATCACATCATATAATTTTAGACTTACTTCAATATAAGATGGATCAATGTTAGGTTTACTTCAATATTATGATGAAAATGACTAAAATCATTTACCTTAAAAAGAATAAGTAATACTCCTTCCATCTAAAATTGCATGTCCACATTTTTAATTTGGGATGTCTACAATTGAATGTTCACTCCCTTATAATACATATATTTTTCAGCCAAATTTCTACTAACATTCTTCTTAATTTAAAGGAATTACATTTCACTAACTCATATGGTCCCGCAACTAATTAATCACAACTATAATAAGGATAATTGATTAATTTTTTTATCAAGTTAAAAGTGAATATTCAAAGTGGAACAGAGGATGTACCTATTTCAATTTTTTAAAACCAAAATGATACTTCTTTTCATATTTTATTTATTTATTTATTAAAAAGTATAAAGTCTAAAGATAAATCAACTGCTTTTTTATTAGAACATTTGATGAAATTCTTTTTGTAACCAAATTTAAATAGCCCAAAATGACAAAAATACTACATTTACTTTATCTAATAATACTAATTACTTTCTAGCAACATGTTAATATCTTAGGAAAATTCTTCAAAAATTATTTTACTATGTTCATTTTTTATCTATCTTTTTCAATTGAATTAACAATTAGGATGAATTCTGAAAAATTAATTTCATACCAATACTAATGTGGTCAGAAGCTTTTTATTTTCAGTTTCCTCCCAAATACAAATTGGTTAGAACATATACTTGAAGTAAAATAAATATTAAATTATATTTTCAACTAAAAATTTAAAAAGTAATTAAATATCCAACATCAAATTAAAGTGGTCAGAATATAACTATCCATTACTTACCAAAAATTACATTTGGTTGGAAATTACATTTTCTTCAAGAAAAAAAAAACTTAAATTACACATTTAATTACTTTCCATCTCTAAGAAACAAAATAATTTTTTTTGGAGAACTAAATCATATTTCCTAGCAAATTTCAAAATGGTTGAAAAACGAAATTTAAACTCCTACCAAAATTACTTTTTGTCGAAAATTACATTTTCTTCAAGAAAAAAAATTTTAAAATCATAAATTTAATTTCCACCTTTGAGAAATAAATTAATTTTTTAGAGAACTAATTCATATTTCCTACCAAATTCCTGAATGGTTGGAAAATATATTTTAAACTCCTACCAATATTAATTTTGGTTGGAAACAAATATTTTTGTGAAGATATAAAATGAATAATCTAAAATTTTCATTTACTACCAATATAATTATGTAATCAGAAATGCATTTTTACTTTCCTACCAAAATAGCATTGGTTGGAAATAATTTATTATTTTCCTACTACATCTCAATTTGGTAGGAAAGTTTTTACTATTGTTCCTACCCATAAACTTTTGGATGAAAATGTAGCTATACTTTCTACCAAAATATTAGTTCGATGGAAATGTAGTTATATTTTCCTTCCGAAATTGTATTGATAGGAAATAATTTATTATTTTCCTACCATATTAAGATTCGGTAGGAAAGTTTTTATTACTATTCCTACTCATAAATGTGTGGATGGAAATGTAGATATGTTTTCCTACCAAAATATAAGTTTTATAGAAATGTAGCTATATTTTCCTACCAAAATAATATTGGTTGGAAACAATTTATTAGTTTCCTACCAAATCTCAATTTGGTCAGAATGTTTTTACTAGTATTCCTACCCATAAACGTTTGGATGGAAATGTAGCTATATTTTCCTACCAACATATAAGTTGGACGGAAATGTAGCAATATTTTCCTACCAAAACAACATTGGTTGGAAACAATTTATTAATTTCCTATCAAATCTCAATTTGGTAGGAATGTTTTTATAACTATTCCTACCCATAAACGTTTGGATGGAAATGTAGTTATATTTTCCTAGCAACATGTAAGTTGGATGGAAATATAGCTATATTTTCCTACCAAAATAGTATTGGTTGGAAATAATTTATTATTTTCCTACTAAATCACAATTTGGTAGGAAATGTTCTATTACTATTCCTACTCATAAATGTTTGGACGAAAATATAGTTATGTTTAATTTCCTACCAACATGTACTTTGAATGGAAATGTTGCTAATTTTCCTACCAAAATGTATGTTGTTGGAAATTGGATAGAAATGTAGCTAAAGTTTCCTACTAATATGTATGTTGGACGGAAATGTACCTATATTTTCCTACCAACATGTATGGTGGATGGAAATTTCCAACCCCATTTCCTACCAAATTTAGTGTGGTCGGGAATTTCCTACCAACTACTTCTTTGGTCGGAATTGGGTAGCTGATTTGTTACCATTTAACTTTGGTATGAAACTTTTGGTAGAAAATAGCCTGTTTTGTTGTAGTGAATAAGAAAATTGAAATTCTACCAATTATATGAATAAAAAAAATAACAATGAATAGCAAAGTAAACCACTGTGTTAAGCAGTTAACTAAAGTTTAATATTTTAGTGTTGGCTTTAAAAAATAATTACTTACTACAATGCATAACTAATAGGCTATAAAATTCTTTGAAGTTTATATTGTGTAATCGTACTGTTATTATCCTCATTGAAAGGCTATTGATATAAAGTCCTGAGACTAAAATATTGTTGCAGTGTCCTAGAAATTTAGAAAAGTTCGTCGCACCACTAACATCATGAATATCAAGGACAACATGAATATTGAATTGATCTAGATGCCCGCAATTATCAACCTTTTTTAGGGTTCAAAATTTGAACAATCGGCTTTTATCTTTCTTTGATTGATTTTAGCGAGAGGAAGAAGATTTGATTGAATATCTTGAAGATTTTAACATCTTCTTTTTCTTCTTGGCCATCTTTGTTTTTTTTTTATATATAATTTTGTGTTTATTTATTTTGACTTCTTTTTCTTTAATGGTGCAAACTTCGTAATTTTAATACTGAACTAATAATTCTAAAAATAAAAAAAAAAACCAAAGTGAGAACTGAGAGGAAATAGAGAACTTAAAAAAAATAAATAAATTTACGTTACTATATTTTATTCAAGTATTTGTCATGGAGTATAAAAAATTTCATTTACTTACCAATATAACTCAACTAAGCATTTAAAATTAATTAAATTCTTATTTTATTCAGTTTATTTGTAATAATTAATATTCAATATTTAATTAATTAAATGCATTTGATAAAATATTTTTTATTACTTAATTAATTAAGATATATTAAAATTATATTATAAATTTTAAGTAACATAAAAATTAATTAATTTTAAAATCTGGATATATTAAATTTTCATCCAATTATTAATATTCTTTTTTATTTAATCAGAATTATAATAAAATATAACAAAAAAAATAAATTATATTTATTTTATATTTTATATTTTAGAATTCAGATGTCAAACTTCCATTTTCAAAATTCAATAAATAAATATATAAACTTCAATATCTAAATTTTAATTTTATTAGACGAGCCTAAGTGGTAGGATACCTTTTAACATAAAAAACTAATGCGGTTACCTTTAATGTTAAAAACCTGTAACTTATATAGGGATGCAAATGGGAAGATTAACCAAAGAAAAAATGTTCTTGGTTACTCTAAAAAGATATGCAAGAAAAGGAATTCATTACATTATCAAACTATTCAATGCATGATTATGAGGTACGGACCTGGTTTGGAATAGATGCATGATGTTGGCAACCTTATTAATCTTATCAACATCTAAAGAGTGAATTGAAGAATTCATAGTATTCTTCTCGATTTGAAAGTACTTTCCCGGAATAAGTCTTTAATCCTTTCAAGTCTGGTCACAGTTTCTCTCATGTTGATCCTTTCTTGAGGTGAATCAGCTAAACAATCCATGGCAAGATGAATTACAGACAACAGACATTCTTCTTTTGCAGTGAAATCCAAGTCTTCTCTTTGGATTAATTTGCTGTCTGCAACCGCCATTATTGCATTGCACGTAACGAGGCAAGAACCCAACTCTTCAAATTCAAATCCTCCCCAAAGATATCATCCGTAGGCTTCTTCCTCGTGAACATTTCCAGCAAGATCACACCATAACTGTAAACGTCGCCTTTGGTTGATAGTACTATCCCTTCAGTTCCATACTCTATAACAGATCAAGAATTCAGTGTTGCTAAATTTAATCTTGAGTTGAGAACAAATTAAAATACAAATGATGAAGACTATTGAATTGGAAATGCAAGTATCACCTAGTGCCAGGTATCCAAGTGTGGCTAACGTCTGGGTTTGCACTGCAAGTTGGTCATCACCAAAAAGGTTGGCAATACTGAAATCACAGACATGTGCACTCATGTCGTCATCTAATAGCATATTTGCAGGCTTTACATCACAATGAACGACAACTGGTTTGTGATCATGGTGAAGATATTGTAAGGCTGATGCAACATCAATTGCTATGTTTAACCTCTGAATCATGTCTAGAAAGTATATGTCTGAGTGTAACCATTTTTCCAGGCTCCCATTAGGCATGTACTCTAGTACCAGGGCTTTGAAATTTTGACTACCATAGGCACCATAGATTTTAACCAAATTTCTATGGCGAATGCTACCTAATACATTACATTCAGCAACAAAATTCTTGTTTGGTCCTTCTGACTGGCAGTGGAAAACCTTTACTGCAGTGTCAGTCCGGTCGGGGAGTGTCCCTCTATACACGGAGCCAAAACTTCCAGTTCCATGCAGTTTTGATCTGTCTTCAAAAGAAACTGTAGCTCTCTGAAGTTCTCGATATGAAAACTTCTCTCTGAAATTCTCGATATGAAAACTTTCTCCAATGATAAGGCCAATTATTACTGGCATTATGTAGCTGTCCCGTGTGTTCTTTCCTCCTCTTCAGACACTAGAATATAATGGCTGCTGCAATTAGGATAACTGCTGCAATAGAAGGCAGAATGTGCTTCATCAATGAGAGAACTGTTGAAAAATGGTAACTTTGAGAGTTAATAACTTTTAACTTATAATTAGTTAGCCTAAAACAATTAATGGGAGTTGTTCTTAACATGTTAGAGATTGATTTGATTATGGTAGAAGCCATATTCATGGTGGGAATCCATAATTAAATGTCGTTAAAGTTGGATGTTTAACTATTTGGGAATTCATGTTGGTCATGAATCCCACATGGGAAAAGTTGAGGATTGTAGAAGCCTTTATATACTAAAAGGTTTTTCTATAAACTTGATAGAAAAGTCCAAGGTAGTGGGGTTGCTGCGCGCACCGCCCGGCTTGGGCTTGGGCCACAATTTCACGATCCTCTCTTTTTATTTGGCCCAATTAACTCTAACTTAAAAAGGAAAATGAAACATTAAAAACTGATAGGAATTAGGATCTCTTAATTTGGATTGGATTTTAGTTTTCCTCAAAGGTGATATTAAAAGAAAAATAACAGAGCCGCCGCAGGGGTTTTGGTTTGTTTTTCCGGGTTTTGCTTCATTGAGAGAAAAAATCGCCTCTGTCGATCTCCTTATCACGATCCATAATTATCTGACTGAACGGGACTGATGAACTGAGGAGATTTTTGAGGTGATCACAGTTGGTGTGCGTTGACGGCGATCTGATGCCATCTTATCCTATAAGGAGAGTCGTAGTACCTATCACACCGGAGTGGGGTGAATAAGTTCTTGATGGCAAACCAATATTGAACTGGTGATTCGGTTAGCGTTTCTGTCTAGAGGAGAGCCGGCGTCAAGTATGTCTACTGGGGTCAGTGCCAAGTACGTTCTCGCAGAACCGTAGCAAGTCTCTCAAGTCCATTACTGACTTATCTGTTAATTCTGAATTCTGTCTAATCTCTTTACGCTTAGATTTTTTGGCCTTATCGGCTTTATTGATATTTGATAATTGTATTTGTTAGAGCCCTGGTCAGGTATAGGTGATGCTTGTTCAATTTAGTTGAGTTGCCTGTCTGTGTTCGTCAGTACCCTGTGTCTAACAGTCTTCAAGAAGTTATTCTGCAATTATCTATTTGTGTGTAATGGCCAGTTCGTAGGTACTGCTTCTGCTGCGTATAAGCCTTTGGTTGACTTGAATGGTCTGCCATTTAAATTTGGTCCAGGGCAGAATTTCAAGCGTTGGCAGCAACGCATGAAAATTTAGTTGACCATGAGGGGCTTATTGTCAGTAGTGCAAGTAGATAGGCCCAAACCAACTAATAGTCATCCTAGGGTAGCTTAGATTGCTGCATGGGATGAACGGAACAATATAGGTAAAGGGGCAATACTATCAGTATTGACAAATGCTCTCTTTGATGTCTACTGTTCTGAGTCATACACAACAAAGATGCTATGGGATGAGTTGGATAGGAAATATAATACTGAAGATCAAGGTCTGAAAGGTATTATGTCTCCAAATTCCTGAAATTTCAGATGGCTGAGGGCAGGTCTGTGACTGAACAGACTCAAGAGCTACAATTGATTATTCACTCTCTTCATGAAGCGGATATGGAACTTCTTGAAAAGTTCTAAGTGATTTCAGTGATAGAGAAATTTCCTAAGTCTTGTGAGGACTTTGGTATGTCTCTCAAACACAAGACAGAGAAAATTTCTCTAAACGATCTAATGAAATCAATATCCATTGAGGAGCAACATAGGAAGAATAGTCATATTGTGCCTGTGGAGTCTAATGTCTATGTGGTGACTACTAGAAGGAAGAGCAATAATCAGAGGAATATGGGGGTTAATTCCAACTCTAAAAACATCAACAAGACAAAAGGCAAGGCCAAGAAGAAACTGAAAGCGAACAAACCTTCTAGAATTGTAGTCAACTTAGACATTAGGCTAAGGACTGTCCATCTAAAAAGTCCAAAGTTAAATAAGAATCAAATTTTGAAACCCAAGTCAATGTACTGGTAGAGGATACTAGTCAAGTGGAAACTGATTTGAGTACACACCTTACTGAGGTTTGTACCATTGAGGCTGAGACTGGCATCACTACTTCCAATGATGATGAAAGGTATATTTCTGTTGACCCAGAAGTCTTTACTATTTATGAGCCACTTGAATGGCTAGTTGATACTGGAGCAAATGTGCACATTTGTGCTGATAAATTAATTTTTGTGTTTTACCATCTTATTAAAGGAAAAACTCTGAAGATGGGGAACTCAGCTACAGCCAATGTATTGGGGATTAGACGCGTAGACTTGAAGTTTCCTTCAGGGCGTATTCTTTCTCTTCATAGGGTGCAGCATGTTCCAACAGTTCGTAGAAATATTCTTAGTAGTTCATGTTTAATTAGAGAGGGTTATGAATTCACTTTCAAATATAATAAAGTAGTGATTATGCACTACAATTCTTTTGTTGACAAAGGTTATTTGTCAGATGATTTGTTTAAATTAAGGTTGAACTATTTACTTCTGATTTGAATAAAACTTCTTCTATTGAGAATTTTGTTCATCCTATGGTGCACATTATTGAATCCACTGATATTTGGCATAGTAGACATGGACATTTAAATTTAGATTCCGTTAAAAGAATGATGAATTTAGACTTGCTCCTGGAATATTCAATTGATAAGAAGAACAAATGTCAAGTCTGTATGGAAGCTAAAATAACCAAGAAACCCTATCATTTAATTGAAAATGATTCAGAAATACTTGATTTAGTTCACACAGACATTTGTGAATTTAATGGTTTGTTGACTAAGGATCATAAGAAATACTTCATTACTTGTATTGACGATTGCAGTAAATATTATTATGTTTATTTACATAAAGATGAAGAACTTGGAAAGTTTCTCATATTTAAAAATGAAGTTGAAACTCAAACTGGCAAGAAACTTAAAATGTTAAGATCTGATAGAGGTGGAGAGTATAGATTTAATCCATTTGTTGAATATTGCCAAAGTAATGGCATAATTCATGAGGAGACACCCTTTTATTCTCTCCAGTCTAATGGGATTGCTAAACGAAAAAATAGAACGTTTAGAGATATGATCAACAGTTTACATTTGAATTTTAGATTACCTAAGTATATGTGAGGTGAGGCTTTGAATACGGCTTGCCATATTCTGAATAGAGTCCCTCACAAACATAAAGATATAACTTCGTTTGAAATATAGAAAGGTAGGAAACCTAAATTAAAATACTTTCGCGTGTGAGGTTATCTTGCAAAAATTCTAATCCCTGAACACAAAAGGAAGAAGTTAGGACCAAAGACTGTTGATACCATCTTTATTGGTTATGTGGAAATAAGCTATGCCATGAGGTTTTTGGTAATTAAATCTGAATACCTGGCATAGATGTTAACACAATTATTCAGTACCGTGATGCTACATTCTTTGAGGATGTGTTTCCCATAAAAACTGGTTTTCCTCAAGATGTTTCTACTTTAGATTCAACCTTAACATCTGATTCTATTCCTAATCATATGGAAAGGATGAAAGATATGAGGGTAGGTCCAAATAGTTCCAACACTCAAATTGAGGAATTGGAAGAACCTAGAAGAAGTAATAGAGCTAAGGTAGTCAATGACTTTGGAAGTGACTCTGTCACTTACAATGTTGAGGACGAACCTTTAACCTTTCAAGTAACCATGGCTTCCTCAGAAGCAGGGCATTGGAAAGGAGCTGTCAAAAGTAAGATGGATTCCATTGTCTCTAATGGGACATGGGAACTGGTAGATCTCTTTCCTGGGTGCACTACAATTGGATGTAAATGGATATTTAAGAAGAAACTCAAGCCAGATGGGACTATAGATAAGCATAAAGCCAGATTAGTTGCCAAAGGGTTTAGATAGAAAGAGGGAATAGACTATTTTGATACCTACTCTCCTATTGCTCGTCTAACTACAATTCGTGTGCTAATTGTATTGGCTTCTATATATGGTTTCACCATCCACCAAATAGATGTGAAGACAGTTTTTCTTCATGGTGATCTTGAAGAAGAGATATATATAGATTAGCCTGAGGAATTTATAGCCAAAGAAAATGAGTGGAAAGTTTGTAAACTTGTTAAATCCCTATATGGTTTAAAACAAGCACCCAAACAATGGCATGGAAAGTTTGATAAAACTATTTTATCATTTGGCTTTATCATAAATAAGAATAACAAGTGTGTTTACTGTAAAGTTAAAGGTAATGCATGTATTGTATTATGCTTGTATATGGATGACATTTTGCTATTTGTGTTCAATGTTGAGATAATTAATGATACTAAATCATTCTTGAAAAGTAAGTTTGAAATGAAAGATATAGGAATAGAAAATGTGATTCTTGGCCTAAAGTTGATTAGCCTAATTGAGGGAATAACAATTTCTCAAACTCACTGTGTTAAGAGTGTTCTTGAGAAATATGGTTATCAAAATTATAGAATTGCTAAAACTCCAAGTGACGCTTCTGTAGCTTTGTTCAAGAATGAAAGTGGAGTTCCTGTATCTCAATTAAGATATTCTCAAATTATTGGTAACTTACAATATCTTACAAATGCTTCAAGACTAAATATTTCATTTTATGTATCTAAGTTGGCAAGATATACAAGTTATCCAAATCGGACTCATTGGGAGGCTTAGATAGAGTGTAATACCCCGTCGAAAACCACCTTTGACTATGGGGGAAAAAAAAGTCATGCATTGCATAGCATTTCGCATTTCACGTGTTATCTTAAAATTATTCTTGCATGGGTGCATGTGATTTTCAAAGTTGCTTTTGCATTTGATTTATTTGGTGTGAAATAATTGTGTTGTTTAAGAGTTGGTTAAGTGAAGTTTAGTCGAGGAGATGGAAGGATGAGAATTGGGGTGGAAAGAATTTCTTAGAGAAATATTAGCATTGGAGTTGGTTTGGAATAGCGGGGAGGTTGGTGATTTCCCTTGGTGACCCGAGTTCAAATATTACCTCTTGCGAATCTTAATTTTCTTTTTGAAAATTCTTTTCCCTAGACTTCTACATGTCTTGGCCGAAAAAGACCTAGCCATCCTAGTGAATTTTCAGCGCCATTGTTCTAAGGAAATAAGTCTCCATATTTATTTCCTAAATTCAAGGATTTTTTATGTGAATAAAGGTTACTTTTATTTTCAGCTTTTGTTCCCTTTGATTTTCGAAAAAACCCTAGCTGAATGACTAAATTCCAACTTGATTTTAACTTACTAGATTTTGTAATGGATAGTTGGAATTAAAGTGTTATTTTTCTAGTAGGATGCCTTGTGGATTTTGAACCTACAACCTTAGCTAAAAATCTAGAAAATTTTCCAACTAGGTGCCGCCACTTTTTGAAGGAGTTTCAGCCCAACTCAAATTCTTCCAATACTAGGAAATCTTATCCAAAATCCTTTAGCAAATTAAATTTTATTTCAATCCTACTTCAACTAGGTTTTGCTTTTTTTTTTCTAGCAAAATTTCGGCAGCCTTGTGCAAGCACAAGCTGTCTGAAATTCCATCACTCCTAAGTGCAGTCCGACTCTTCAAATCCTAGCTCAAAACATCTAGAACACTCTTCATCAATTCAAATTACCATAGCCACACAAAAACCAGATTTTACTCACCAAAATTCTAGAAATTCGGCCAGTTTAGGAACCAGAATTTCAACCAGCCTTGCACAGGAAATTTCGGCCAGCTTGCACTCCAACTCAAACGAAAATTCTGCACACCAAAACCTACCAAAATCCTTAGCTGATTAAGCCAATTTTTAGCGCCTAAAACCCTCGCCTTTTCTCTGTAAATCGCGGCAGAACCACAGCTAAAACAGTCCAGAATTTCTCCCCTTTGGTTCAGTGATTTTCGCACAGCACATGAGCCATTCTTGCACAGAATTTTAGTTCTCAAAACCTACTCAAACTCTTCCTTGTTTTGGCCAAAAACTCTAAACGCACACAGCCCTTTTCTTGAGCAATATTTCGGCCAGCAAAAGGTAGCAATTGCAGAATATTTTCTCCTCATACACCCTCCCAAATTCGACAACAACAAGGTGCACAGCATGCTGCAATTTTTAGCCTTGTTGTCCACGAAACCTAAAGCCATTAGGAGTCTTTCTTAACACCACCATCTAACCCTAAACCAATCTTCTCTAACCCTAAATCATAGTAGCCGACTACCCTCTCTATTCTACACGAAAATTCCAGCAAGAATCTCCCTACAATTTTCGAAAATCACAAGAACAATTCCTAGCAAGAAACTGATCACACTCTAAGGTAAGCAAAAACCATCCTAACCTCTTGATTCCTTTCTTCCATCAATTCTTCTCCTTTTCTTCCCTTGAATCACGCCACCTAAAGGCTGATTTCATCCATTTTACCTCCTTTCGGTCAAAAGGAAGGAAAGAAGGCAGCTTTTCTCTTCTACTCAAACGAACTCGAGACGAACACCATAGGAGCATCGAGATCTTGTTGATCTGGTTGTCGCAAGGTAAGGGAATCCTTACCCTTGATGTCGAAATTAAGGTTTAATATGGTTGATGATGTCCATTATCATGATGAATGGGTATTTTGAGTCGAGTAATTAATTAAGCATATTCGATGCATAGTAATGCCATATTTTACTATGGTAATGATAGATATGAGTTGTGATGGTCAAGTCAAGCCTTTTTGATATAATATTCATGTCTTTGATGAATATATGGTCATAGAATATGAAATTTGGGGATTGGTTAATTTATTGGGAATTAGATAGTGGATTGTGAATTGTTATGGGAATAAATGAGTTTAGAGCATGTTCGAATCGATTGAGACCCTGATCATGATATTATATGGTTTTAGATCAGGAAGATATTTGAGGAAAGCAAGCTGTGATTTTATCTCATTTGTCTGAGGCATATCAAGTAAGTCCTTGCATAAACTCTTTTGTTAAATGTTGTGATGGCAAGTCTATGTTGTAAAGCTTTGTGAACTATTGTTAAACTATGTTTTCTTGGGTTGTAAACATGGATATTTATTCTTTAAGCTGTTTTGTCAAACTAACGATTTTATCAAGAAAACTATTCTTTCTTCTACATTTTTAGAAAACTCTTCTAAAGAAAACCATGTTGCACACAGCTAAGGTATGGAAATATTTTGAATCAGGAATTGACGGATATGTTCGTTGAGTACTCAATAAGGGTATGCTAACAATACTAGTCTTGGAGGGCTAGAGTAAGTCTTCTGGCAGGAGGCCACCTCCAGAAGATAAGCTCGGCTTGAAAAGATGACAGTATTGGTTGGTCAGGCCGGTCCGAGTTAGCATTTTTACCTGGTAAGGTATTATTTATTTTTTCGGCATGGACACCCAAATGGTTTTGTTCAGTGTAGAGAAGGAGGAGTATCTCACCCGGTGAGCTGTACACTCACCCTGATCAGAACGCCCAACGTGTGGTAATCTGGTCCTGGCAAGGTGCACAAAGTGTGGTGCCTTGTCCTCATGGAGCCCAACGTGTGGTGATATGACTGTTTATTCGAGTGGATGATTTGTTTTGTATAAAGTGTGATTATGAGAAAAACTCACTCCTTGCGAAAAGAAAGTATTTATGACTTGCCAAATATTTCTGCAAATGTTTTCCACTATGCATACGTGAATTGTTTAAAACACCATGTGCACATATAGGACTTACTGATATTTCATCTCACACTATTTTATATCATGTTTTCAGGAGATAGATTGTGCTAAGCCAGCGGGTCATGTGATAGTTGAAGCTTTTGTTATTTTTTTCCATTTTGTTCTAGGAGCCAGTTGTTGTTTAAGCTTCTGAACGATATTTGTTTTATTTCGTATTGATCCAATTTGAGCCGGTTGTAATAAGAGTTTTTCTCTATTTGTCTAAGTTAATTCTTTTGGGGTTACCTTTATATTTTATACCTTGTTTTAAAGACCCCTTGTCCTACAGGACGGGGCGACATCCCCGCCCTTTTAAGGTACATAGTAGTGGGGTGTTACATAGAGTACTAAGGTACTTGAAGGGAACAATGTCCCATGGGCTGCATTATGGGAAATTCCCTACTGTATTTGAAGGGTATAGTGATGCAAGCTGGATAGCCAAGAACTCTGGCAGCAATGGCAGCATTGGATATGTTTTTACTTTAGGTGGCGGAGCAGTCACTTGAAAGTTGTATAAACAGACTTAGATAACTCGGTCATCTTTTGAGGCTGAGTTATATGCCTTGGATACTACTGGAATGGAAGTTGAATGGCCGTATGGACAACTGTCCTCTTTGCCAATAATCAGAAAGCCCGTTACTGCTATATCTGTATATTATGATAGTCAAACCACAATTGCAAAGATAAAGAGTACCAAGTATAATCAAAAGACTAAGAGACACATCCAAGTTAGACTTAAGTTTATACGGGAGTTAGTGTCTGAAAGGGTAGTGTCTGTTGACTTTGTTGGATCCAAAGATAATATTGTAGACCTCCTAAATAAGGGACTGGAAACATCCTTGTTCCTTAAATCCAGGTTGGAAATAGGACTGATAACCCAGTAATGATTCACCTACAGTGGCAACTCAACTGACCAAATGGAGATCCCACAAGGCAATTTAATATGGTATAAACAAGCTATTTGAGTGAATCTGGCACCTATTCTAATACCTTTGTATCTAGGTCCTTTCCCTGAAAGCCTATGGTGTGTTTACTATCATTAGTAAGAGTTTTGACTCTGAATGGGATCAAGTCTTTTAGACAGGATTCTAGCATTACATCCTTAGAGATCGCTAACTATGTGAGTGGTGTTGTGTGGCCACAACTAAAAGGAATTGGGTTTTCTCTGAATACACTCATGAGACAAGATCAGGACATACGGCCATAACATGTCAACCCTAAAGATTATCTCCATAGCCGATCGTCTGTTGTTACCAATGGACGCCGTCACACTCAAGTTCAGATTCAAGGCTCAAGTCCATCTATTCCTGTGAGGGCATAAGTTGGATAACTTAGGCAGTGGTTCAAATCGGAAGGTACCATTATCGAAAGCAGATTTTGTAGATCTTAGATAGTCTTTAACTATGGATTTGTGGGGGATTATTGAAAAATGGTAACTTTGGGAGTTAATAATTTTTAACTCATGATTAATTAGCCTAAAATAATTAATGGGAGTTGTTCTTGACATGTTAGAGATTGTTTTGATTATGGTAGAAGCCATTTTCATTGTGGGAATCCAGAATTAAATTTCATTAAAGTTGGGTGTTTAACCAATTGGGAATTCATGTTGGACATAAGTCCTACATGGAAAAAGCTGAGGAATGTAGAAGCCTTAATAATTACAAAGCTTTTCTATAGACTTGATAGAAAAGCCCAAGGTAGTGGGGTTGCCACACGCGTGCGTCGCCCGCCCAACTCGGGCTTGGGCTTAGCCCATGTTTTCACGATTCTCTCTTTTTATTTTGCTCAATTAACTCTAACTTGAAAAGAAAAAAGAAACATTAAAAATTAATAGGAACTAGGGTCTCCTAATTTAGATTAGGTTTTAGTTTTCCCCAAAGGCGATATTAAAAGAAAAATGATAGGGTCTAAATTAGTCATATATTTCCTAGTTATTTAAGACTATTTGGTGATACATTTTGTTTAATAACTGGTCATATTCCTTCATATTTGAGATTTTACCCTTGAAAAGGTATTTTGTGCATTATTTTAGATTTTAGGGGTAAAATAAGACAAAAAAATCGCTAAACAGAATAGAGGCGGTGACGGCTAGGACAGGGGAAGCGGCGCCGGTCATGTGCTCCTAGCACGCACTTTAAGGCAATGAAAAATTAGTGAAACAGAGCTGAACAGAATATAGCCAGTGCCAGTTGGGAGCTCAGAGGCGGCGCTGACTGCAAACTGGAAGAGATGGTGCGAAAATCAAGAAAAATCGGCGAACGAACAAAGGAACATACCACAACCGGCGCTGGCCCTAGGCAGGACAGGCGACACCGGCTGTGCATTGGTGTCGAGGTGGTGCCTCAATTTTTACACGTATTTTTGGCAATTTGCGGAGTTTTAGTATTTTCCTACTTCTAGTCGGCTGGAAACCCTAGAGGAACAATTTTAGGCACTTTGAAAGTATATAAATAGAGGAAAAACATAAGAGAAAAGGGTGGATTTGCAGATCTAAATAGAAAATCACTCAAATTAAAGGAAGAATTCTTTAAATCAAGGAGGATTGTACAATAAGATCTACGAAAGAAGAAGAAAGAGGCTTGTCTATAAGTGCTTTCTTTTAACTTTGTTTTCTTTTCTTGAATAATGATGTATTAATTGTATTGTAATTTTACATTATTTTCGATATTAATATATGATTTTTAGAGTTACTTTGATCTTTTGATTAATTAATTATTTTTCTTGGTATTTAATTACTTGTACTAATTACGAGATTAGTTGATTGTTTCTTTCCATTAACTTGCTTGGACAAAGGGGTTGATGGTGGTCTCAATTCATTAATTTCATATTTGTTATCTCTTAACTTGCTTAGACAATGGGTTAATTGCTAAGAATTGGGTAATTAAAGATTAATTGATGTCTGCCAGGACATGGATTCATTGGTTAGTTTCATGTTTTAAGTTTGCCAGGATATGGAAATTTAATCAAGAATTGTGTTTAATGCATCTTTTGGGTGAATTAGTTGAGACAGGACATTTGATGCTAATCTGTCTAGAAGATAGTGATTTCATGGATTGGAAAAGAAGTGAATCTATCTTAATCCTTCTTGATGCTAAGAGAATGATTAGTTATGATAATGATTAGGTACTTTAAGATCATGTTTGTCAAGCTAATGGTTTGAGTTACATAATTCTTCATCCTTGCCGTGTATATATTCTTTTATTTTATTTTATTTTCATTTTTATTTCTTTTTTACTTTATTGAATCGGTTAAACAATGAAAGAAAAGTGATTAATGCATACTTGTTTCTTAAGAATCGACACTCGTTTTAACCCTATGCTATGCTTAATGACGAGTACGATTGCTCATATGTGTAATTGGGCTAAACGTTTTAATTTAAACTTGATTGGGAATGTGCTTATTTTTGTATGATTTTTATACCCAAATCTAAACACATTAAGTTTTTGGCGCCGTTGCCGGGGAACAATATCATGAAAGTTTGGATTTTATTGATTTAACCATATAAATATGTAAATATGTAAATTTATACAATTGTTTTTCA
Organism: Voacanga thouarsii; assembly: GCA_026120185.1. Taxonomy (NCBI): domain Eukaryota; kingdom Viridiplantae; phylum Streptophyta; class Magnoliopsida; order Gentianales; family Apocynaceae; genus Voacanga; species Voacanga thouarsii. Next base: position 2,546,674 of record JANUWF010001003.1, read on the forward strand.
CAAAAGGTGCCATTTTTTATATCTTGTGTATCTTTGTAATCGAATTTACTAACTTTGACTGATGTTGAATTGACTAATTTGTTCTTTTAATTTTATTTGATTTCTGAATTCCATGATCTAACTATCCTCTATGTGTAGGTGAAATGGCGAATTGGAACCAGAAGAGGCGTAATGAGGGACGGTACCCCCATCACTTTCCTGAGATAACACTCAAAGCACCCGATCAGCAGAGCTAGAGACAATGATTGGAAAATTTGCTGTCCATGTCACAAAACGCTTCCAAGAAATAGATTCCACCTTTGAGAAGTTTGAGGAGATGGTCCGCAATATGGAAAGATAAACCTGGTTTTTGACTGACGTGGTGTTGAAGTCGCAAGAACTAACACCAATAGACAAAGAGGAAATAGCTGTTGTCACATTACGGAGTGGAAATGAGTTTCCAGACATTACAGACTGCAACTGGCGCTGGCTGGAGGAAGAGAACCTGCGCCGGCTGTCCTATACACCCGAGAGCAAAGCGTCCAGCATGCAACCGGTGCCAGCTGAACCAGGTGAACCGGCGCCAACTGAACGCTGCCCTTCTCCCGGATATCCCACTAGACATTCAACTTTTCGACCTCAAATTTCTTATCCTACCCATATACACAAAGCCCGAAAATATGCCCAATTTGACAAATTCCTTGAGATATTCAAACAGCACTGCACATAAACATCCCACTCAATGAAGCCTTAATCCACATGACCATATATGCCAACTTTCTCAAAAGCATACTCGTAAACAAAAATCTATTGGAAGAATTGTCCACAGTGGTACAAAATGAAGAATGTTCAGCCATAGTGTAGGGCAAACAGAATTTACCACACAAAGAGAATGATCTAGGGAGTTTTTCTATTCCATGTTTAATTAGCACTCTTAATTTCTGTAATGCATTAGCTGACTTAGGTGTTACTATTAATTTATTTCCATATAAAACATTTAAAAAGCTAAGCTTAGGAGAACCCCAAACCACTAGGATAAGTATTCAACTCACAGATAAATCTATCAAATATCATAGGGATATAATAGAAGATGTGCTGGTAAAAGTTGATAAATTCATATTTCCAGTGGATTTTGTTATTCTTGACATGGACGAAGATTCCAAAGTCCCTTTAATCTTAGGTAGACCCTTCCTAGCTACAGCAAAGGCGTTAATTGATGTTCATAGGGGGAGGTTGACACTTAGAGTTGGAGATGAGGAAGTAGTCATTCAAATCCACAAAAGCATGCAACATCCTTCATCTTTTGATGATTCTTGTTTAAGAATTGATATTCTTGACGAACCAATTTTAGATTTTATGCATGAATCATTTGAGGAGGAGTTGGTGAAAACTTTAGTAGTATATTTGGAGGACTATATCGATGAGGATGGGATGAAGAGTTTTGAAACAATTGAGTAAAGCAGTTTGGGGAGAATGAAATCATCCATAGAGGATCCTCCAAAAATGGAACTAAAACACCTACCCGAGCACTTGGAATATGTGTTTTTGGCTGACGGAATTACCTGTGATCATTGCCAAAGATCTCACTAAAGAACAAAAGACCAAATTGGTAAGTATGTTGGGGAAATATAATGGAGTAATAGCTGAAAGATCACAGATATAAAGGGAATTAGTCCATCCTTCTGCACTCATAAGATGTTGATGGAAGAAGGTGCAAAGCCCATAGTGCAACCCCAATGTAGGTTGAACCCACATATGAGTGAAGTGGTAAAATGTGAAGTGATTAAGCTTCTAGATTCATGCATCATTTACCCTATCTCTGATAGTATTTAGGTGAGTCCTACTCAAGTGGTACCAAAGAAGGGAGGAATGACGTTAAGCCCTAATGATAAAAATGAGCTAGTACCTATGAGATTGGTCACGGGTTGGAGGTTATGCATTAATTATAGGATGCTAAACAAAGCCACTAGGAAAGACCACTTCCATCTCCCTTTTATTAACCAAATGTTGGAAAGGTTAGCCGGACATGAATATTATTGTTTCTTGGATGGATTTTCTGGCTGCCTACAAAGCCCCATAGCTCTTGAAGACCAAGAGAAAACCACTTTCACATGTCCATATGGTACTTTTGCATATCGTCGAATGTCATTTGGTCTTTGCAATGGTCCTGGAACATTCTAACGGTGCATGACAGCTATATTTGAAGGACTCGTGAGGGACATCATGGAAGTATTTATGGATTATTTTTCAGTTTTTGGTAATTCGTTTGACTTGTGTTTATCTAATCTTGAAAAGGTACTAGTAAGATGTGAAAAGGCTCACCTCATGCTTAATTGGGAAAAATGCCACTTTATGGTGCAAAAAAGTATTGTGTTGAGATATAAAATTTCAAGGAAGGGTATAGAAGTAGATAGAGAAAAAATCAAAGCAATTGAGAAACTGCCTCCTCCTACTTCTGTGAAAGCTATAAGGAGCTTTCTTGGTCATGCAAGTTTTTACAGGAGGTTCATCTTAGATTTCTCAAAAATTTTCAAACCTCTTACCTCTTTACTTGAAAAGGATGTTGTGTTTAATTCTGATGAAAAATGCCTCAATGCTTTCACCATGCTTAAGGAGAAATTGATTAATTCACCTATTTTGATTGCACCTGATTGGTCTCTTCCATTTGAACTAATGTGTGATGCAAGTGATTTTGCTGTTGGTGCAATACTTGGACAAATGAGGAATAAGCACTTCCAACCCATATACTATGCAAGCAAGACTTTAACGGATGCGCAAGAAAATTACACAACAACGGAGAAAGAATTGCTAGCCATAGTGTTTGCTTTCGATAAATTTCGTTCTTATCTTATTTTGTCCAAAGTCATTGTTTATATGGACTATTCTTCCATAAAGTACCTACTAACCAAATATGATTCCAAACCAAGATTGATAAGATGGGTATTATTATTGCAGGAATTTGAGTTGGAGATTAGGGACAAAAATGGTGTGGAAAACTTGGCTGCGGATCACTTGTCAAGACTGGATAATCCCAATTTGGAATCATTGGTAGAGGAGGAATTAATGACACATTTCCGGATGAACAACTCTTGCTCATAGAAGGTGAGATTCCAAACACCCCTTGGTTCGCAGATTTTACTAATTACTTAGTTGCAGGAATTATCCCAAAAGAACTCACAATGCAACAAAAGAAGAAATTCCTCTCTAAAGTAAGACATTACTTTTGGAAAGACCCTTATTTGTTTAAGTGTTGTGCGAACCAACTCATTTGAAGATGTGTGGACTCTAAAGAATGAGAGGATATTCTAAGACATTGTCATGAAGGACTTTCTGGAGAGCACTACCAAGCCAACAACACTGCACGAAAGGTGCTTGAGTTTGGATTCTATTGGCCCACATTGTTCAAAGATGCCCACGGGTTTGTTCAAAGTTGTGATAGGTGTCAACTCACAGGTAACATTTCTAAATCTAATGAGATGCCCTTACAAATTTTTTGAGCTTGTGAAGTATTTGATTGTTAGGGGATAGACTTCATGGGACCTTTTCCTAGTTCTTTAGGTAATAAATACATTTTGGTAGCAGTGGATTATGTTTCTAAGTGGGTAGAAGCACGAGCTTTACCAACTAATGATACAAGGGTTGTGGTAAAATTTCTGAAAAAACTTTTCACTCGTTTTGGTGTGCCCAAGGTGCTCATTAGTGATAAGGAGACTCACTTTTGTAATACTCAAATAGAAAAGTTCTAAAACATCTAGGCATGAACTATAGGTTTGCCACCCCCTATCATCCCCAAACAAATGGATAGGTTGAAGTGGTTAATAGGGAAATCAAAAGAATCTTGGAAAAGATTGTTCACCCTACTAGGAAGGATTGGAGCCTAAAATTAGATGACACTCTTTAGGCGTACAGGATAGCTTTTAAGACCCCAATTGGCACAACCCCTTTTCGGTTAGTTTATGAAAAATCATGTATTTACCTGTTGAGATTGAGCATAAACCTTATTGGGCTATTAAACTTGTTAATCTTGATCTTGAGTCAGTTGGAAAGTCAAGGTTGCTCCAACTTACAGCCTTGGAGGAGTTGTACGAGGATGCTTTTGATAATTCAATGCGATATAAAAAAAAGGTCAAAAATGGCACGATAAGCACATCACTTGACAACACGACTTTGAGAAAGGCGATCAAGTGTTGTTATTCAATTCTCACTTACGAATCTTTCCAGGTAAGTTGAAATCAAGGTGGTTCGGACCATACATGGTAAGTAAAATATTCCCCTTTGGCACCCTTGAAATTACTCACCCCACTAGGCGCACTCTCAAAGTCAATGGCAATCGAGTGAAATGCTATGTTTGTGAAAGTCTTCACAATACCGATCAGGTGGATATGCTCTTTGACACTGCGGAATAACACTTCTAGTATATCCTGTACTTTTCTTTTTTGCATTTTTTCTTTACTTTTTGTTTATTTTTCTTTTCTAGTTTTTATGCTTTGGTGTGTTTTTATTTTTCTTTTTTGGTACTTCGACAATGCTCCTTTCTGCTGGAATTCAACTCTCTTGTGTAGGAGAATGCCCACTGTAATGGAAGTATTTTCTTTTTTATCTTTTCCCCTTTATTTTTGGCCCCGTGGCATTATTTCCTTACTCTATTTGTTTGGCCATTGAGGACACTGTCCAGTTTAAGTGTGGGGAGTGGATAGAATGAGAATTCTTCTATGCTTTATTCTTCTTGAAATTCTTCTTTGAACTTTTGAGCATTTTTTTTTTTTTTTCTGATTCTATGAGCTTTCAAGATGTATTTTTAATGCATGTCTTTGTGCTAGATAATAGAGCATATGCTCTATACCATTTGTAGCTTATGCATGACTTTTTACATGCACTTAGACTAAGTAGTTCTTGATCAAATGATTTACATTGTTCTTAAACCTATTTTTATGCTAAAATTCATTGAGCATTCTAGAGCTTACTTGAATACCTCTTGAGGTGAAATAAGAAAGACATTCATGATTTAACTTAGGGATGACGATAATAGGCCTTCTTTGGATAGTTTGAGCTTTTCAAGCCTACCTATTTTATATTATCCCTAGTGTCTATTTTGAGTCTAAATTGTTAATTTCTTTCTTAAACCTGTTATCATACTTTGTCCATTGCTTCTTTCTGAGAGTTTGATAATTCTTCCAAATCTTTGATTGCTCTTGATGGATGAAATACAAGTAGACAAATTGTGAGGGAAATTACCTGTGTAAATGTCATGACTTGTTACTTTCAGTCATGCATCATGTGTTGAGTTGAAGAAAGGAGAAAAGAAAAAAAGAGGAAGAAAGATAGAGAAAAACAAAAAGCAGCTAGCAAATGTTGAAAGAAAAAAAATGAGAAACGAACAAAAGCAGCATTTGGAAAGAAAGAGAAAGAAGAGAAGAGCATAGGAAGAGACCTAGAATAAAAATTGCTGAAATTTTTTATGATCTTGTGCAATATGAATGATGAGTTAAGAATTATTGAGGAAAAGAATGCAAGATTTGCTTGAGCTATGATATGATTGCCATACAAGGTTATGGGTTTTTGATTAGTTTTGGGATAGGAGAGCAAGAAAAGTTCAGAATCTATCGGTACATTTTGTTTATCCTTTTCATGTAAACTCTCATCATCTTTGATATTTGATTTTTCTATATCTTTCATTTGATAGTTACATTACAAACCCTTTAACCTTACATTACAAGCTTAAAAGTTCTACTTGATCTAAGTAAAATCATGATATGCCTTGGATTAGTGGAGAGAGTGTATGAAAAGTAAGTTTATGAAATGCATATTTCTTTTGAACTAACTTCTTCCCAATGGTTTGAGAATGATGTTAAGTATTGCGATGGTTCTATTAGTCATTCTTCACTTACACAAGTCTTGCATTTGTTATGAAAGGCATATTAGCATATGTTTTGTCGTCTTGAATAAAGAAAGCATTGGAAGTATTATTTTAAAATTGATTGAGTGATTGTTGGGTATCTCACGCAAATCATACATGGCGCAACGGAAGAATAAACGAGATACCAACCCAGGATCCGTATATGTGTGGAAAATAATACATAAAGATAGCAAAGGTAACAGCTTTTTACCTTTCTTTGATCGTGTGGAAACAAAATTTTCCTTCTCCAAGTCGAGGCGCGATCTAGCAATCCTCTTGATCAAACACCACGTGAGTTGAACATCTAACCGCTATAATCACAATGTGTGATTATCTCTAATAGAAACCACACGGAGGATACACTCAAGCACCAAAATTTTTTGTGCTAGCAGAAACAAGATGGCAGCTAGGATTCTTCTTGTTTTAGGAAAAACGAGAGAGAAAGAGAGAGAGAGAGAGAAGAGGAAGAAGTTGTTTTTGGAGAGTTGTATTTCGTGAATTCCTACCAGCTAGGCTTTCGTGTGTATCTAATATGTCACACGAAAAATCACTAAAAATCAGAGAATTCTAAAACAATTAGAATTCTCTAATTGTAATTGGAAACATTAAGTTCTCACAATTACAATTTAGACCATAAATTATAAATAATTATAATTTATCCACAACAACTTCTCTTTCTCACAATTAACCCACTATGTTATCAAATAATATCTTGAGTATATAATCCTCTATTGTGTATGACCTATTAGGTTTCCCAGTTAATTGGTAGCGAACATGAATTAATCCAAACGTCTTTGAGATTAATAATCCATAATTAATTAAAATTAATCCTATTAATTCTAATCAGGATTGGTTTATTAATTCATGAATTAATAAACCCATATTCTCAGATAATGAATAGTATCTAGCAACACATCGTGACCACCCAAGAGTTCAAGAAGTCAAGTAACTTGACATGAACCCTTCAATAACAAACTACAGTGCAATTAACTCCTTTCACCATACAATATCTCAATTGGTTTGGAGTACGGAATTAGCACCAACTCCCTCCAGAATATATAGATATTAATTCTGGCTCGAATACAATAGTACCTATACTATGAACCCACTACTCTAGATGTGTATCAATTGGAACTGTTTCTAATACACATACGCCTTGGCCAATGACTTCTCGAGTAGTAATTCCTACAAGTGGCCATGACATATTCGCCCCTACTATTAGGAGTGGTGAATCCTTTATTAACCCTCTCAACTACTTCCATTTACCTCACAATGTACCCAATATTCATCCCATAGGCGGCCCTCAATCTGGCTCCAGAGATTGGAATCAAAGCACAAAGCTTAGCAAACAAAGTACCTTGGAGATCTTAAGTCTAATGATACTTGCACGTTTGCTATATTGAGATTATATCACTAGTACTAAATAGTTATCCATGTGATTATTTCAAAGCTAGGTCATCCAATGAACTTGTTCCATTAACAAGCATCCATGTGTTAACTTTGAGTATCTCAATACTCACGGATATGAGAACCACCGCCTGATCAAATTAGGAAGTCTAACATATGCTAGTCTTAACACATTAATGATGTCTTGTCTCATTAATACTACGACTAGGGACTATTTAAGTACTAACACTATACAGTGTAGTAGGAATCTCATATCATAATCTCTATCATGATTTTCTTAACAGAGTGTTGTACTAGAAACTTTATCTACCAGTTATTTTACACAAAAGTAAATAAAAAAACTGTAAGATAATTAATGCCTTTTATTAAAATAAAATGTGTCATATACAATGTACAAGTGATTGCCTCTAGGGCACAACACTAACAAACTCCCACATGCACAAGAGCCAATCATTCATGTATCTAATACCGAATAACTCAACATAACAATTATGTTTCTTTTGGGATAGTACTTTTGTAAGCGGGTCAGCTATGTTCTCATCCGTGGGAACTCTCTCTATCTTTACATCATTCCTATCTATGATCTCCCAGATCAGATGATAGCGTCGCAGTACGTGTTTGGATCGTTGGTGAGATCGTGGCTCCTTTGCTTATGCAATGGCTCCGTTGTTATCACAATACAAAGTTATTGGTCCAACAACTCTAGGAACCACACCCAGTTCTGTCACGAACTTCTTGATCCAAACAGCCTCCTTAGCTGCTTTAGAAGCAGCTATGTACCCAGCTTCTGTCGTAGAGTTGGCAATAGTCTCTTGTTTGGAACTTTTCCAACTTATTGCCCCTCCACACAACGTAAACGCGTAGCCGGATTATGATTTGAAATCATCTTTGTCAGATTGAAAACTGGCATCAGTATACCCGTTTATTTTCAAATCACCTTCTCCATATACTAAGAACACATCCTTAGTCCTTCGTAAGTACATAAGGATATTCTTTATAGCCGCCCAATGACCCTCACCAAGGTCAGATTGATATCTGCTTGTCAAAATGAGAGCACAAGATACATTGGGCCTAGTACATATCATAGCGTACATGATAGATCCAACTACCAAGGCATATGGAATCTTACTCATGTGATCCCTTTCAACTTGTGTCTTGGGAGACATCAACTTTGAAAGGCTTACACCATGTGACATGGGTAAGAATCCCTTTTTAGATTGATCCATACTAAACCTCTTTAGCAATTTATCTATGTATGTAGACTATGAAAGACCAAGCAACCTTTTAGACCTATCTCTAAAGATTCTTATTCCAAGAATATAGGTTGCTTCACCAAGGCCTTTCATGGAGAATTGTTTGGACAACCAAACTTTAACCATTTGCAAGACAGGTATATTATTTCTATTAGCAATATGTCATCTACATAAAGCAATAAGAAAACGATTGCACTCCTACTAACCTTCTTGTATACACAAGACTCATCCATGTTTGAATGAAACCAAACTCTTTGATTGTTTCATCAAAACGGATGTTCCAACTCCTAGAAGCTTGCTTAAGTCCATAAATGGACCTTTGCAGCTTGCACACCTTTGTGCTATCACTGGATGTGAAACCCTTAGGTTGTGTCATATACACTTTCCCAGTCAGATTTCCATTTAGGAAAGCTGTTTTTATATCCATTTGCCAAATCTCATAATCATAATGAGCAGCAATGGCTAGGAGTATCCTGATGAATTTTAACATGGCTACTGGCGAGAAGGTTTCGTCATAGTCAATACCATGTTGTGGACGATGTCACTAGACGTGCTTTATAAGTAACTAAGCTACCATCCATGTCTGTTTTCTTCTTGAAAACCTATTTGCATCCAATAGGTTTAATTCCTTTTGGTGGATCAACCAAAGTCCATACTTGGTTATCGTACATGGAATCCATCTCTGACTTCATGGCCTCAAGCCATTTGTCAGACTCTGAACTGTTCAGAACATCCTTGTAGGTAGTAAGCTCATCTTCATCTATGAGCAATACATCATTGTGGTCACTAATGAGAAATACATATCTCTCAGGTGCCACACATATCATACTAGACATACAAGGTTCTTGTGTAGTAGAAGGTTCATCTATTCTCACAATAGACGTGGGATCAGACGATTGATACTCGTTTATTTGATCTTCATGAACTTCACTAAGTTCAATTTTACTCCCACTGTCCCCCTTGAGCATGTGCTCCTTCTCTAAGAAGACGGCATGCTTCGAACAAACAATTTGTTTTCGGAAGTGAGGTAAAAGTAATATCTGAAAGATTCTTTCGGATATCCCACAAACAAATACTTGTCAGACTTACTATCAAGTTTGTCTGACTGTAGCCTTTTAACAAAGGCAGGACAACCCCAAACTCGCAAGTAATATAACTTTGGTTTTTTACCAAAGAACATCTCAAATAGGGTAGAATTAACCATTTTTGTTGTAACTCTGTTTAGTATATAAACAGAACTTTCTGCTGCATGCCCCCAAAACGATTTTGGTAGGTTTGTAGAAGCCATTATGGTTCGTACCATATCTAGAAGGGTTCGATTCTTTCTCTCAGATACACCGTTATGTTGAGGTGTATGTGATGGAGTCCATTGAAATAATATCCCATTATCTCTAAGATAACTCAGAAACTCTTGGCTCCAGTATTCTCTTCCTCGATCAAATCTTAGAGTCTTAATACTTTTACCAAGTTATCTCTCTATTTCGTTCTTGAAGTCTTTGAACCTTTCAAAGGCCTCAGATTTGTATTTCATTAAATACGAATACCCGTTTCGTGAGAAATCATCGATAAAGGTTATGAAATAGTTATAGCCTCCTCTTACTTATATTGACATTAGGCCACATACATCAAAATGTATGAGTACTAATAACTCTTTAGCCCGTTCTCCTTTTCCTAAAAAAGGTGTTTTAGTCATTTCACCTAGTAAATAAGATTCGCATGTACCATATGATTTATAATCAAATGACCCTAAGTCACCAAACTTGTATAACTTAGAAACATGATTTTCGTTTACATGGCCCAAACGACAATGCCATAAGTAAGAGGTGTTAGAGTTATCCATTTTAGGTTTCTTATTGTTTATATTGAGAACTGGATTATCCAAGTCTAGAACATATAAACCATTAACCAGAGTTGCTGAACCATAATGAATATCATTCAATAAAAAAGAACAACATTTATTCTTAAATATCAAATGAAATTCATTTAAGTCTAAACATGCAATTAAGATAATATTTTTCATTAAAATTGGTATATAATAACAATTTTGTAGTTCTAGAATTAATCCCGAAGGCAGATTCAGCTCGTATGTCCCAACAGCAAGTGCAGCAACCTTTGCCCCATTTGCAATACGTAGGTCCACGTCACATTTGTCTAGCCTTCTACTTCTCTTTAGTCCCTGCAAGTTATTGCACAAATGAGATCCACATCCGGTATCTGATACCCATATCTCATTTCTAAAGGCAGTATTTATCTCAATCATAAACATTCCCAGAGTAGAAGTAGAAATGCTTATAAGCTTCTCCTTCTTCTTCTTATCTTTAATGGTCTCTAAGTAGGTTTTGCAGTTGCGCCTCTAGTGGCCCATCTTCCCACAATGATGGCATGGACCCTTGGTAGCTGCATCCTTCTTATTCACACCACTTTTGGGCTTTATGGGAGCCTTCTTCTTCTTTTGAACTTTCTTCTTAGAATAAGATTCTACCATTAAAACTGCATTGGAATCCTTTTTCATGGAGGACTCTGCAGTTTTGAGAAGATTGATCAACTCAGGAATAGTGGATTCAATCTTGTTCATCTTATATTTAATCACAAATTGTGAGAAACTATTAGGTAAAGACTGTAGAATTAAGTCAACACTTAAGTCATGATCCATTGCAAACCCAAGAGATCCAAGCTTTTCTATCAAGCCCAGCATCTTCAGCCCATGAGTGGCCACAGAAGAACCCTCTGCCATTTTGCAATGGAATGGTTGTTTTGAGATTTCGTATCTCTCAATTCTGGCTTAGGCATCAAAACAACTCTCGAAGATGTAGTATAATCGATTGAACATCCATATGCTTGTGCTGTTTTTGCAACTCCGGAGTCATGGATGCCAGCATAATACATGATGTTGTATAACTATCCTCCTTGTGCCTTTTGTGGACAACATGCTCATTAACATGAGCATCTTGAGCTGGTGGTGGCGGAATAGGAGCATCTAGCACGTAGAGCAACTTTTTCGATTTGAGAACGATTCTCAAATTTCTATACCAATCGAGGTAGTTTGATTCGGTTAACTTGTTGGTTTTCAAAATGCTACGTAAGTTTAAGTTTGTTGACATGATGCAAGTTACCAAGATGTAAAGATACAGAGGATTAGCTACTTGTATATGCACATAAAATGCAAATAATTAGGACTTTAATTAAACGCAATTTTACTCCACTATTTTACTCAAACCAATAGCCCCCACTACTGATTCGGGAAAGCCCGTTGGAAGCTTTTCTAGTGGACCGGTATCCAAATTCCTCAAGAATAACCTTGTGTTTGCCCAACAAACCACCCTTAAGTTCATTGGTAGGTATCCAATACCAATTACATCGTGTGTAACTACCGGATCATTGGGTGATTAACAGCTTTTAATCTTAAAGCCTTTTGGGCTATCCCAACAAACTGATTATATAATTTCCTAAAGAGAGAAAACCTCGAGTTACACTTGAGGGGAGTTAGATAAGAAGTGAATTACATAAGAATTCTAGAGAAGGCAGGACACGCAAGCCCTATTTCATAAAAAATCAAAACTGTAAAATGCATGAACAGATATAATTAGTTTTAGTCCATAACCATCCACCATACCATTAATTATGCTTAAACAAAATAAACATATAATTTTTATTATTCCAAAATCACTATTTTGGAAAAATAAAACAAATTCTAAAATCAATATTTTAGAAAAATACATTAATTTTAAAATTTTAAAATTATTATTTTAAAAAATAAAATTATTTGTCTCAAAACTAATTTTGAGAAAATGTTTTTGGGTCCCGTCTTTGGCAACAAAAATGGTGGTCCTGCTGGCCGGTCAACGGGCGGGGGTCAGGGGGGCAGCGCCCCTTGAAAGAAAATTTTATTTTACCGCCTTTTTTTTCCCTTTCAAAAATCCTCTTTTTTTTTTTTTTTTAATTCCTGGAACATTGAAACAGAGTATAACCGGCGCCGGTTTAGAAGCCAGAGCCGGCGCCGGTTGTGGTCTGATTTTAAGGAAAAACTTTTCCAGAAACAATTTCTGGACGTCGCGAAACAATACGGAACCAGCGCCGATTAGGGGGCCGAAGCTGGCGCTAGCTGTAGTCAGGAAGAGGCGGCGATTTTTAAAATTTTTCCAGAAACAGTTTCTGGTGCCTTTTTCTTCTCCAAATTTTTAGTGAGAACAATTCTCAGCAGTATTTTCTGTTTTGAAGCTCAAAACAACAACCAATTTATTAGTTTAAACAATACCAAACAAAAAATTAAATTCACAAGATGAAACCGAGGGTAACAAACATGTTCAAGAAAATGTTTTTCTGCAAAAAGACTTTCAGCACATAAAGAAAACATTTTCCGAAATATGCTGTAACTATTGCACAACCATATTGTGCTACAGACCCAATCCACAATGCTCGAAATGATTTCGACTTGAGTGAAAATAGTTTTCAGAGCGAACAAAGACAAACACGAATACATGAAAACAGCTTTTCATGACAAAACAATGTCTGCAATTCACACATAGCAAGGCTCTAATACCATTGTTGGGTATCTCACGCATATCATATATGGCGCAGCGGAAGAATAAACAAGATACCAACCCAGGATTTGCATATGCGTGGAAAACAAGACATAAAGAGAGCAAAGGTAACAACTTTTTACCTTTCTTTGATCATGTGGAAAACAAAATTTTCCTTCTCCAAGTCGAGACGCGATCCAGCAATCCTCTTGATCAAACACTACGAGAGTTGAACGTCTAACCACTATAATCACAGTGTGTGATTATCTCTAATAGAAATTCACACGGAGGATACACTCAAACACCAAGATTTTCTGTGCTAGCATAAACAAGATGGTGGCTAGGGTTCTTCTTGTTTTAGGAATAACGAGAAGAGAGAGAGAGAGAGAGAGAGAGAGAGAGAGAGAGAGAAGAGGAAGAAGTTGTTTTTGGAGAGTTGTATTTCTTGAATTCCTACCAGCTAGGGTTTCGTGTGTATCTAATATGTCACACGAAGAATCACAGAAAATCTGAGAATTCTAAAACAATTAGAATTCTCTAATTGTAATTGGAAACGTCAAGTTCTCACAATTACAATTTGGACCATAAATTATAACTAATTATAATTTATCTACAACAACTTCTCTTTCTCGCAATTAACTCCACTATGCTATCAAATAACATCTTGAGTGTATGATCCTCTACTGTGTGTGACCTATTAGGTTTCCCAGTCAATTGGTAGCGAACATGAATTAATCCAAACATCTTCGAGATTAATAATCCATAATTAATTAGAATTAATCCTATTAATTCTAATCAGGATTGGTTTATTAATTCATCAATTAATAAACCCATATTCTCATATAATGAACAGTATCTAGCAACACATCGTGACCACCCAAGAGTTCAGGAAGTCAAGTGGCTTGACATGAACCCTTCAATAACAAATTACAGTGCAATTAACTCCTTTCACCATACAATATCTCATTCGATTTGGAGTACAGAATTAGTGCCAACTCCCTCCAGAAAATATATATTAATTCTAACCCAAATACAATAGTGCGTGTACCAGGAACCCACTACTCTAGATGTGTATCAATTGGAACTGTTTCCAATACACATACGCCTTGGCCAAGGACTTTTCGAGTAGTAATTCCTACAAGTAGCCGTGAGATATTCGCCCCTACTATTACGAGTGGTGAATCCTTTATTGACCCTCTCAACTACTTTCGTTTACCTCACAACGTACCCAATATCCATCCCATAGGCGGCCCTCGATCTGGCTCCAGAGATTGGAATCAAAGCACAAAGCTCAGCAAACAAAGTACCTTAGAGATCTCAAGTCTAAGGATACTTTCACGTTTTCTATATTGAGATTATATCACTGGCACTAAATAGTTATCCATGTGATTATCTCATAGCTAGGTCATCCAATGAACTTGTTCCATTAACATGCATCCATGTGTTAACTTTGAGTATCTCAATACCCATGGATATGAGAACTACCGCCTGATCAAATCAGGAAGTCTGACACATGCTAGTCTTAACACATTAATGATGCCCTGTCTCATTAGTACTATGACTAGGGACTATTTAAGTACTAACACTATACAGTGTAGTAGGAATCTCAAATTATGATCTCTATCATGATTTTCTTAACACAATGTTGTATTATAGACTCTATCTAACGGTTATTTTACACAAAAGAAACTGTAAGATAAATAATGCCTTTTATTAAAATAAAATGTGTCATATACAATGTACAATTAATTGCCTCTAGGGCACAATACTAGCAGTGATTTTGTGAAAACTTATATTTTTCTACGTGTCTTTGATACTTTGCTTGAGGACAAGCAAAGAGCTAAGTGTGGTGGAATGTGATAGGGCCTAAATTAGTCATATATTTTCTAGTTATTTGAGGCTATTTGGTGATACATTTTGTTCAATAACTGGTCATATTCCTTCATATTTGAGATTTTACCATTTGAAAGGTATTTTGTGCATTATTTCAGATTTTAGGGGTAAAATAAGACAAAAATATCGCTAAACAGAGTAGAGGCGGCGCCGGTCAGGACAGGGGAACCAGCGCCGGCCACGTGCTACTGGCACGTACTTCGAGATAATGATAAATCGGTGAAACAGAGTTGAACAGAACACAGCCAGCACCGGTTGGGAGCTCAGAGGTGGCGCCGACTACAGTCTAGAAGAGGTGGCGGGAAAATCAAGAAAAATTAGCGAACAATCAAAGGAACAGACCACAACCAATGCTAGCCCTTGGCAGGACAGGCGGCACCGGCTGTGCGCTGTTGTCGAGGCGATACCTCGATTTTCACACTCGTTTTTTGGCAATTTGTGGAGTTTAAATATTTTCCTACTTCTAGTCGGCCAGAAACCCTAGAGGAACAATTTTAGGCATTTTGAAAGCCTATAAATATAGAAAAAACACAAGGGAAAAGGGAGGATTTGCAGATCAAAACAGAAAATCACTAATTTTAAAAGTGGAATTCTTCAAATCAATGAGGATTGTATAAGAGGGTCTACGAAAGAAGAAGAAGGAGGCTTGTCTATAAGTTCTTTCTTTTAACTATGTTTTCTTTTCTTGAACAATGATGTATTAATTATTTTATTGTAATTTGACATTGTTTTAAGTATTCATGATTTTTAGAGTTACTTTGATCTTTTGATAAATTGATTGTTATTCTTGGTATTTAATTACTTGTGCTAATTATGAGATTAGTTGATTATTTTTTTCCATTAACTTGCTTGGAAAAATGGGTTGATAGTGGTCTCAATTCGTCAATTTCATATTTGTTGTCTCTTAACTTGCTTGGATAAGGGATTAATTGCTAAGAACTGGGTAATTAAAGATTAATTGATGTCTGCCAGGACATGGATTCATTGGTTAGTTTCATGTTTTAAGTTTGCCAGGACATGGAAATTTAACCAATGATTGTGTTTAATGCATCTTTTGGGTGAATTAGTTGAGACAGGACATGTGATGCTAATTTGTCTAGAAGATAGTGATTTCATGGATTGGAAAAGAAGTGAATCTATCTTAATCCTTCATGATGCCTAGAGAATGATTAGTTATGATAATGATTAGGTACTTTAAGATCATGTTTGTCAAGATAATGGTTTGAGTTACATAATTCTCCATCCTTGCCATGTATATATTCTTTTATTTTATTTTATTTTATTTTATTTCTTTTTCACTTTATTGAGTCGGTTAAACAATGAAAGAAAAGTGATTAATGCATACTTATTTCTTGAGGATCGACACTCGTTTTAACCCTATACTATGCTTAATGATAAGTACGCTTGCTCATATGTGTAATTTGGGGTGAACGTTTTAATTTAAACTTGACTAGAAATGTGCTTATTTTTATATGATTTTTATACCCAAATCCAAACACATCAAAAAATAACAGAGCCACCAAAGGGGTTCTACTTTTTTTTTTCCGGGTTTTGCTTCTTTGAGAGAAAAAATCACCTCTGCCATTCTCCCTATCATGACCCATAGTTTTCTGACTGAATGAGACCGGTGAATTGAGGAGATTTTCGAGGTGATCGCAGTTGGTGTGCGTCGACGGCGATCTAAGACCGTCTTATCCTGTAAGAAGAGTCGCTGTACCCATCGCACCGGAGTAGGACGAATAACTTCTTGAAGGTAAACCAGTATTGAACTGGTTATTCGGTTAGCGTTTCTGTCTGTCGCATCGCAACTTGTCCAGAGGAAAGCTGCCGCCGGGTACATCTTCTAGGGTCGACGCCGAGTACGTTCTGGCAGAACTGCGAACAAGTCTCTCAAATCCATTATTGACTTATCTGTTAATTCTGACTTCTATCTAGTCTCTTTATGCTTGGACTGTTTGGCCTTGCTGGCTTTATTGATATTTGATAATTACATTTATTAGAGCCCTGATCGAGTATAGATGGTACTTGTTCAATTCAATTAAGTTGCCTATCTATCTTTTTCAGTACCCTGTGTCTAACAAGAACATGGTCTAAACTCGATTCATTTGTTTGGCAAAGGGGAAGCTGTAACCAGGTTTGTCCACACAATGCAAAATTTTTCTGAAATGATTGGGTAGTGAAGTAGGCAAAACATCCACCTGTCAGAACTTCTCCTTCTAGTTTATTGGAAGACATATTGAAGAGTTTTATGCCCAGCTTCTCCAATGAGCCATCCAGCATATTTGATGTGTATTTATTTGGGTATAAAAATCATATAAAAACTAAACACATTCCAATCAAGTTAAATTAAAACGTTAACCCCAAATTACACATATGAGTAAGCGTACTCATCATTAACAGAGCATAGGGATCAAATGAGTGTCAATCCTCAAGGAACAAGTAGACATTAATCCCTTTTCTTTCATTGTTTAACCAACTCGATAAAGTGAAAAAGAATGAAAAGGAAAATAAAATAAAAATAAAACAAAAGAATATATACATGTCAAGGATGAAAAATTATGTAGTTCAAACCATTATTTAGACAAACATGATCCAAAAGTACTTAATCATTATCATAACTAATTATTCTCTTGGCATCATGAAGGATTAAAGTAGACCCACTTCTTTCCCAATCCATGAAATCACTATCTCCTAGACAAATTAGCATCACATACTCTGTCTCAACTAATTCACCCAAAAAATACATTAAACACAATCCATGATTAAATTTCCATACTCTGGCAAACTTAAAACATGAAATTAACCAAAGAATCCATACTCTGACAGACATCAATTAACCTTTAATTACGCTGTTCTTAGCAATTAACCACTTTTCCAAGCAAGTTAAGAGACAACAAATATGAAATTAATAAATTGAAACCACCATCAACCCCTTTCCCAAGCAAGTTAATGGAAAGAAACAACCAATCAATCTCGTAATAAACCCAAGTAATTAAATATCAAGAATAACAATCAATTAATCAAAAGGTCAAATAACTCTAAAAATCGTGAATATCTAAAACAATGTCAAACTACAATAAAACAATTAACACATTATTGTTCAGGAAAAAGAAAACAAAGTAATTCCTCCTTTGATTTGAGTAATTTTATATGATGATCAATGAATTCTCTCCTTTTCTCTTGTGTTTTCCATCTATTTATAGGCTTAGGAAGTGCCTAAACTCGTTGGTTTAATATTCTTGGTCGAGTAGAAGTAGGAAGATACTAAAACTCCACATATTACCAAAAACCACGTAGAAAAATCAAAGCACCGCCTTAACTTCAGAGCACAGCCGGCGTCGGTTATGTTCTGTTTCTCCAATTGTTCACCGATTTTTTCTTAATTTCAGCACCACGTAGTCCAAAGTACAGCCGGTGTCGCCTTGGCTACTGGAGCCGGCACCGGTTCCATTCTGTTCCGGTCACGGTTCAACAATTTTTCATCGTCTCGAAGTTCGTGTCATCAGTACATGGCCGGCGCTTGTTCCTCTGTCCTGGCTGGCGCCGCCTTTATTCTATTTTGTGACGTTTTTGCTTCGTTTTACTCCTAAAATCTAAAATAATGAATAAAATACCTTTCCAATGGTAAAATCTCAAATATGAATGAATATGGCTAGTTATTGAACAAAATATATCACAAAAGAGCCTCAAATAATAAGAAAAAACATGACTAATTTAGGCCCTATCAATATTGTTACCCAGGTACAAGTCCCCAAGCTTTGGCAGCTGGCAAAGTTCAGTTGGAATAGATCCTTGCAGCCTATTATGTTCCAAATTTATATGCTCAACATTTTGTAATTTCCCAATAGTTGATGGAATAGATCCAATCAACTCGTTGTTATCTAAATAGGTGGCTGTCAAGCTGCTCATATTACCAATTTCTCTAGGAATCATACCCTTGATTTTACATCCAAAAGCTCTGAAAAAATTAAGAGAAGTGGAAAAGTTCCCTATTGAAGTTGGAAGAAAACCATCGAATTAATTTAGTGATATTTCCACCAGATCCAAATCTCTGCAATTTGTTAAAGAAATGATAAATCTCAATTCTGAAGTAGAAGATTCTCTTGTCAGATTGTTTTCTCCAATAAAAAGCCGCCGCATGAATCTTGAGTTGCCAATTGTTGTTGGTATTGGACCAGTGAAAGAGTTGCCATTGAGATCGAGAACTTTAGGTTGGAAACATTGAACGAAATGCTTGGGATCCCCCCACTAAATTTGTTGTTGTGAAGATAAATTTCCTCCAGATTTGGAAGTGTAAACTAAATACTTAAAGGAAGAGAGCCTGACAAACTGTTAAAAGGCAAGCGTATGTATGGCAATGAAGGTACATTGAAGATCCTAGGTGGAACAGGGCCAGATAAGTTATTGTCACTAATTTCCATGTGTTGAAGATTGAAAACTTCAGCAATCTCAGCTACTACTTCACCTGTAAAGCTGTTGCAGCTCAATGATAGCACAGCGAGTGAGGTGAGGTTTCCAACTTTCTTAGATATTTCCCCTTTAAAGTTGTTCACATTCAATAATAGATTAACAAGATTCTTGCATTCCCAAATGAAGGGGGAATTTCTGTTGGGATTCGTGGACTCCTAAACGCGGAAAACATCTACGAATCCCTCCCAATGACCCAAGTAAACGATTAAGAAGATCTAAGCTTTAAGAGTTACCTCTGGTTGCTGTAATCGAAATCATTCGATTCTGGTTGCGCTGTTGTACGTTCAACCCGAACAATCACCAGACGTTGCAGTATGCGAACGTCCTCTATCGGATACACACCGCGAACTCACTCGATACCCGGGGAGTGCTAGCGCCTAGGGTTTGAGAGGTTTTTTTTTCTCTGGTAGAGAATGGCACGAATGTTCTCAACCGGAAAAATTGGACTATTGAAAGACGGCTAGGGTTTTCTTAAAAAACCCTCGAACTTCTTAGAGTCCAACCCTAATCATATCTTATCATATTCTAATTTAAATTTAAATTAAATTAAAACTGATATGATAAGATTCTGCCATTATCTCGGTAATTTAACTAATTATTTTACCGAGTCAGATTCTTATAATCTGGATATCATCCAGATTCATCGAACCTGGTCACCAGAAAAATAACCTAACAAGTTCGCTTATTGTGTGACCCTATAGGTTCATTTAACACCTGCAGCGATGCCTAAATCGTATTTAAATGGCCCACAAGTTATAAGCGGTTTCTAGCAAAACATTATAACTATCCAGGTTAAATGAAGATCGGTGATCTCTTTGAACCAAACCATAATTTTATATTTAGTCCTTTTGTCACACGATATCCAGATTAAGCATAAGGCACGGAGCATGTCATCCTTATTAAACTTAATCAATTATTTCTTGATTTCATAGTAGACTGTTCAAACAAATGATATCAATATCTTAGATTGATATATTTGAGCACGACCATGCATTTTTAACGAGTCTAACTTATCAAGGGGCCCATGGATATCTCTCCCATAATCGAGAGGGACAAATTCCTTCACAATCAATCATATTCCTCTCCTTGATTTATTCTATATCCAACGAGTAGTCTAATTTATTATCTGGTTAAAGACAACTTTAGACAATGTCAAAATATAGAATTTATCAAGTAAGAAACTATGATGAATTTAGGTCGAAGGACTTTCAATATTATTATGGCTAGAAAGTACTTATGACATATTCCATGAAGTACTCTCATAGTGGGTCATGTCCAATACAATGTTCTCTAACATTTATTTATGTCTTGACTCGATATCACAAATATCCATGGCCAGTAAAACATAGCCATCAAGTCACAAACATACTAATCTTAATTTATTATTATTCTAATAATAATAATCGATCAAGGACAGTTTTAGAATAGTCATTGTATTCATTGTAGAGTTTTACTATCAAGTCACGTACTTGATGACCAACAAAACAAAACTCACTATTCATGGAAAGGAAAGCCTCATATTATTATATAAAACATAATGACAATTGTATAAGTACAAATTGACTCTAGGGCATATCCCCAATAATTTCTCCACTAAGCTGATTGTTTAAAAGAAGAAGCTGCTCACGTAGAGGGAGACTGTAAGCTGAGCCTTGTTAAAGGCTTCTTGTTAGGCTATTGTTAGCAAGAATAATGAATCTCAGAGATGAAATGTTGACGATTGAGGAGGGAATTTTCCCAGTTAAGTGACAACCCTCTATGCTCAGTGCCTCCAAATTTGTAAGATTACCAATTTCAAATGGAATTCCACCTGAATGTGGGATGGCGGGTAGAGAGACTGTTAAGAAAGTATCCTATTCATAAAATGAGCATAAGCATAATAAATCTGTATACCAATGAAAATATTGAAACAAAGATAAAACTAAAACGAAAACTATAAATTAATGAGTTTTTGTTCATGGTTATAATTATCTGCCATTTTGAAAGGTATCTATTACATTTTTAAAATATATATATATATACCCTTATAATTGAAAAAGTTTTTATATGTAATAATTTCCATAATTTATGTGTCAAATTCTTAAGCAACTCATAAAAAATGGGGGAAATGTGATGAAGTAAAACAATTTCTATCTTCAAAGCATAGCTATAGATATTCTAAACTAGTTAGATCATTTATTTAGTTTTCAAAACACTAGTACTATAATGTTATCAAATTATCGACAAATTTTATTACCAATACCAAGAAGATTTTCTTACCCAAACAATTATTTTGTCCTGTTAATTTGTCGTGGTTTGACTTCTCCAATAAAAGATATTCTTCAAAGTTAAATTTTTGCTTGCTAACTACTTGGAGAAAAACAAATTTGAAAAGCAGCCTTTATCTTATATGAAGCATAAATTCAACTTTTAAGCAAAGACAAGTGTCAAGAAACTTAAAAGAGGCACACAAACAGAGAGTATAGTGGAATGAGAATCAGTATATTCACCACTATTTTATACAGAGAAATGGGACCTATATATACAAGGATTTAACTTACATGGTAAGTGTTGATTTTTGGCTTTCTCTTCTATCCCACATTGATTTTTAGCAAAACTCTCACCAACCATGTTCCTAATAAGTATAAGGCCTTGTTTGGCTTTGTAAACACACCGACAACAACTATCTCTTCTCCTACTCCAAATAAAAACAGGCTGCTTGAGTGGTGCTCGGAGATTAGGTAAACTTTGACCGAACTCTGTTATCAATTCCAGGTGTGTTCTTTCTTTATTTCTGCATTTATTTATTGTTATTATTATAGTTTCTTTTCAGTTGTAATATAGTATTCAATATTATTTGTCGGGTTTATTTGTAGTGTTTTGTATAGTTCATTTGGGATTCTAATAGAAGATTGGAGTTTAAGAGAGAAAGTGTCTCCTCCAGTCTTTTCTTAAGAACTTCTTAATCAGTTCATTTCACTAATTAGAAGGAAAATTTACCCAATTTTTCCAACAAGTGGTATCAGAGCTGAAGGTTTGTTCTTGGTTTATTTATAGTCTTGTTATATTAAATACTATTTTGAGTCTATAATGGCATCGAATGATCAAGAAATAATAAAGATTACTTCAGGGACATTTACATACTCGTCATCATGGTTGAGGATTCCGATGTCAAGCCTGAAATAGGTAATGGAGATATTTGACGGCACTGGCCATTTTGGCATGTGGCAAGGAGAGGTTCTGGACTCTCTTTTTCAACAAGGTCTTGACATAGCCATTGAAGAAAAGAAACCAGAAGACGTGGAAGATAAAGATTGGAGTATCATAAATCAGTTGGCACACGAAATCATTCGATCATGCCTATCCAGAGAGTAGAAGTATGCTTTCAAGAATGAGACTTCTGCATATAAATTGTGGATGGCATTGGAGGGCAAATTTCTGAAAAAAAAAGTGGTCAGAATAAGCTCCTTACGAAGAAAAGATTGTTTCGATTTGACTACGGACCAGGTACTTCTATGAATGAATACATCACTATGTTTAATCAATTAGTAGCAGACCTACTAAATTTTGATGTAAAATTTGAAGATGAAGATTTGGCTTTGATGTTGTTATCATCTCTTCCCGATGAATTTGAACATTTGAAGACTACGTTACTTCACGGGAAAGAGAATGTATCTTTAGATGCTATATGTTCTGTTTTGTATAGTTATGAATTGAGAAAGCAGGATAAAATAAAAAATAAGACAACTTCAGTAGATGAAGTATTAGTAGCAAGAGGGCGTCAGCAAAGCCAATCAAAAGGAAGAAGAGGAAGATCTAAATCAAGAAGCCGAGTTGCCAAAGATGAGTGTGCTTTTTTTCATGAGAAAGGGCACTAAAAGAAGGATTGCTCGAAGTTGAAGAAAAAAGGGAAGGCTCCACAAGATGCAAATGTTGCTGAATGCAAAAGTGATGCGGAATCAAATATCTTTTTGGTGGTTTCACTATCAACATCACAGCAAGACGAATGGATTCTGGATTCGGGTTGCACCTATCATATGTCTCCCATCCGGGAGTGGTTCTTTGATTTTGAGGAACTTAATGGTAGGGTTATCTCTATGAGTAATGATAATTCATGTAAAATAGTTGGGATAGGTTCAATCAAGCTGCAAAATCATGACGGATCTACCAGAATTTTGAAGGAAGTGCGGCATGTGCCAAAGCTGAAAAAGAATCTCATCTCTTTGGGGGCCTTAGAACCACTAGGCCGAATTATGAAACTGCGAGATGGTATTCTTAAAACTACTTCAGGAGCACTTGTGATGCTGAAAGGTATGAGGAAGAACAATCTGTACAACTACCAAGGTCATACAGTGACTGGGATAGTGGCAGCTGCAACTTCTAGTAGTAAGAAGGATGCAGAGGCAACAAAGCTATGGCATATGCATTTGGGACATGCTGGTGAAAAATCCTTGCAAATTCTTACCAAGCAAGGATTATTGAAAGGTATGAAGACTTGCAAATTAGAATTTTGTGAGTATTGTGTGCTGGGAAAACAATGAAGAGTGAAGTTTAGTACTGCTATCCATAATACTAAGGGTATTTTGGATTATGTGCACTCAGATGTGTAGTGACCTGCCAAGACCCCATCTCTTAGAGGTAGGTATTATTTTGTCACCTTTGTTGATGATTTTTCTAGAAGAGTGTGGGTGTTTACTATGAAAAACAAGAATGATGTGCTTGGAGTTTTCCTTAAGTGGAAGGCTCAAGTTGAAAACCATACAGGAAGGAAGATCAAAGTTCTCTAAACAGACAATGGTAGGGAATACAAAAGTGATCCTTTCTTGGAGGTATGCCAAAAGTGTGGCATAGTTCAACACTTCACAGTGAGGAAAACACCATAATAGAATGGAGTATCGGAGTGCATGAACAGGACACTTGTGGACAAAGTCCATTGTATGTTGTCTAATGCTGGGTTGGGCAGACAATTTTGGGCTAAGGTTGTGGCATATGCTCAACATCTCATCAACCGCTTACCGGTGTTTGTATTGGAAGGCAAGACTCTTTTAGAGGTATGGTCCGAAAACCTGCAACAGATTATGATTCTTTGCATATTTTTGGTTCTACTACATACTATCATGTAAATAAATCAAATTTGAATCCACGAGCAAAGAAGGCTATCTTTATGGGCTTCAATGCTGGAGTTAAGGGATACCGTTTGTGGTGCCCAGAGGCAAAGAAGACAATTATCCATAGGGATGTTACCTTTAATGAATCTGCCGTGTTGAAAAATATAAATCCAGAAGGGACTAATGGTACTCTGCAGCAGGTGGAGTGTACGCCGAAGTAGGTGGAGTTTGAACAGACGGTGGTGACCCTAGTAAAAGGCATCACCAGTAACTCTCCCGGGACAGAAGAAGAGTCAGATGTGGAAGAGGTTCCTGCCCAAGAACCCCCACAACAATCAGAGTTAATTGCCTCTAGAAGAACAAGACGAGAAATCAATAAACCTGCTCGTTTTATTGACATAGTAGCTTATGCACTTCCAATTGTTGATAATGTTCCATCCACCTTTCCAGAAGCCGTCCAAAAGTCAAAAAATGGTAGATGGAAAGGTGCAATGGAAGAAGAAATACAATCTCTACAGAAAAACAAGACGTGGAAACTGACACAACTACCAAAGGGAAAGAAGGCAATTGGATGCAAGTGGGTATTTGCAAAGAAAGAAGGATTTCCTGATAAAGACGATGTTCGCTACAAGGCAATATTGGTGGCTAAAGGCTACACTCAAAAGGAATGAATTGATTATAATGAGGTATTTTCTCCAGTTGTTAAACATTCCTCTATTAGAATTTTGTTAGCCTTAGTAACACAGTTGAATTTGGAGCTAGTTCAACTAGATGTAAAGACCGCGTTCCTACACAGTAAATTGAAGGAGGAAATCTATATGGCTCAGCCTAAAGGGTTCAAGGTTGCTGATAAAGAAAATTGGGTTTGCAAGCTAAACAAATCATTGTACGGACTAAAGCAATCACCGAGGCAGTGGTACAAACGATTTGACAAGTTTATGATGGGTCAGAGGTACACAAGAAGAAAATATGATCATTGTGTGTATTTGAGTAGGCTTCAAGATGGGTCCTATATCTACTTACTCTTGTACGTTGATGATATGCTGATAGCAACAAAGAGCCAAGATGAAATTGACAGACTGAAGGCTCAGTTGAGTAAAGAGTTCGAGATGAAGGATTTAGAAGAGGCCAAGAAAATTCTCGGCATGGAAATAAACAGGGATAGATAGAGAAGCAAGCTTTGGTTGACACAAAAGCAGTATTTAAAGAATGTACTACAACGTTTTGGTATGAATGAAAATTCAAAACCTGTAAGTACCCCACTTGCTCCTCATTTGAAACTCAGTAGCCAGTTATCTCCAAAGATGAATGAAGAACAAGAGTACATGGCAAAAGTCTCGTATCTAAATGCAGTTGGAAGCTTGATGTATGCAATAGTGTGTACAAGACCGGATATTTCACAAGCTGTTAGTGTTGTGAGCAGGTACTTGCATGATCCGGGTAAAGGTCATTGGCAAGTTGTGAAATGGATTCTATGGTATAATCAAGATACTGTAGATGTTGGTTTAGAATTTGAGCAGGATGAATCACTTTGTCAACGCATAGTTGGATATTGTGATTCTGACTATGCAGCTGACTTGGATAAGTGACGGTCTACAATTGGCTATTTGTTCACTTTCGCAAGGCACCAATTAGTTGGAAGTCTACTTTGCAATCAACGGTGACTTTGTCTACAACAGAGGTAGAGTATATGGCAATTACAGAAGCTATAAATGAGGCAATTTGGCTTCAAGGATTGCTTAAAGACTTAGGAGTTGATCAGAAATATCTTGAGATATATTCTGACAGTCAAAGTGCTATACACTTAGCAAAGAATCAAGTCATTCATGCAAGAACAAAGTACATTGACGTTCGCTATCAGTTTATGCGGGAAATTCTCGAGGAAGAGGAGATACTTCTCCAAAAGATTCGGATTACGGAGAATCCTGTAGATATGCTGACCAAGGTGGTTACAAGAGCCAAGTTTGAACATTATTTAGACTTGGTCAATATCCTGCACATTTGAGTTGGCGCTTGACGGCACAAATTTGGAAGCACCGCGAGGACTACTTTTATTTTTTGTTTGATTGAGAAGATTTGTATTTGGTGGGACTAGAAATTAAGCCAATGTGGAGATTTGTTGATTTTTGGCTTTCTCTTCTATCCCACCTTGATTTTTGGTAAAACTCTCACAAACCATGTGCCTTATAAATATAAGGCCTTGTTTGGCTTTGTAAACACACCAACAACAACTATCTCTTCTCCCACTATAAATAAAAGCGGGCTGCTTGAGTAGTGTTCGGAGATTAGACAAATTCTGGCCGAACTTCGTTATCAATTCCAGGTGTGTTCTTTCTTTATTTCTGCATTTATTTATTGTTATTATTGTAGTTTCTTTTCAGTTGTAATATAGTATTTAATATTATTTGTCGGGTTTATTTATAGTGTTTTGTACGGTTCATTTGGGGTTCTAATAGGAGATTGGAATTTAAGAGAGACAGTGTCTCCTCGAGTCTTTTCTTAAGAACTATAGAGTTGGTTCATTTCACTAATTAGAGGGAAAATTTACCCGATTTTCCCAACAGTAAGCTTTTACAAACTTATCAAAAAACATTTTCTAGAATATTCTATGTCTACAAAATATTTACAAAGCAGACCAAAGAAAAAGAGGTTAGCTTGTATAATTTCCTTAGATTGGTTCACCCATATATTCTTTAGAATCATGGTGGTTCTTATTAATTTCCTCAATAACAAGTAAGATTTGAGTGCAATGATATTCTATTCATACCAGTGAAGGGATTAAAGGAAAGTGAAAGTTGCTTGAGGTCCTTGCACTTGTACAGCTTATGCGTATTTATTTGGATATAAAAATCATATAAAAATAAGCACATTCTCAATCAAGTTTAAATTAAAACGTTAACCCCAAATTACAAATATGAGCAAACGTACTCACCATTAACATAGCATAGGGCTCAAACGAGTGTCGATCCTCCAGCAACAAGTATGCATTAATCACATTTCTTTCATTGTTTAACCGACTCAATAAAGTGAAAAAGAAATAAAAAGAAAAATAAAAATATATACATGTCAAGGATGGAGAATTATGTAACCTAAACCATTGTTTTAACAAACATGATCTTACAGTATTCAATCATTATCATAATTAATTATTCTCTTGGCATCATGAAGGATTAAGATAGATTCACTTCTTTAGTCAATCCATGAAATCACTATCCTCTAGATAAATTAGCATCACTTGGTCTGTCTCTACTAATTCACCCAAAAGACGCATTAAACACAATCCTTGATTAAATTTCCTTGGTCTGGCAAATTTAAAGTATGAAATTAATCAATGAATCCTTGGTCTGGCAGACATCCGTTAACCTTTAATTACTCAGTCCTCTGCAATTAATCCCCTTGGTCTAGTAAGTTAATAGCCAATCAAATATGAAATTAATAAATTGAAACCACCATCAACCCCTTTGGTCTCGTAAGTTAATGAAAAGAAACAACCAATTAATCTCGTAAAAAGCACAAGTAATTAAACACCAAGAAGAATAATCAATTAATCAAAAGATCAAATAACTCTAAAAATCATAAATACCTAAAACAATGTCAAATTACAATAAAACAATTAACACATCATTGTTCAAGAAAAAGAAAACAAAGAAAAGAGATAAATACTCATAGACAAGCCTTTCATTCTCCAATGAAAACTCCTCCAAGAATCAACCCTCCTTGAATTATTTCTCTAGAGAAAATAGTGGTGATGCACTCTAAAATATATCTAAATCTCTACATTGTGCACCCCCTTTCCTAGGATAAATTGGCCTTTATTTATAGGCCTATAAAGTTTCTAAAAAAGTCCTAAGTAAAGAAGAAGTAATTACTAAAAATCCAAAACCAAGAAGGAGTTGTAAAATTGCTAAATAAAAGTCTAAATAAAAACTAAATGAAGCCTAAATAATCCACTGCCATTGACTTTGTGAAATTGGAAAATTGGAAATCAATTTGGATTGGACTTTATCTTCTTTTGTCGTCTTGTGCTGAACACAATTCGTTTGAATTAGAATTTGGATTTGCTGAAATTGGCTTCAAATTTTGAGCCAAAGAAATTCTGCTTGAAGCCATCGAAAATCTGCTGCCTTTCTTTGTTGTCGCAGCGGCTCAATTGAGCCGCCGACTAAATTGCTGCTTTTGTTTGTAGCATCGGCTCACTTGCACAGCCAAGCCCACCGAAGCTATTTTCCTTTTCTTTGTCTTGCACGCCGCACAGCCACCACCGAATTCCACTTTGTTCAGCAACCTTTGTTGACTTTTCTCCTTGTCTTGGCCCCACCAAAATTGTTTCCTTTTCTTGCTCTTGCTTTTGTTTTGTTTGTGAGCAGTGAAGCTCAACCAAGCCATGAAGCTATTTTTCCTTCTTTTTCTCTCCAATTTCTAATTGCAATTCATTCCTTCGTTCCTTCAATTCTTTTATGCTTTTCTCTATTCTTTCCAGTGGAAGACCGGCGCCGGCTCCCCTTCCGGGCCTGGTCTTGGTCTTGTTTTGGAAAATCAAATAATTAGTTCTAATTTTTTTTTATTTTTGCATAAAATTACAGGAATGCATTTTTATAAGGGAAATATCAAATAGGAAGGAATATAACTAGTTATTTCACCAAATGTATCACAAAATAACCTCAAATAACTAGAAAAAATATGACTAATTTAGGCCCTATCATATTCCCCCACACTTGAATCTTTACTTGTCCTCAAGTAAATACTTAAACAAAGCACTCAAAATAATTTATTTCTTTTCATATTCATCCATAACAAAGCCATAATTTTTTCCTAACCTTAGACACAATATTTGTCATTCATTCAACCCTTTAAAAACATTTCTAAACTCATACATTAAATCAAATAATCCCAAGACCATCAAAGTTAAGTTAAACAATGTTATATCTAGTACATGAAAATTATCCCACTTCTCAAGCAAAAACATAGATAACATAAAACATACAAGTCAAGTCATTCAATCAATTCAAGCATTAGAAACTCAAATTTACAAAACTCGAGTTAATGAAATAAAGACAACACTCCACTCTTTTTTCTATGACTTTGGGAATTGATAGCCTCAAGTGCATGGATTTCTCTTCACACACCGTATTGGCCCCCTTTACAATCATCACTCATCATTTTTTTTCTCTCTCTAGTAATTTTTCAATTTTTTCTTTTTCTTTTTCTTTTTGCCTTTTTGCCTTCGGGATAGCCTCAAGAGAGTGCACCAAATACACTTGCTACTTCTCCCCATATTGACCCCATTTTCAGCAAAAAGGTCTTTCAAAGATAAAAACAATAAGAGCATTTTTTTTTCTTTTTTCAACTCAATTTTTTTTCATATATTTTTTCAACTAAATTTTTTTTCTCAAAATTTTTTCTCGCATTCCTTATTCAAAACTCAAAGTTAAGCAAATTCTAAATCCATAATACAACAATTAATCAACAACTCTTCCCATATTTCATCATATCATCCAGATTCAAACTCAAAGAATAGAATAAAACTCAAATACCAAATATAACCAAGGTTAACTTAAATTCTCAAGACTTAGCAAAATCGAACTTAATACACAACTTTACCTTTTTTATAAAATCCTACCATACTGAATGACAAATCCATATCCAAAGTTAAAAAGAAAATCATATCTTCATTATAAACAAATAACTCAATTTAGCTCCTTAAACTTTTTTTTTTAAATTTCAACAATTTGAACAATTCAAACAGATATCGTTGAAAATCCCTCAAACATATATAATTGAAAATCCATTGAAAATCCCAAAGATGCACTTGAGAAAATGTTAAATCTCTCCCCCATACGTAAATTGGACATTGTCGTCAATGGCCTAAAATAGCCCGCTAAAGCATAACCAAGGGACCAAGAATGTAAAGAGGGAAAAGAAAATAATACTCCCCAAGGCAGATTAGCTCCATGAAAAGTCCAAATTTCAAATTCCAAAGTAACTCAACAACAAGAAAATATCAAGATAATTGATAAAAACTTGGACCAAGAATACCACCAAACCACTCCCCCACACTGAAACTAGACCATGTCCTCATGGGCCAAAAATAAATACAATAAAGCATTTCCAATGGGACCAAAATTGAAAAGGGGTAGAAAGTTTAAGCAATACTCCCCAAGTGTAGATTAGCTCCAAGATATGAGAAGTTCATTCTTCAAGAAGTTGGAAGAATTATTGCCAGCGAATTTCAACCTACAAATAGAAAGATGAACACACAAGTAAAAGCATAAAGAGTAATTGAAACAAAATAAAAAGTAAGGGAGAAGAAGGATAGAAAGTCAAAGCCTTTAACTCCTCCTCGAGAAGTAGAGTCTTCCTTGTCTCCAAATTGTCCAATGGCACCACCACAACCTCCAAAGGGTTCACAAGATCCTCTTTGTCGCATCCAAATCCACTTTGCAATTGGTTCTCTTTCTAGTGAAGAATTTTCCAGACTTTTGATTCTTAAGAAAAACAAGAATAATTTCTAACGTAGATAGAAAAAACACAATGGCAATCACCTTTAATCAATAAAGAAAATAGCACAAGGATGCACAATTGTCCAAGATTTCCATATTTGCCAAAAATTCTAGAAAAATACATAGCGAATGTTTAGAAGCAATTACAAGACTTAAAATCTAGTCTATGTATTTTTGTCCACCAAATAAACTCAACAATGATTTGTCCATGTTTAGTAAATTTTTCCTCAAAAACACATATGCATAATGCCAAGAAATTCAAGAGGATAAAATCGAGAAAGTTTTGCACCACTATGTTTCCCAAGATGTGAGCTTTTAAAAATGATTTTTAATGCATGGGAATAGTAATATGAAGAAGAAGAAGGGGAAAACGAAGATGACGGGAAGGAATAAAAGTATCATTCTAGCGGAATAGGAAAAAAAATAAAATAAGAAAGAATAATAGAAGAACAAGACAAATAAGAAAATTAAAGAACAAGAAAACAAGAAGAAAAAGACAAAATAAGAAAAATTTGGGAAGAAAAGAAAAAGGGTAAAAGAACAAACGAAAAAGGACAAAAAGAAAAAAAGAAGAATTTTTATTTTTAAAAACGAGAATTGGGACCTGGACAATCTAGGACCAGGACCGGCACCGGCTAGGCTTGGAACCGTTGCCTGTTGTGTTCTGTCTAGGCGCTAAATTTTTTTTTTTTTTTTTCAAACTTTCCTAATTGAATGCATGACCACAATACATTTAAAACAAGAATTCCTAAATTAAACTAAAATTATAAATTATAAATAAAGAAACAAATAATAAAATAAAATAGTCCGTCTAAAATATCGTGTTAGCAAAAGTCTAAACCTGAAAATAAAAAAAAAAAATTAGTATTGACTCCAAATTATAACAAATTAAAAATATCATTATTACACGTATTCCACATTAACATTAGGTTAGTAAACTTAAATAACTAAATATACAATATATACAAACATACAAAGACAAGTTAGTTATTATGAACATGTATCTACCTATTGACATATTTACAACATATAGTGAAAATTCTACAAACAACAAAATATGGCACATTTTTTCAAAAAGAACAATGGTACATATTTACATATTTTCATATTTGCATATTTACATATTCACATGGTTAAATCAACAAAATCCAAACTTTCATGATATTGTTCTCTAGCAACGGCGTAAAAAACTTCTTGTTTTTGGCACGAGGAAAGAATTATTAAACAAATATACACAGATTTATCCCCAGCTGCGGCGCCAAAACCTTGATGCGTATTTATTTGGGGTATTAAAATCATATAAAAATAAGAACATTCCCAATCAAGTTTAAATTAAAACGTTAACCCCAAATTACACATATGAGCAAGCATACTCATCATTAACATAGCATAGGGTTCAAACGAGTGTCGATCCTCTAGGAACAAGTATGCATTAATCATTTTTCTTTCATTGTTTAACCAACTCAATAAAGTGAAAAAGAAATAAAAAGAAAAATAAAAGAAAATTAAAAATATATACATGTCAAGGATGGAGAATTATATAACCTAAACCATTGTTTTGACAAACATGATCTTACAGTATTCAATCATTATCATAATTAATCATTCTCTTGACATCATGAAGGATTAAAATAGATTCACTTCTTTGGTCAATCTATGAAATCACTATCCTTTAGATAAATTAGCATCACTTGGTATGTCTCTACTAATTCACCCAAAAGACGCATTAAATACAATCCTTGAATAAATTTTCTTGGTCTGGCAAATTTAAAGCATGAAATTAATCAATGAATCCTTGGTCTGGCAGACATCCGTTAACCTTTAATTACTCAATCCTCAACAATTAACCCCCTTGGTCTAGTAAATTAATAGCCAATCAAATATGAAATTAATAAATTGAAACCACCATCAACCCCTTTGGTCTCGTAAGTTAATGAAAAGAAACAACCAATTAATCTCGTAAAAAGCACAAGTAATTAAACACCAAGAAGAACAATCAATTAATCAAAAGATCAAATAACTCTAAAAATCATAAATACCTAAAACAATGTCAAATTACAATAAAACAATTAACACATCATTGTTCAAGAAAAAGAAAACAAAGAAAAGAAATAGATACTCATAGACAAGCCTTTCAATCTCCAATGAAAACTCCTCCAAGAATCAATCCTCCTTGAATTATTTCTCTAGAGAAAATAGTGGTGATGCACTTTAAAATATATCTAAATCTCTATATTGTGCACCCCCCTTTCCTAGGGTAAATTGGACTTTATTTATAGGCCTATAAAGTTCCTAAAAGAGTCCTAAGTAAAGAAGAAGTAATTACTAAAAATCCAAAACCAAGAAGGTATTGTAAAATTGCTAAATAAAAGTCTAAATAAAAACTAAATAAAGCCTAAATACTCCACCACCATTGACTTTGTGAGATTGGAAAATTGGAAATCAATTTGGATTGGACTTTGTCTTCTTTTGTCGTCTTGTGCTAAACACAATTCGTTTGAATTGGAATTTGGATTTGCTGAAATTGGCTTCCAATTTTGAGCCAAAGAAATTCTGCTTGAAGCCACCAAAAATCCGCTGCCTTTCTTTGTTGTCACAGCGGGTCAATTAAGCCGCTGACTGAATTGCCTCTTTTGTTTGTAGCATCGGCTCACTCGCACAGCCAAGCCCACCGAAGCTATTTTCCTTTTCTTTGTCTTGCACGCCGCACAGCCACCACCGAATTCCACTTTGTTCAGCAGCCTTTGTTGACTTTTCTCCTTGTCTTGGCCCCACCGATATTGTTTCCTTTTCTTGCTCTTGCTTTTGTTTTGTTTGTGAGCCGTGAAGCTTAACCAAGCCATGAAGCTATTTTTCCTCCATTTTCTCTCCAATTTCCAATTGCAATTCATTCCTTCGTTCCTTCAATTCTTTTACGCTTTTCTCTGTTCTTTCCAGTGGAAGACCAGCGTCGGCTCCCCTTTCTCGGCTGGTGCTGGTCTTGTTCTGAAAAATCACACAATTAATTTTAATTTTTTTTATATAAAATTATAAAAAATTATTTTTATAAAGGAAATATCAAATAAAAAAAATATATAACTAGTTATTTCACTAAATATATCACAAAATTACCTCAAATAACTAAAAAAAATATGACTAATTTAAACCCTATCAATAGCTCTGGTGGAATTATCCCTTAAAGAAGATTCCCAGAAAGAGAGAGCGCTTTGAGTTTGGATAGATTATCACAAACACCAGATGGTAGATTACCGGATAGGATATTTGACGTCACGTCAACTGCTTCCAAAGAAGATAGATTAAAAATCCCAGATGGTATGGAACGATTAAGCTGATGATATCCAAGATATATCTGTTGCAAACTACGCAAAGAAGCCAATTCACTTGGGATGAAGCCAAGGAAGTTGTTGTGACTGAGGTCTAATGAAGTTAAGAATGTGAGATTTCCCAAATAGGGAGCAATAGTTCCCACAAAATGAAAACCAGAAAGATTCAAGGACATGACCCTTTCGTTGGTATTGCAAGATACACTTGCCCAGCTGTTAACAGAGGCATATGAGGACCAATTTGTCAAGATTCTGTTCGGGTCTATGGTGATATGGTATCTATAAGAAAGAAATGCAGATTCATCCCCACTCTGACTGAGGCATAATGAAAAAGAGTTAAAAATCATAATAGCAAGAAACACGAGAGGGATTTTTGCAATAAGTTGAATTGGATAAATATGTTAACTGAGAGTTGGTGAATTTTGAATTTTCTTCCCAATAACGGTCTTAATAGGAGAATAATTTCTTTCGGAATGTGATAGCTTAAACATAGCGATATACATCATTTAGTTAGTGCATTTCTCGATTTGCACACATCATTGTTCCAATTTTATCATAAAGTGGCATGCTTCATTTAATTAGGCGTAATGGGTTTGTTGATCGGGTTATTATTATCCCCTCAATTTCAAAATATTTGTTAATGAAATTCTTTGCACACAAATTAAGGGTATGAAAAAAATTAATATAATTTAAATAAAATTCCTATTCTACCCATATTAAAAATATGATTACTATTGGTTAGTGAAAATTTCCAAAAACCAAGAAGAAAAAAGAGTTTTGGAAAATTATATAATTGACTTAGAATAAATGAGGGTAAAATGGGACAAACTTATCATTAATTCTAAAAATATATATATGAACTAGTATTTTGAAACAAAAAAAAAATTGTGAACAAATATTTTGAAACAGGAAGAGTATTATTTTTTTCTGGTGACAAATATGAATATTGTTGTCAATTTCTAAATAGTACTCCTTTCATCCCAACCAACATGTTTTGAACTATCCTAAAAAAATTGACATATTTCTTAAAAAGAGAAATTTTTAATATATTAAATATCATAAAACAATTAATATACTCCATCCGTTCTTATTTATCTGTCGTTTATCTTTATTCCTTATTATCTGTCATTTTCTGATCACGTATGATATTTATTTTTGTTCCATAATTACCATATTAACATTAGTATTACTCCATGTTGGGTTTATGAAAAATTAAATCGGTGGTTGAATTAGTAACTCATTATTAATTCTGATGTCTATTCCCAATAAAAATACTCCATAACAATTGCACTTGTAAAAGTGTTATGCCTTTTATTTTTCTCGAGAGACAAAACATGAGAGAGAGATAGTAGTAATTGCTTAACAAATTGGAGTAAATTGGAGAGATAAGCATGTAAGGGTAATTTTGAGAATTCAATTAAAATATTCATTAAAATTTAGAAACTAACTACTTTTCTTTGTATGTAAAATTCAATTATTAGCGACAGATAAATAGGAACGAAATGAGTATATCTCATATATTACTTTTATATATTTAGATTTGATATAAAATATTTTGAGACTTACATATTTTTTATTTTTATTATATTATATTATTACTTACTCTGTTCCCTTTTATCTATCTATTTTAACTGATTCACAAGTTTTAAAGAAAGTTAAATTTTTTTGGTTAATTAATCAATATTTCTTGTTTTACTCTCAAAGAATCTTTCTCTTTATTAGGAAGTAATCAAATTCCAAAGTTTTGGGTGTTGTAAGTACATTTAATTTACTTCTATTTCCCATTATAAGTGCACAATACTCATTGTTTTAAAGAGAGATATTTGAGAAAAAAATAGCAATTAATATAGTCTTGATTTATTAATAGGATAGATAAATTGGGACAAAAATATTAGTTAAAATAGACAGATAAAAAATGACGGAGTGAATATATTATAATTTTTATTTTTATATAAAATTTTGTACCAAATCAATCACGGTTAATTTTATTAGGAAAGAAGGAATATATCATTAATTCATCCTAAGAATTTGAATATTCATTCCAATCAGATAATAATTTCTTCAGGGCCCATATTTATCGTAATTAGGTTAGAATATTTAATAGGGATGTGATAGCTCAAACACAGTGAACGCATCTTTTTAAGTATGCATGATGTGCTTTTCTATTTTTTTCTCCCAGTAGTTTGATTTGTTGACCCAGTATTTTTATTCTCTCTTCAATTTTCATCTATACTTTTCTTTTTTTTAAAAAATGAATATTGTTATTATTGATGGAGTTAGCTGCCTAATGGAAGAATACCTGTGTGTTATTGAATGGGTGCAAATCAGGGGCCAATGCAGGATTGCATGATTGGGGTCAAAAACTAAGTTTTCACTTTTCTTAAAGAGTTATTTCCTCTGTTTTAAAATACTTATTCATGAAGCATTTTGCACACAGATTAATGGTATTGAAAATAATACTACAATTTAGATATATTTCCTATTCTACCCATATTAAAAACATGCTAGCTATTGGTTGGTAAAAATTCCCAATAAGTAAGAAGAAAAAAGAGTTTTGGAAAGTTGTACAGCTGACTTGGAATAAATAAAGGTAAAATAGGAAGAAACTAATTATTAGTCCTAGAAATATATACATGAATAAGTATTTTAAAACAAAACAAAAAAAAACTTTATGAATAAGTATTTTAAAACGAATGCAGTATTATTTTTTTGCTCAATGCTCTGCTGTTAAACTTTAGAAATTGGAAAAAGAAAATATAATAAAAAGTGAATGAAAGAGGAAAATAGTAAGTGCAAGTATAAATGTGGGGTTGACCGGAGGCACAAGTTAAGGATTGTTGAGGAAGCTTTGTATTTTTAAGTTGGTCAGATTGTAGAGAAAGCTATTTAATTATATGTGATTCACTTTTTTTTAATATTCTTTTTATTGTGATATGGACATTTATTTCACTTATAATTGGTTTGGACTTTTTTAATTTTTTAATTGTTTATTATGAACTTTTTTTAAAACTATTGTAGACTAATTTATTTGTGGATCTTATATTTTTAAATTTAATATTAGTAATAAAATATTCATTTTTAAAAATTTATTAGATTTGTTTAGTTTTAAAGAATTTTGATTTTATGTTTTTAACTATTAGTTTATTATTCAGAGTTATTTTCTAATTTTAGGAGGAGTCAAAATATAATAAAATTATATAGATATTGTGAAAGTTGTTGAATTAGTGGAAGCTCCACTAATTATGAATGATATGGATGTCCATCATTTAGTGGAGACACCACTAATATATATTAGTAGAAGATGATGTATTCCACTAATAAGAACTCTATAAATAGAGCTCTTCCCAAGTTTGAAAGATGTATCATTTTGTGAAAGAATTGTTAGAGAAAAATTGTGGAGAAAGAAAGAGAGAAGTTTGAAGAAATTCTTTAGCAAAGAATAGTTAGAGATTTCTTGGTATGTAGATTTTATTCTACTACTACCAAAATTTCATAATACATTATTAGCACGAGTCTCTACCGTTACAAAAGTTAGAAGACTACAGCACGAGTCTCTGCCGATACACAAGCCAGAAGATAGGTATGCATTTATTGATCCATATGGCTAACCTTACTAAACTAGAATTTGTAGCTCTTAATATTTCTGAAAAGAATTATATGTCATGGGTTCACGATGCAGAAATGCATCTAAATGTTGAAGGTCTTAGTGAAACTATTTAAGAAAATAATAGTGCCTCTGCACAACAGAAGGCCAAATCTTTGATTTTATCCGTCGTCATATCGACAAAAATTTGAAAATGGAATATCTTACCGAAAAAGATCTATATATCCTGTGGGTAAATTTAAAAGAAAGATTTGACCACCTGAAGATGGTCGTATTACCCACTGCACGGTATGAATGGTTGCACCTGAGGTTGCAAGATTTTAAAATTGTGAATGAATATAGCTCCGCAATGTATAAAATTATATCTCAATTAAAAAATGCGGAGACAAAGTTACTGATGAAGATATGTTGGAGAAGACATTCTCCACATTTCATGCCTCGAATATTATCCTGCAGCAACAATATCGAGAAAAAGGGTATACAAAATTTACAGATTTAATTACTGCCCTCCTCATTGCAGAGAAAAATAATGAGTTATTATTGAAAAATTATGAAGATAGACCAACTGGCTCAACAGCACTCCCAGAAGTGAATGTTGTTGGCTCCAACAAAAGCCATCGTTATAGTCGTAGTCGTGGCCGTGGCCGTGACGTGGTGGTGGTTATGGTCATGGACACGCTCGATATTTTCCTTATCACAGTAATAATCAAGCTGTGAGAAATACTAGTCACATGAAGTGAAACAAAAAAGATAATAAGGGAAAAGAAAAAGAAATAGAAGAAAATTATGAGGATAAGTGTTTTAGATGTGGCATGAATGGTCATTGGTCACGTAACTGTCGTACGACCAAGCATTTAGTGGAATTATATCAAGCTTCACTGAAAAAGAAAAATAAAAATGTTGAAGCAAATTTTTCTCAACATCTAATAAATGATGCTGAGGATGATGATATTGATCTTGAAGATCTTAATATCAATATTGCCCATAAGGATGTATCTGATTTTTTCAAACACCTAGACGGTAGGATATACCATTTAATTGGTGATGGCAGTGTCTAGAAGAACTAATGCCCCACCTTGATATTTTTGAATTTTCATTATATTCTAATAATATTTACGCTTGCATATATATATTTTTGTTCAGATGGCTGTTGTTAATGATGATGTATGCATTATTGATAGTGGAACTATACACACCATACTAAAAAATGAGAAATATTTTTCTTATCTCAAAATAGGAGAAATAAATATTCATACTATAAACGGTAGTATAAATGTGATTGAAGGCTCTGGGAGATCTAGTATATTGTTTTCTGAAGGAACAATAATTACTATTGATAAGACACTACTTTCCTCAAAATCCAGAAGAAATTTATTGAGTTTTAAAGATATCCGCAGAAATGGGTATCATGTTGAAATAAATGAGGAAAATGGTATTGAACATCTTTGTATTACTCAAATTAATTTGGGTAAGAAATCTGTATTAGAAAAACTGCCGTCTTTTTTTACTAGCTTATATTTTGCAAAAATACGTACAATTGAAATTCATCATCTAGTAAACCAGAATTTTATTAATCTTACTACTTTTAGCATTTGGCATGATCGGTTGGGTCATTCGGAATCTACCATGATGAGAAGAATAATTGAGAATACACATGATCATCCATTAAAAAATAAAAGGATATTGACATCAGAAAAATTTGCATATGTTGCATGTTCCCTGGGAAAATTAATTATTAGACCATCACTAATAAAGTAGGAGTTGAAAGTCCTACATTTCTTGAACGGATTCACGGAGACATTTGTGGACCTATTCATCCACCATGTGGACCATTCAAATATTTTATGGTTTTAATTGATACATCATCTCGATGGTCACATGTGTGTTTATTATCTACTCGTAACCTGGCGTTTGCGAGATTACTTACTCAAATAATTAAATTACGATCACAATTTCCTAACCATCACATTAAAAGTATCCATTTGGATAATGCTAGTGAATTTTTATCATATGCTTTTGATGCATATTGCATGTCAATTGGGATTAATGTTGAACATCCTGTAGCTTATGTTCATACACAAAATGGTCTTGCTATATCTTTTATTAAAAGATTACAATTAATTACTAGACCATTATTAATGAAAATAAATCTCCCAACATCTGCCTGGGGACATGCTATTTTATATGCTGCAATACTTGTACGTATAAGGCCAACTAGTTATCATAAATTCTCTCCTTTGCAATTAGTTTTTAGTTTAGAACCAAATATTGCTCATTTAAGAATTTTTTGGTGTGTTGTATATGTTCCAATTGCACCAAACCAATATACAAAGATGGGTCCTCAAAAAAGAAATGGGATATACGTTGGATATGATTCTCCCTCTATTATCAGGTATGTTGAACCCTTGACAGGAGATGTATTCACAGCAAGATTTGCTGATTGTCATTTTGATGAATCATTATTCCCTAAATTAGGGGAAGAATATAAATAGCATAAGAAAGATCTTGCTTGGACAACATCATTAAATTATCTTGATCCGCTCACAAGCGCATGCAAACTTGAAGTTCAAAAGATAATTCATTTACAAAGCATTGCAAATCAAATGCCAGACGCTTTTGTTGACTCCAGAAGAGTTACAAAATCGCATATTACAGCTATTAATGCTCCTATTCGAATTGAAGTTCCAGCAAAACAAAATATTATAACTATAGCTACTGAGTCAAAAACATGCCAGAAGCGTGGCCGACCTCCTGGTTCTAAAGATAAAAATCCTTGGAAGAAAAGAGGATTAAATGATCCAGATGATCATATTGAAAAAAAGAATGATAAAGACCAAGAGAGAACTGATGACAAAGAACCAGAAATTGATAAAAGTAACACTAAATTTCTATCAATTATACCACTTCCGGTAGAAGTTGGGATCGGATTGAAACAATTATTGATAATATATTTGCATACAATTTGTCTCTTGATGTTTTACAGGATAATGATGATCCTGAACCAATATCAGTTGATGAATGTCGGCATACAAAAGATTGGCTACAATGGAAAGATGCGATTCAATCGCAGTTAAATGCACTGACAAAATATGAAGTCTTCGGACCTGCAGTCCAAACACTGGAAGGTGTAAAACTTGTTGGCTACAAATGGATATTTGTGCGAAAGAACAATGAAAATAATAAAACCGTACAATATAAAGCATGGTTAGTTGCCCAAGATTTTTCACAAAGACCAGGTATTGATTATGATGAAACTTATTCTCCTATTATTGATGCTATTACACTCCGATATCTTATCAATTTGGCAGTACATGAAAAGATAGATATGCGCCTATTAGATATTGTCAATGCTTACTTGTATGAAAATTTAGAAAATGATGTTTACATGAAAATCCCCGAAGCATTTCACATGGTTGAAGTATATAAACATTATCCTTGTGAAAATTACTCCATCAAGTTGTAGAAATCATTATATGGCCTGAAGCAATCTGGGCGCATGTGGTTCAATCGTCTTAGTGAATATTTATTGAAAGCGAGCTTTAACAATGACCAGGTATATCCATGTGTTTTTATTAAGAAATATGCATCTACATTTGTGATATTAATCTTATTGGAACTCCTGAAGAGCTCTAAGAAACAATTGATTATTTAAAAAGAGAATTCGAAATCAAGGATTTTGGTAAAACTAAATTTTGCCTTGGTTTACAAATTGAACATCTGGAAAGTGAAACATTTATTCATCAATCAATATAAACAGTAAAAGTTCTAAAAAGATTTTATATGGACAAAGCACATCCACTGAGTATTCCAATAATCGTCCGGTCATTAGATGTGAATAAAGATCCTTTCCGACCTCAAGAAGATGATGAATAACTCCATGGTCCTAAAGTACCATATCTCAGTGCAATTGGTGCATTGATGTATCTTACTAATATTACACGACCTGATATTGCCTTTGCTATAAATTTATTAGCAAGATTTAGTTCTTCACCAACACGACAACATTGGAATGGAATTAAACAAGTCCTTCGATATCTCCAAGGTACAATTGATCTCGGATTATTTTATTCAAATAAAACCAACCCAACATTGATAGGTTATGCAGATGCTAGTTATTTATCTGATCCACATAAAACACGTTCCCAAATATGCTATTTATTTATATGTGGAAATACTGCTATATCATGACGTTCTACAAAGCAATCTATAGCAGCTACTTCTTCAAATCATGCTGAAATTATAGCCCTTCATGCAGCAAGTCAAGGATGTGTATGGTTAAGATTAGTGATTCATTATATCCAAGAAAGTTGTAGATTATCATCGATAAAAGATATTCCAACTCCTCTTTATGAAGACAATGCAGCTTGCGTGACTCAATTACGAGGATGATATATTAAAAGAGATCGGACAAAACATATTTCACCAAAATTCTTCTTCACTCATGAACTTCAGAAGAAA
Source organism: Voacanga thouarsii (assembly GCA_026120185.1). Lineage (NCBI taxonomy): Eukaryota > Viridiplantae > Streptophyta > Magnoliopsida > Gentianales > Apocynaceae > Voacanga > Voacanga thouarsii. The sequence goes on from JANUWF010001003.1 coordinate 2,589,064, forward strand.
GGTGAAATTGATGTGCTACAAATTTGGTCATGTGACAACCTCGCATATAGTTTCACGAAGACTTTACTGACTGCAACATTTGAGAAGTTGAGATATAAAACCAGTATGCGTCGGTTCAAAGATTTAAAGGGACCATCTCATCAGGGGGAGTAATAAACAGACATATAGAATAATATACTCTTTTTCCTTCACTAGATTTTTTTTTTCCACTGGGTTTTTATCTAGTAAGATTTTAACGAGGTATATTCTTTATGTAATGGACATCTAATGGGAAGTGCTGTGAAAATTGTTGAATTAGTGGAAGCTCCACTAATTATGAATGATATGGATATCCACTACTTAGTGGAGACACCACTAATACACATTAGTGGAAGATGATGTATTCCACTAATAAGAACTCTATAAATAGAGCTCTTCCCAAGTTTGAAAGATATATCATTTTGTGAAAGAATTGTTAGAGAAAAATTGTGAGAGAAAGAAAAAGAGAAGTTTGAAGAAATTCTTGTGCAAAGAATAGTTAGAGATTTCTTAATGTGCAGATTTTATTCTACCACTACCAAAATTTCATAACAATAGAGAGAGAGGGGGTTTAAAAGTCTTGGGAGGCTCCTCTACACTTGTGTCCGCCCCTGATGCGAATTGATCTAAAAGTTCTACTACACTAGAAGAGTCTAATCCTTGAGGCTTATGATGGTCCCCACTTCAGTCAGGCTAAGTAAAATGTAACGCTGATTAGGGTCATCATCCGGGACAGCACTAAAGGAGTTCTTGGAGTTCAGTTTAAGGTATTCTAGTTAGCCCTTCACCACTACTTGGTGAGGTATTTGCTTTTGGAAAGAACTCCTCCAAAACCCACATGAGCAAGGGTTTGAGCATGTCCTTTTGGAAAACGATTGCCAGGTCATCATTCACAAACTCTCCTCTTCAGACGAAGATTTCTCAAATGTAGGACAACTTAATTACTTGCAGTGTACTTTCTTATATTAGTCGACTATTGATTTTTCATTTGTTCATGGAACTATGAATAATCTAAATCATTTACTTGTTTTAAATGAATTACGGAGCTCTATTTCCGTATGAGACCACACAGTACACTCTTTACTCCGCCATTTCAACATATATCTCTTAATAAATGCTTTTTTCTTTAAAAATATTCTTAATTCATCATGTATATGATTTTGAATTTTGCCCAATAACTTAGATAAAGTAAACGGCTTTTAATACAAAAATGCTCTTCTTATTTTGATTCAGTGTATATAAATACAAAATTAGACTTTATACACTTGACTATGTTTTAATATCCTTCTAATTTTTTGGTTATATCACCACAAGAAAAATAGGCTATACTGACGCTAAAACTCATCATTAAAGGGAGGCTTTTCTAACACTTATGACCTCCTGATGCTTTGCTGCGATGTTGTCCAAAGTTAGGTCACAATAAGTGATATGTTGCCCAAAAGTGTCAGGGAAGTGTCACTAAAGCACGAGTAATATGACGGTTTTTTGTGTCACTATAGGTTTTTTATTGTGATGGTTTTAGGCCTCAGTAAAAGTGTCATTAAAGCTCTATTAATGTGACACAATAAAGCGTCGCCATAACTAATATATTGTGATATCGATAACTATTAGGAAACTACCACTAATATGACAACTTGGTGTGTCATAACAGGGTATTTACTGTAACCACCAACTGTGCCTGCAGAATTGTCATGAAAGCATGGCTAATATGACGATAATTTGTGTCATAATAAGAGTTGTACTGTGACACATGAAGGAATCACAATAGATGCTATAATGTAACCACTTAATTGTCGGAAAATATGTTATGAAAGCACCTTTACTATGACATATATTAGCATCACAATAGGGCTTATTGCGCGACCAAGAATGGTGTCATGAAATGTGCCGGCTCTGATATGACACGAAAAAGCGTCACCATAAGTTCTGTAATGCCAATAAGGATCAGGGACTCTAGGCCTCTATTTTTTTCACCTGCCTTAATCTATATATATATATATATATATATATATATATATATATATACACACACATACCAATTTCTCCCGTAAATAAAATATAATTTTTTAATGCATTATGGAAGATCAAAACAATCAAAAGTCATACTGAAGAGAAAGTAAATTCAAATATAAATTTTATAATATTCAAATTTAACATTCATATTCATCGAACAAAAACAGTACAAAGGTGAATACTAAGTATATTTATATACATCAGTTCTTGAAACCAAGCTAACTTAAAACTAAAAATTAGTTCCTCAAAACCAGGCATCATTTATCCTACCCTAATCCCAAACTGCTTTGATACTGAGATGTATATTCAATCTTCTTCGTGAATCCTCACCTACAGTATTATTATATAGAATGAATTTAGTAACAATAACATTATAAAGCATGACAAAAAACAACAAATATTAAACTAATTAATAAGGTAAGTGTTTAGATAGTTACCAAATGGTGTGGCCAAGCAATAGATAGTCCAATGGAGTCTCCAATGGTTTGAATAAGATTAAATGGCCTTCTCAATTGCTCATCACAATGGAAAAGAGCTAAAACCATAACTTCACACCATCCCTCACCCAGCTTTAGGCCCCCAACTTGTTGGGATGGATCCAAGCTTTGAATGTGGTCTGTTACAACTACTTTGGTTGAATCCAACATGCTTAAAATTGAAACATATGCATCGACCTGCAATGAATATTTTATTTAGTCTATATTTAATGGAAGTTGTCAAACAAGAAAAACAACTCATGCTTATGAAAAATCCATTGATTCTAAAAAAATATATAATTAAACAGTAGATGCCAATCATAGTGAAAGAAGATGTAGCATAAATCAAAATCGAAACTAATTAATTGTGTTGAAGGCATAGAAAAGCTAAGTAAAATGAAGGATTATTTCAAAAGAAAAAGAAAACAAAGATGCATTTAAATGTTGCATATTAATACAGGAAAAATCAAACTTCATCACATTACCAACCAACCATCCCAAGTAACAATTCCAAACAAAGAGGCATTTAAATGTACCACATTAATACAGCATAAATACAATATCAATACAACATAAATCCAACTTTTTTATTATCTAACATTCTTTACCATTACCAACCTCCATCCCCCTTGGTCTGTAAACTAAAGCATACATTATTGACTTCACTAACTATGTCATTGAAACCAATGCCTGACAAAGACTGAAATTTGAAAGACAAGACACGAGCCCATTTGAAAATCTATTGAAAATGCACTGAGATAGCTGAGAATATGCATTGAAAATGCTACTATTTTGTTCACTGAAAATGCTACTGAAAATGCACTCAGACAGCTAAGAAAATACATTAAAAATGCTACTAAAATTGCACTGAGACAGCTGAGAAAATGCACTAAAAATCCTACTATTTGTGTTCATTGAAAGTTCACTTAAATGCTACTAAAAATGCATTGAAATGCTACTGTTTGTGTCCACTAAAAATGCTAGTATTTGTGTTCACTGAAAATGCACTGAAATACCACTGAAAATGCACTGAAATGCAACTATTTGTGTTCACTAAAAATGCTACTATTTGTGTTCACTGAAAAGCACTGAAATACTACTAAAAATGTACTGAAACAACTGAAAATGCTACTATTTATGTTCACTGAAAATGCACTGAAATGCTACTGTTTGTCTTCATGGTTTTATTCTCCTGCCATTCATCTTCATGTCTTAATATAGAAAAAATAATGAAGATTTTTAGCAAACAAACCGAGACAACTGCAATCTATATGAGCATGAATGAGTCCAATCAATTGTTGAGTGTAATCTTAAACGGTTCATCTATACCCCCAGCCAACACCAGCCTTCTCAATTGACTTGAAGTCCAAATCTAAACAAAAAAAAAAAAAAAAAGGATGATGAACTATTTATATACATGCTTTGCCATATTAACGAACACGTAAGGCAGGCATTATGTTTAAATATATTCTATACCCTTTAATGTAGTGCTGCTATTGTTGGAACCCATTGATGGAATTCTTGAATCAAGTAAGGACAAACTATTTCTCCGGGGCATTAACAATGCACGTATCTCTACAAGTTCTTTTGTTTGTTCACTTAACTGCTGTTTCATATTTGTAATTTCATCTCTTTGCTCTTCAATTATACGAAAGAATGTGCTGTGACTTATTATTTCACCCCAAACATCCGAAGGGTGAACACCACTACCAAACATGCAGATTCTGCCATATCTATCTGGGCCAACAACTTGAGAGAATATATCATTTGGCCAAGTCTATCTTCTGAGCCAGGAGGGAGCTGTGTGGTTCTTTCATCCATTTCATTCTATTGAAAGGAGAACAAATGAACCAGATATAAAGTAGATATTTAAATTAAAGTGACAGCTTTGTCAGTAGATATTTAAATCTATTTTGTGCCATAACATTCTATGTATTCATCCAAATTACATAAAACTTGTCCAAAAATGTTTCTAATACATTTATCTATAATGTCCAAGTCATAGAATCCCAGGAACAAGCATCATTTTACATAATTACTTGCACAAACAAACTCTACACGCTAATCTATAGTTAGGTACACAGACAAACTCTACACGCTAATCCCAAGAACATGCTTAGGTTTAGTCTTTTAAGCTTAGTACTCTGCAATCACAACTAATCCATAGTTACAAACATTGAACAAATTCATTTCCAGCATTTCCTTTACAACTATTTTTAGTTTTACTTCCCTAATTTGGCATACAACTTTTAGAATCTATTCATGGCATACAACTTTTAGAATCTATATCTTCCCTTCTCCATGTATTTTTGAGATAAATACCGTCAAAACCAGTCATGCATGCATCAAATAGTACTCCAACAGTAACAATGCCAGGTTTTAAACACCCACTATTACGCTATAGGTGTATTAGATTATAATGCAAACTTTCTTGCATAAAAAAAACAACCTATCTGATTTATCTTCTCTAAGTACAATTTTCTCTTCTATGCCAATGGTTAAATTTTGAAGAGTTAAAAAAAGTTAATAAAAGTATTGAAGAGGTTGTCAAAGCATCAATACAAATGGCAAAATTAACAAAAAAAAAAAAAAAAACCGGAAACAAGGCTCCCAAAGAAACAAAACCAGCAAGTCATGTAATATCACCAATTGTCAAGGCATCAATACAAATGGAAAAATTAATAAAACCCAGAAACAAAACCAGAAACAAGGCTCCCAAAGAAACAAAACCAGAAAGTCATGTAATATCACCAACTGTCAAGGCATCAATACAAATAGCAAAATTAATAAAAAGAATCCACTTCAACCAAATTCTTCAACTTATTTACTCTGTACATTAGGTGACATGGAGGATGGATAAAAGGGAACAAAAATTCATATATCCAACTATACTAATTAAATGCATATAACAGACTATTCAAATGAAACAAGAAAATATTCAAATAGGTATTTCAACTCTTTAAAATGAGAAAACAGCTGGACAACCTATTTAACTTGAACTTTCACAAATTATTTTAAATGCCATTGATGTACATTTTTAAAATTTCAATCAAGAATAGTCTAAATATCATAAGAAATGACAGAAATATATACCTTTCTATAGGATACATCAAATGATAATGAACTAGCCCAACTATCCTAGCTTTAATACCTAAATGGACAGTTAGATGTATCATGATACTGAGCAATGATGGAGGGAAGACAGACCAGCTCTAATTCACAAAGGATAACTGCAATATCTTTCTCTAATTGAAACATATCATTTGGATGACTCTTATTAGAGCATAACTTTCTAAAGTATCTACTGAGCTTTATCAAGGGATAGTGAACAGACTTAGGTAAAGCCCTTCCAATTATAAGGCAATTGTTTGTTATCATTGATTGTCCTTCCAAATTTGATCTGTTTTCCCTCCAACTCATTCAATATCATATCTCCATTCAATTTATGTGGTGGCCTTCCATATTCTTGTTGACCATCAAATGATTGTGCATCATTTTGAAAACGATGACTAGAAGATAAAAACCTACAATGCCCGATATAGTAATATTTGCCACCATTCTTCAACCGCTGTGATTTTGTTTCCTTATGATAAATAGGACAAGCTAGCTGCCCGTTAGTGCTCCACCCAAACAAATTTACATAACCTAGAAATCACTAATTGTCCATAGCAATGCCGCACGTAGTTGAAAATTCTGGTTAGAAGATGCATCAAATGTTGGCATGCCTATGTCCTATAACTCTTTCAATTCTGTAATTAGAGGTTGTAAATAAACATCAACATTGTTACCAGGAGCAGATGCACTACTAGAAAAATGCAATATACCAACTAACTATTACCAACTGACCACGTCTGGCGGTAATTACCAACCGATTACCAACTGAAATGAAAATTGGGAAAATTTAAAACTTTCCCAACCACTTACCAACAAATATAATCGATTGGTAAATAGTTAGTTGGTAATTAGTTGGTAATCGGTTGGTAATTTGGCGGAAAAATATATGCCAACTGAATACCAACTGATAACACTCGGTTGGTACATTAGCAATTGGTAATCAATTGGTAATTTAATGGAAAAAATTTTACCAATTGGTATCAACTAAAATATATCGGTTGGAAATATATTCAGTTAGTAATCAGTTGGTAATTTGGCGGGAAAATATTTACCAACTGATTACCAATCGATTACAATTGGTTGGTAATATATTGAATTGGTAATCGGTTGGTATTTTAATTTAAAAATTTTACCGACCGATTACTAACCAAAATATATCGGTTGGTAATATATTCAATTGGTAATCGATTGGTAATCGGTTGGTATTTTAATTTAAAAATTTTACCAACTGATTACTAACTAAAATATATCGGCTGGTGATATATTCAGTTGGTAATCAGTTAGAATTTTAATTTTAAAAGTTTACCAACCGATTATTTACCAAAATGTATCGGTTGGTAATATATTCAGTTGGTAATCCATTAGTATTTTTGTTGGTAATTTAATTTAAAAATTTTATCGATCGATTACTAACCAAAATGTATCAGTTGGTATTATATTCAATTGGTAATAAATTAATATTTTAATTTAAAAATTTTACCGACCAACTACTAACCGAAATGTTTCGGTTGGTAAACTTAGTTAGTTGGTAATCGGTTGGTATTTTAATTTAAAAATTTTACTACCGAAATGTATAGGTTGGTAATATATACAGTTGGTAATCAGTTGGTATTTTAATTTTAATTTTTTTAAAAAAATTAAATATGCCACGTGGCAAAATGGTTCACCACATAGCTACACATGGCACCACGATAGAAAATCCAGCCTTTCTTGCGGCCACCAAGAGTCGAACATGCGTCTCTATTGTGGAGGCGCAGTGTTCCAACCACTGTGCTCCATCATTGTTTGTTCAAATTGGCAGCACGTATTATATTTATTTACTTCTTGCAAAATATTACAATTATATGAAATACCCTTTTAAAACCTATAAAATTTGATTTAAATAAATAAAGTAAAACTTTTTATCATTTTTTTATTTTTCATTTTTAATTTTCTTCTATTTATCAGAGTATATAATTATTATGTACATATATTCCTAAATGGTATAAATTTTATATTTGAATTAATAATAAAAGTAAACAATTTTTTCATACCTTTAGTTATACAACAAATTTCTTAGTTATAAATTTTTTTAATATAATAAATACTTTTGAATTTAGAAGACTCAGTTCATAATTTTTTAATTATGTAAATATTCATAACTAAATAGACATTAAATAATTTATCAATTAGGTGTTTTAAATTTAACAATAAAAAAATATATTATATTTGTACACATAATTTTATTAATAGATATAATTGTTATTCTTTTTATCATAATGTAAAAGTTATTACTTTTATTTGTATGACAATATAAATACGTAGCCGTCATGTATATGTGTAGGTTGTGTTTCCATCATATTTATATTTTTCTATATACATGCACATATATAAATTGTAATTACTATAAATCATACAAAATTAAATAAGAATTATCTTTATTAATGCAAATAAATTGTCAATATATTCATAAATTTGATTCTTTTATTTTATATTCAAATTGATAAACTTTTAAATTTATATCATATACAACAAATATTATAAAAATAAAAAGTTTTCAGTATAGAAAGTAGAAATACTTAGTAAAGTTACTATCTTTATCCCATACTTTTAATTACTATATCACATTTTGTCTTTCTGTATACATGCACATATATAAATTATAATTATTATAGATAAAATTATAAATTTTCAAGTTATATGTGAATGTATATTGAGACTTAAGGTCATATATTAGTTAATTATTAATGCATTTAGTCATTACTTGAATTCCTATATTTTTTAACTTAGTTCATTTGGATAATTATATTTAAGTCCCTAAAGTTTCTAAAAAAGAAACCCGTACGACCATAAATTTTTTTAAGCACAACCTATTTTACATTTTTCTGAAAAATAACGAGCCAAGTGTAAAAATAAATAAACAAACTTTGAAAATAATTATTTCAAATTTTATATTGTTTTAACTTAGTTCATTTAGATAATTATATCTAAGTCCCTAAAGTTTTCAAAGGAAACCCTTAGGACTACAAGTTTTCATTCAATCATTCTCTCATGCCCCCAATACCAATGACATTCCTCTCTTCTCACTCTCCCCTTGCTCAAACCCATCTCTTTCGTCAATCACCCTTCTCCCTCTCAACTAAGGATGGCAATTCCCCGGAATAAAGTGGATAGAACTAATAAAGAAGATACTAAAGAAAATAAAAAATAAAGTAGTAAATACTTTAATTTAATATATATTAAGTATCAAAATGTATAATATATATATATGTGTGTGTGTGTGTATATACATATAATATATATATATATATATATATACGTATTATGTATTATTACACTTGATAACTGTTCTAGTAATTTTATTTTTTCTTCTTTTTTATTTTTATCCCAAAAAGTAAGTGTGTGTATATATATATATATATATATATATATATATATATATCACAACATATGAGTATATATAATTAGTATGTAAAAAATAATATACATATATAATAAATGTATGTGTGTGTTTAAAATAATTGATTTTAAAGTATTTATATTTATGATAATAAGTGTATGTGTGTGTATTTTGTTTATTCTTCTTTATCTAATATTCTAAATATTATATTTTTAAGCATTAAAGATCTTGAAAGGCATGAGCAAAAAATACTTGGTTTATAAACCTGTATCTAGGTGGATAGTTTATTCCTTTCCTCATACCTTAGATAATCACAATATTTTTTGTAAATTATAAATTAAGTATTGACATATTAAGATTTATAACGTACCAATTTAGTAATGTTTTTACCCAATTGAGAGTTTAAATTGATATTACGTAGATATGTAGCATTTCATTTGCTTGAGGGTCATATTATTCTCTCTTATAATTTATAGATTTTTTTCTTTGCTAAATTTCATTACATATGGAGTTAATTACTTGATTTGCACACGTCTCTCATTTTTAGACCTTATTTGTTTTGATTTAAAAAAAAAATTTAAACACAACAATTAATTAAAAATAATAATTAACTAAATTGTGGATGTTTAGAGTAATTACTTGTTTTATTACAAATTTTAAATTTTAGATTTAAATCCAAACATAGTCTAAATGTTCTTTTTTTCCTAAATAATATATATATATTTATATGAATTATTATATATATACATATATATACATAAATATATATATATATATATATATATATTCACACACACACACACACACACACACATATATATATATATATATATATATATGTATATGAATATGTGTCTGTGTCTGTGGTGTGTGTGTGTATATCTGTGTGTGTGTGTACTTCAATATGTATGGTGTGTGTGTTTATATAAATATATATATATATATATATATATATATATGTTTGTTCATGTATATTTATGATTATGATTGTATATGTGTGTGTGGGTTATATTGTGTATGAATTTATGCATACACACACACACACACACACACACATAAATATATATGTATAAATCATTTAATAAAAAAGATAGTATATAAAATTTTAAAATTATATAAATATACAAAATATTTTTTTATATTGAATAATATAGTTTTATATTGAATATAAATATACAAATTTTTGTTGTGTGTTCCGTGGCTATTTGCCACGGATTTGCCACGAAATTACAAAATTGCCACTGATCCGTGGTAAATCCGTGACAATCACGGATTTGCCATGACATTTTTTTTCTTTTTTTATTCCAATTTAATAATTTGTTTTAAAAATTTCATTGCTTACACTATTTTAAATTCTTAACTTTTTATTTGAAAAAAAAAATTAAAACTTGCATAATTTCTCTTCACTCTCCCTCTTCTTCTCCAACCCGCAGCCACCCACAGCCTTCCTCCCACCCGTTGTTCCCCAACCCACCGCCCCCACCAGCCTCCCCGTGAGCCCCCCGCCCATCTCTGCCCCCTCGTCCCGATCTCCTCACCCGGCGCCCCCCACCCCACGACCCCTCCCGCCGCACCCCTCCCCCCTTCTGCCGATCTTCGCCCTGCCACCCCCCGCAACGGCATCTCTCTTCCTCCCAGCCCGCGCCCCCTCCCGCCTCACCCCCCTCCCCCCGCGACCCCTTCTCCTTGTTCCCCACTCTGCGAAATGTCACTAAAGCACAAATTTCTATTTGTGGGAGCAAACCAGCCCTCACAATATGGCCAATATGTATTTTTGAGGAGCAACTTTTATTTTATTTCATTTGGGTAGATATCGCAGGATCAAGCAAGAAGTGATGAGTCCAGCTTGCGAATGCCTCCGGGAACCATACCACCATTGTCACAAGTGAGTGCCTAACCTTGTTGATCAATTAACAAATTTATTTTTTTAGTAAAAAAAGCCACAGATAATAGCATGAAATAAAGTGGCTCCTTAAGGTTTCTTTGTCATCACTAATTCTGTACGTTTCTACTTAAACAATTGAACTTTAAATATACTCAACTAATACTGTTATTATGTTTTTGTGTTTGAGTTACTAAATTTTATAATTACTTCAATAGAAGGATCATTTATCTTACATTTAATTGGAATTATTAATTGTTGGCCCAGTCACAAGATGCAAAAATTGAATCCTACAAGTATTTAAATTTTCCTCTTTTGATTGAAGAAATTGAAATTCTTAAACTTTCTCAATATAAGGGGCATTTTTTGTACCAAAAATACTTTTATAATTTTGTAAACAGATTATTAGATAGATTGTATAAAACTATCCTATGTGTTTGAAACATTAATTATTAATCAATATGGTAGTAATATGGCAAGTGAGTAGAACTATATTTGTTTTGTTTGGTCAGGAGTAATTTACTTTCAACGACAAGGAGAGTTTTACAGTTTACAAGAAATGTTCAAGATAAAATGCAGAATGGGAGAGTGGAATAACACATGATCAAGATAAAAGGCTTTTATTTCCCAAACATTTTCACTAGTCAACTGCAAAGTTGTAGAGATTTTCACCCCACCCATGCCCATACCCCCACCCCCACCCACACCCCCAAACTCTGTGTGTGTATGTGTGTGTGTGTGTGTGTGTGTGTGTGTGTGAGTGAGTGAGAGTGAAAGAGAGAGATATGAAATGCACACATGAAATGCGTTGTTTGAGGAGTTTGGTCCTAGTTGAGAATTGTCTGCCCATTGGGAACAAATGGATGAATAATATCTTGAAAAGCTTTGCTTATACTCCCGTCAATTCGCTGGGTATTAACTGAACCTTTATGCAAGTGTGAATGGATGTTGATTTTGAATTATGGTCCTTAATTCTTGTTTATCTTGTTGGGTTGAAATGTTTAGGCAACATCTGGTTTAGGAGCTGCAGCTGCTTATGCTTTGTCAATGAAAGGGTTTAACATTGTTTTGGGTATTCTATCTTGCACTGTTGCTACGGATGATAACTTATAGCTCGCAAGAATTTGACTCTAATTGACTTATTAAACTTACTAGCTAAGTCCTCGTACTATATTCGTGAGATTGCATTAAACTGGCAAGGGACTCAATGGAGCATGGACATTAAAGGAAATATTCACTTGCAGAATCTTCCAACATAGATTAATCGTAGAATTCTAGTTTTCAAGTTGCTATTCTTCAAAGTTAGAACTTTCATATTTATATTGGCCTGCATTCTTGATGTCGCTAAAGTTTAACAATAACCAAAAAGACCTTTATTTTCTCTCACTTCATAGTGTCGTAGTACCATCCATGTAATAGAACAACCGTTGGGCACTGCTAGCCCTCGAAATGTTTTCTTGGTGATATTGACATTTGTGTAGTTCAAATGGCTATCTTAGAGTTATAGAGATTTATTTAAAATTGGCATTTGATTTTTTTTTTAATATGAAGTTTCAATTTGCTTTTAGAATCATTCCACCCGTGTTTCACTCCATCTTTCAATCTTGCCTCTGCTGCTTGCCCATTTATTAACTTGCAAGAAGTGAGTCAGGTGGTTGTTGACATTAAAATGCATCCATTCTTTCAACCCTTACTTTCTTGCTAAAGAGCTAAAGCATTGCTGTTGTGTAAATTAATTTATTTTTCTTTGCAGCAGGAAGATCTTCTAAATCATTATCTAAGGTAGTATTTGAATGACACAATCAATAATTTCTTTTTATTTCATAGCCTGCTGCATTATCCTAGTGTTAATTACCATCTAGTTTCTTGTGTAATAGGCTATATTTGATATCAAGAGACAGAATGCTAGTGCTTGTGTGAAAGCCAATCTTCCAACATAGCATCCTTCAAATCAATCCTCAAGTTCGAAAGCTCCCTTCAGCAGTGGTTATTTGATTCAGACATGCACTCTTCTATCCAACTGCTCATAAATAATGTTGGAATCCTGGCAACAACATCTAGACTCACTGCTTAAGAATATGACCTGTAATTACATGAAAAATTCCATTCATCTCATGCTTTATGATTATTTTATGATTTGAGGAAGTTTTCTTAAATATGATGCCGTATATTTACTTTCTTAACAAGCAGTAAATAAATGAAATAGAAGGCAGGATTAAAGAGATAATTTGGAGTCTTTAAACAAAATTATGTCTAGGTGTATGCATCTATTCTGCAACAATATCCTCTTTTTTTTTTTTTCCCTTTTGCCTGTTGTGATAAATTATGCTTGAAAATTAATAATGCAAGTTTATCAACTTTAATCAATATGCTGGATTATGATTTCCTGTAATTGGATTTTTATTTTTATTTTTTTGTTCTTATATCTCCAACTAGAATGATGATGTTTCATGTGATTTGCAACATGCATGTAAATGAGATTTTTGGTCTTGAGAACTGCAAAATGCATATCTTATACAGTCATCCAGACAGCAGGGGCCAATTCTGGGTTGGTAAGACTGTGCTTGCCATGGAATAGAGTAAAATGGCAATAGACTAGCTATAATCTATGAGAGTAGGTGCTGATTTATTTTTAGTTTGTGCCTGCTTATGTTTCTAAAAATTTGGTTTGTGTATTACTATCTTTTATTCCCAGCAAAGATGTTGAGGAGAAATAGCGCAAAAGGAAAAGGGATGGAAGTCTCTAGTATGAGACTATTGTTCTTCTATTTTCTTACTTAGCCCCAAAGCTATATTTGGAAATCCAAAAGATAAAATAGATTTGCATAGTGTGTTCTTTTTGTTAAAGGAGTTATAGTGTAGCTTTTCTTCTATCTATTGCATAATATCATAGATAATAATATGTGTGTTTAGGGGAACCTTTTAATTGTTGAATGGCATGGCATGGTCATTCTTTAGGTGAGAAAAAATAAAGAGACTTGTAGAGTTATTTGCAATTATCACAAGGACAACATAGAATAATTAAATAATATGTGAGAATTCCCTGAAAGGATGGTTGTTTACGTGTTTATTTTTGTCTATGCAATTGGAGAAAGTAAATTGAATATTGATAATTCAATTTGCTTACGATTGAATTTATCAATGTTGAAATTAGATTTGCAACTTAAGCAATACTCTCCCCTTCCCAACTATAATTTTATGTCTTGTCAAAATGATCAAGAGTACATTTTCTCTTAATATCTATTTCAAAATTTATTCTCCTGTAACCAGCTTTATTATTGTTAGCAAATAACTTCCATAGTTACAAAGATGTTTTAAAATAATACATTCATGGAATCTAGCATTGTTTGACTACTGGGGTTTTAGTTTTCATAATTACTTATAAAACATTTTTCTTGCAGACCAGGAGGTTCATGTATGATTTAAAGATTTTGGAAGGGATGAAGATGATTGGGTAAATGTCAAATGGGGTGTGCGCCAGCGTTCAATTCCTTTGGAGCCCTCAGAATGTAATAAGATAAAGGTTGGGGACCTTGTCTTATGCTTCAGGGTAAGCTTTCAAGTCCATCATATTGAGTTTAAAAATCTTTTATTCTTCCTTTGGGACATGCTTCTATTTTTTCTCTTTTGAGATGGTCTATTCTGAAGTTGCAAGAAGGCTAAGACAGTAGTGGAAAGTTTTTATTTTTTGATAGATTTAGTGTGCCTAATACAAAATAAGTAATTTCAGTTGTGGTTAAAGCACAGGTAGATGCAAAGTTCAGAGAATCTATTGGAACTTGCTTTGTAATTTTTTAGTTTAATAATTTCTGTTTCTCTTATTCACCTATGGACTTTTTGGGTTTTCTTTTCAGAAGGATGAAGATCATGAAGCATATTGGGATGCAGAAATTGAAGAAATTGAGAGAATATTACACGATAATGAAGACTGCAAGTGCATCTTTCTTGTTCGTTACTACTACGATTGTGTTGAAGTAAACCTTAAACGTGTAATATTGAAAAACCCCACACCAAGTGGACCCTTACAATTCATTTAGTCGTTTTTATCATTTGCCTAAAATTCATATTAACTTCAGATTCTTATTGCCAGGACAAAGTTGAGCTAAGTAGATTCTGGTGTCGTCCAACTTAAGGGGGGTTTTCCAGGTGCTAGAGAATTTTGAAAGTAGGCTTCAAATGGAACTGTATTTGCCTTCGATTTCATATTCTGTTTGCATTTCCTGATATTTTGACCGAAAGATATGTGTAGCTTATCACACCTGCTATAATTTTGTGAGGGAATTATATTTGCTTTGAATTTGTGGAAGGATGATGTTTGTGTTGGATTTGATGATGTTTATGTTGGGTTTGTGGATGTGTTTTGGCTTTATTATTTTATGAATTTGTCAAATGCAGGTGTTTGGTTATATGTTCAGATGAACCAGAATTCTGCCAAATTAAAGAAAAATTACCAACTAAAAAATCAGTTGGTAATTGAATAGAATTTGGTTGGTATTTCAATTAGTAATTGAAAAATAATTCGGTTGGTAATATATTAAATAACAGTTAGTAATTTTCAAACCAACTATCCACCAACAAACAACTTAGTTGGTAATTTACCAACAAAAAATTACCAACAGATTTTAAATTACTAAAATAGTTAGAAAATTACCAACTGAATATTTGGTTGGTAAAGAAAGAAAACTACCAACGGAAAAAAAGAATTAGCAACTGAACAACTCGGTTAGTAATTTACCAATAAAAAATTACCTACAGATTTTAAATAACTAAAATAGTTGAAAAATTACTAACCGAAAGTCAGTTGGTAATTACCTACACATATATCGATTGGTAGCAACATGTCTCAGTTGGAAAATTAGTAAATTACAATCTTATATTTAGTACAAATTTACCAACCAAAAATTATAAATTTACAAACTACATTTTCGGTTGATAATTACCAACATCAACAATCGGTTGGTAACATAAATGTTTGTTGGTAATTACCCACCAAAATAATCAACTCAAATGCCAAACTTAATGCCAAATTTCCAACCGAAGATTTTACATTACCAATTGAGTTTCGGTTAGTAATTACCAACCGAAATAGTCAACTCAAATACCAAACTTAATGCCAAATTTCCAACCGACGATTTTACAATACCAACCGAAATGTGGTTAGTAATTACCAACTGACTCCAAAAAAATTTGGTTGGAAAATTTACAAGCTAAGGTTTTTGCATGCAATGCCATTCGGTTGGTAAATCATGATTACCAACCGAATTTAGCTAATTACTAACCGAATTTGTCAGTTGGTAAATCACTTTTTTCTAGTAGTGATGGATCAGATATCAATAATGACAATATGAAATATGGTTGCTTCATACACATCTAAGGAGGAAAGTTGTAAGACATAAGTATCACAGGCCTAGTACTATGAGCAACATTCATATTTTTAAACGGACTAAAACCATCAGATGCTAATCCCAACCTCACATTGTGGGTATCTTTTGAAAAAATTGAATTTAGAGTGTCAAAAACTTTCTAAGAAGGTGAATCAGCAGGATGCCTCATACAACCATCATCTGTACAACCTTCTACATGCCATCTCATAGAAGTTGAAGTCTTGGCTGATATGAATAGACATTACAATCGAGGCTTCAAGGGAAAGTGCCATAAAACGTTTTTTGAAATCTTCCTCTTCTCACCGGTTGGATCATTTTCAGAATTGACCCACCTAGATTCTTTACACGTTTCACACTCCTTCCACCCTTCTTTATCCCCCCCAGTACAATGTACAATCATTAAGACAAGCATCTATTTTTTCATAGCTTAAGCCCAGTTGTTTCATTAATTTTTCAGCTTCGTAAAAAGATTTAGGAAACTCTACACTTTCAGGAATGCTTCTCTCAACAAATCAAGTAGCATATCAAAATGCTTGTTTGACCACTTCCCTGTGCACTTGAGATGAAGCAATCGAATGATGAAATCAAGTTTAGAGAATTTCTTACAAACTGGATATAATTCTTATTGAGAGTCATTAATAAGTTTGTAAAATTTTTCAACATCTGGGGATGGCATATTACTTTCTTCATCGATATTTTCACTAGGTGGGACTCCAAAACCATCATGTAACATTACTTCCATGTCATCCAGCATATTAACTACATTATCCGTAGTGTGCGTTGAATGCGATGTAGATAAACTAGAACTAAAGAGTTCTCCATGCGCTGTCCAGTTTGTATACCCCTTAATAAACCCCGTAACAATCAAATGCACCCTTACCTCAATTTTTTTTCTCATTCATCCATTTCCACATCTCAAACATGGACACAATATCATTCTATTTAAACTTTCATTGTTCATTACAAAGTTTAAAAACCTTTCAACTCAATTTTGATATTCAGTGTTATTCCTTGGAAGTTTCATCTAACCCTTATCCATACCTATGAAACTAAATATCCAAATCAAATGGCAGAAGATCAATTTGAACAATCCTAATTAGTCTAGTGAAAAGAAATTTTTAAAAAAAATGTAAATTAATACAACATTTCTAAGATGCTAGAACTCCTAAGAGTATCTGACACACAATTTAAAATACCATAGTAGATATTTGATACTTATTAATGGAGAATAATTACTAGAGAAGGAAAAAAATGAGTAAATAATACTGTTTGAATTTAGTCCAAGTAGATCAGATTATTAATTTTGATAGTTTAGATGTTCTTAAAAAATAATATTGCAACAATTCAAATAGTTGTTCATTGTTGATGATTAGAGACTCGTCTATAAACTTAAAACTTTTGTAAGCCAAAAAAAAACAAAAAACAGTGACGGGGGAAGTGGGTGGATTTTGTTTTGCCTATTAGTCTTAAGCACAATTGAGAATCAGCATTAGAAATTTCTAGAAATAGAAATTTCTAGAAATTGGAAATTTATAGAAATTTCTATATGGTGAGAAAAGTGAGGAAAACCAAAATTACATTATTTTACCTAACTAATAAGGTTATAAAAAACTTTTATTACAAAATCTAGAGGCACATTACACTATCCTATCTTTCCAACTACTAAGAATCAATTCAGTGTAATCTATAATAGCTTTTTCTTTCTATTCATGTGCTTTTGAATGGCAGCTTTGAGCAATCTAAAGTAAACTAACTCAGAAAATATAAGATGGCTAAGATTGGTGGCAGGTTTTAAGTATAAGATGGCTAAGATATATAGATGGGCAAGCAAACTAACTTAGAAAATCTTACTAGCAATCTCAACTAGTACATAAAGTACAGCAATAGCAAAACTCTTAATTTGTATAGCAGATCCAAATCAATGAAAATTCAATTATGTAACTACTAAAAGAACTAATAGTTAATTAAGCCTCAAATGAAACAAGGGGCATAAACCAAATATTTACTTTTTTTTTTAATGCTTAGGAGTAAGGATGGATGAAAGAATCAGTAGTATACATAAATTCAATTGATCCCTGTAGCATATTTTGGACTGTTGGAAACACATGAGGTGGCCTCTATCAAATATGAATTTGTTCTTATTGTTCCATAGAGACCTACCAAAAAGCAAATGTGAAGAGAGGAATAGAGGATCTTGAGATGGCTAGTCTTGTAAAGTAATACAATAGAGAGTTTGAGAGTGGAAAAAGCCACCGCGAGCATAATATTCAAGATTACTCAACCTAATGCCCACATATAAAAGAAAGATATACATATTGTATACAATACAAACAACATATATGTGTGTGTGTATGTGTGTGTGTATTATACTGCATCAAAAAACTCAAAAAATGGTGAGGCTTGTTTTCAAGATATAAGCATTCGTAACATGTTTTCCTTATAGACATTGCAGGGGGTGCAGAGGTTATCAAGTAGAATGAGCTGTTTTTGCAGAATTCCATGTCACTCCTGATTCTTTCGTCAATTAACATGTTCAACTACTCCAAATTTCACTTAAAATCCCAATAGGATATCTATATAGATATATGCACTAATACTAGACAATTTGTATAATGTTCAGCAAAATTCGTTCATTAACATGTTCAACAGAATTCCATGACCTGTTTTTGAAGAACAATTTTTCCTAACCAAAACCACACAGGCCCCTAAAGATAAATCTATACAGATATATACACTCATACCAGACTGTTAGGATTCGTGGACTCCTAAACGCGAAAAACATCCTCGAATCCCTTCCGAGGATCCAAGTAAACGAATAAGAAGATCGTAGGTTTGTAGAATTACCTCTGTTTGGTGTAATCGATATCCTTCGTTCCGATTCTGTTACTGAACGTGCAACCGGAACGATCACCAGACACTGCAGTGTGCGAACGTCCTCTATCGGATACACACCGCGAACTCACTCGTTACCCAGGGAGTGCTAGCGCCTAGGGTTTGAAAGGTTTTTTTTTTTCTGATCAATGGAGGCACGAATATTCTCAATAGAAATTGGCACACCCAAGAAGACGGCTATGGTTTTCTTAAAAATCTACTCCGAACCTCTTAGAGTCCAACCCTAATAATATCTTATCATATTTTAATTTAAATTCAAATTAAATTAAAACTAATATGATAAGATTTTGCCATTATCTCGGTAATTTAACTAATTAATTTACCGAGTCAGATTCTTATAATCTGGACATCATCAAGATACATTGAATGTGGACATATTTCCAAATTCATTGTATCTGGTAAATTTTCTAAATTCGATTAACTTAGACATATTTCTAGATTCATCGAATCTGGTCACCATATAAATAACCTAACAAGTTCGCTTATTGTGTAACCCTATAGGTTCATTTAACACTGGCAGTGTGCCTAAATCATATTTAAATGGCCCACAAGTTATAAGCGGTTTCTAGCAAAACATTATAACTATCCAGGTTAAATGAAGATCGGTGATCTCTTTGAACCAAACCATAATTTTATATTCAGTCATTTTGTCACACGATATACAGATTAAGCATAAGGCACGGAGTATGTCATCCTTATTAAGCTTAATCAATTATTTCTTGATTTCATAGTAGACTGTTCAAACAAATAATATCAATATCTTAGATTGATATATTTGAGCACGACCATGCATTTTAACAGTCTAACTTATCAAGGGGCCCATGGATATCTCTCCCATAATTGAGAGGGACAAATTCCTTCACTATCAATCATATTCCACTCATTGATTTATTCTATATCCAACAGTAGTCTAATTTATTATCTGGTAAAAGACAACTTTAGACAACGTCAAAATACAGAATTTATCAAGTAGGAAACTATGATGAATTTAGGTCGAAGGACTTTTAATATTATTATGGCTAGAAAGTACTTATGATATGTTCCATGAAGTACTCTCATTGTGGGTCATGTCCAATATAATGTTCTTTAACATTTATTTATGTTTTGACTTGATATCACAAATATCCATGACCAGTAAAACATAGCCATCCAGTCACAAACATACTAATCTTAATTTATTATTGTTCCAATAATAATAAATGATCAGGGACAGATTTGGAATAGTCATTGTATTCATTGTTGGATTTTACTATCAAGTCATGTACTTGATGGCCACAAAACAAAACGCACTATTCATGGAAAGGAAAGCCTCATATTATTATATAAAACATAATGACAATAGTATAAGTACAAATTGACTCTAGGGCATATCCCCAACACAGACAATTTGCTATCCAAATAATTAATAGAATCCACCAGTAGTTATTTTAGGGAAAACCAATGTTCAGATTATGCTTAAAAAAAAGAGAGCTCTGTTTAATAGCTCCGACTAATTCCTGCAACATGTTAGCAAAAATTTTGAAAAGTTTTCAACTTGCCAATTATCTCTGTTGTTTTCTTCCGATCCTATTCGACTCCTATAACCCATATCTGGCAAAAACAGAGTTTCTCCTTTCATTAAGCAGCCATCTACCTGATGCAGTACTATGGAGCAGAGGCATCCTAATAGCCCAGTGAAGCCAAGGACAATGCCACTCAATTAACCCAACCCCGGTGCCATTCAATTACCCAACCCTAATGCCACTTAACCCAACTCCGGCACTAACCTCCTACTCAGAATTAGGTGTTTAAGTAGGACAGTGATGATGGTGGAGATTTAATGGCAGGCAACCTAATTTTGGTGCTAACCTACTACTCACAATCGAGGGTACATCTGGGTTGAAGAAGAGAAACAGAGGACTTGGAGGTGAAGAAGAAACCCGATAATCGAGAAGGGTTTTATGTGCAAAAAAAATTTATCACAAATTGAAGTGGATTTCAGTCTAAAACTCGTGCATTTTTTAGGAAAACTCCAAAAAGCCACGCCTTTTTCTTAGTTACACAGCCAATGTGTCACGAAAGATTATAGTATCTTTTATAACATAGCTATTCATCATAATAGAATATAAGTTTAATCCAACTTAATAAAATGACGTCGTTTTGATTTTTTTATAATGACATGAATAAACCTAATGTCATAAGAAGTGTTATATTATGACATTTTTAAAAAAGCATCATTAAAAAGATGTCACGAAAGCCTATTTTTCTTGTAGTGTATGTTGTAACTTGTATGGAAGTCTATAGTAAAACCTATAGATTTCAAAGTAACTAAAAATCTTGAAATTAATCCCTAAAGAAAAGTGCATTTGTATGTTCTTGTGGAAAATGTAGAAAATAGCCAAGACTTATTATTATCGTGGATGAAGTGGAAAACAATATGCATTTAGATTCTACATTAAGTTGATTTTATGTGGATTTGTCAAGATTGTCACATTTCCAAGTGGGCTCAAATTCTGTTGTCTAATATTGATAGTAGAAATTATCAAAATGGATCCATGCTTTTAATACTTTTTTTTTTAACCACACCAAAAAGGGTGGAGAAATTTTATTGAAATAAAACAAAAAAAATAAAGGAACATAAAATAAATTAAAATCTTACAACAAAAAAACTCCTGGCTTTTTGTCTAGTAACTATATGATGAGTTGAAACAGATTTCACGTACTTAATGATGGAAAACGAAAAACAGGGGAGCATGCTGTACGTTAAAAAAAAATTGGAGAAAAATAAAACGCGAGCCTTAAAGGCTATGCGGAAGCGTGAAGATCATATCTTTGCGTTCCTTAACCCTCCTAGGTTGCGTAGGAACAAATTGAACGGCTGGAATCGCCTCGCTTTGCACACTTGAAGGAGCTTCCGGTTGAACACCCGCTAACCTTCTTCTTCGCCTTGTTTGCATTAACGCTTAGCTCTCCAGCTCTCGGGATATTCCTCAGCCTAACCTCTAGTTGGTGAACACTATGGAGAAGAAGAATGGACTCAAAACTCCTTGGTTCAGTTGCTATTGATTAGCAAAGTCCAAGGAGAAAACCAAAAGAAAGGAAAATGTGAGAGACCAGAGAGAGAGACGTGAGAGTCACTAGTGTGTTTGGGAAATCAGGGTTTTTCCGACCAGAGACTAGTTTTTGTTAGTTAGCCAAAACATGTCTCTCATTATCTGATAAACATATCCCCGGGATTTCAAAACACCCGGATGTTATCCTGAGAATCAGTTTGGCCTAACCCTAAACTCCTCTTAACCGTATCTGGAAAAAACCCTAAGGTCCACGCTATTGGGCCAGAGAAATATTTATTATTTTTCTTGGACCTAAAAGGCCCAAAATAATAAATATTAATTATTTATTTCCTGGGCTTACATAAGTAACCCAATAAATAATTAATGAGCCCAAATAAACCATAATAATTAATCTTTAATTATTTATTTCTTGGGCCTATATAAATAACCTAATAAATAATTAAACATTATTTATTTCCCCTAGTTTAAGCCCAGGTCAATTTCTTAATTATTCATACTGGACCTAAGCCCTGAATAATTAATTAACCAATTAAACTAGATAATTATTTTCTCTCAACTCCTATTTTAGTTATTTATTTATTTTATTCCAGTCCAATAATAAATTAGACTTCCTGAATAAAATATAATAAAATAAAATCCTCTTCAACTAAGACCAATTCCTCAACTAAAAGTAGTTAGGACTTACGGGCTATCTCGAAGACCAAAAAGACACATCGCCTTGGCTGCTAAAATGACCAAAATACCCATGCTATATAAATAACTGTATTTTGTATTTTAAATATTTCCTAATATCACCATAAAGAAATATTGACCTCAAGGACAATGCTGTGATAGCAAAGTCTTCGACCTACAGGTGAAATGACTAAAATACCCTCCACACATCACCGTATATTTAGAGAGGAAGAAGTGTACTAACACCCCCCTAAATGACATCTACCATCCTTAGGCTTCTAGTCCAATGATCCACGACTTCTTGGAGTGTTTCCGCTTTCCAAGGGAGCTACCTTAAAACAAACATCCAAGTCATGTTTCCCAGGGCCCTGGATAATTTAGACCATTCGGACAACCACAAGGGGCGATATAGTGCAGAGACTATCTTGTATAAGTTTGTCTTAACTAACTAGTCACACATACCCAACATGCAAGTATATTGGCCCTACGATAGAACCTCAATTACATCAAATCAAAGTATATGCTTCCAGCTTCGCCAGACCACCAACTCATACTCAAGTCGTAGAGTACTAGTCCACGCTGTAGCGGTAGTAGTCTAGGTTTCTACCATATAGTACTTTGAGAAACCACTACTACAGGTCCCGTTCTACGTATTCGAAATACGCTTATGTCATGAAGTGAGTGGACTACCCACTGGCTAAAGGTAAGCCATTCCCTATTTGGAATTCATAACATAATAACCTAAACATGATGAGGTTCCCAGTCTCATCAATAGGTTAAGAACAAATGTTTATGTGTTAAATAACCCGTGATCTATACCTTACTGTGAAAGATCACCATTCACATGGATCACTTATTTAAACACAATGGGTCTGTTCCAAACGAAAATCGTGCACAAACAAAAAGTAAATTCACAAACAATTTCTGAAAATAAATTCTTTTATTAAAATATTCGATTTTATATCAGAAACCTAGTCTAAGAGGGCATACAATCCAACACTTAACTCCATTTTCCTTTCTTAGATTGAATTGGGATGAAATCATCTTTATCATAATAATCGGTTACATCCTGAATTAAATCTATAAACAAATTCGAAATAGACATTTGAGTCATCTGAGCTTATCCTTACATGATTGCTTAGCTTACTTCTGTACCTCATTCAGGAAAGTCGAACGTAGCGATATTTTAGAAGTGGAGGATTCTGAACAATAACCACTGCAAACACGAAGCAGAGGATTCCGTACTTTACCCCTGGATGCATGAATCTTTGCATGGAGCATCTAGGGCCTAATGTAAATATCATCTTCTGATAAGTTGACTGAAATCCCATCAAGTTCACTGTGTGAAATAACCTAGCAATCAAAATCTTGTTGAACATTCCTTATAATTTGGAGATAAGTTAAGAACTAAGCATCCGCTAAAGACGGGTTTGCCAATTATATGGACGTCTGCTCTTGCCTTTGCACAAAATTATCACATACACCTAAACTAAGTTCTTCATTCTATCGAATTGTAATAGTAGAATCGAGCTGCTCATCTGCAATAGCATTAGTAGGTAGATACCTTTATTGATGTTTATTCAAATCACAGTGTAGTGAAGTCTAAATATAAGTTGCATCAGTGGTAGAATTATGGCGTGCCATAGATGAAAAGTTAGTTATCAACACCCTTTCAGCAAAAATTGATTGTAACTGATTAGCAGCACTAATATCACCTAAGAGTCTTTGCAGAGCATGCAAAACTGATATTAAAGCAATCTAGCTAGAGTGTACATTTGTGCAGGTAGGCCCAGCAAATCCTGATGGCATCTATGAGAGAACCATAGGCGCTTCCGTGGACACTGCAGTAAGTGAGTTAACGTTCACAGACTTAGTCACCAAAAAGTGTCAGTAATGGAGCCTTAATGTCAAATTCCAGATTATGACCCCTTAAAGGGATCAATATAGTTGGACATGTTGTAATTGTAACAATAGTCTCAGTCTGCAAAAGCAAGGGTATCCCATCAGAAGTTCACAAAACAACCCTAGTTGAATCCAAAGCCTGAATCAAATTCCCAGATGGAGACTCAGGTGAAGCAACGTGATCAGAAGGGGATGAAACTACTAGAACTTTAGTGTGAACATCATTGCCATTCAATTCACCATACCGAATAACAACAACATCATCAATGCTAGAACCTGTCACATTAGCAACATTCACCGCTCCCTCATTCTCAATAATAGAAATAGGTTCCAAGAAGGGACTAGGACACGGGCTAGGGTTTTCTAACCCTTCATTTGGAAGATCCATCATACTAAAGTAGAACATCCACCGTTACACCTTTTTTAGCATCTGTCATTGAAAGATCTTTTTAAGCTTGCTATCTCGGTGTTCTGGCCTCAAATCAAAGGAGACCTTGCTTAGATTTCCATAATTATGGCCTAACCTACGACAATGTTGATAGAATACAGGCATATTCTCATAAAGAATCTGTTGAAAATACCTATCACTCTTAGATCCCAGTCAGATCCTATTTAGCTTGTCCATGAGCAAATCTACCTCAGCACATATACGAGCTACACTTAGTCTAAGCATGTAGCAGTTGCATCATAAAGTTTTAAGGGATTACCAATAACAGAAGCAATCGAGAACAATATGTTCTTGTAGAAAAATTGAACCAGAAGATCTTTTAATGAGATCCAGACTGGGACAACAAAAGGATCTTCAGTTATATGAAAAGAAGGAGTCCATTTCTAGATCTGTATTAGAGCCCCTGACAAGTACCATTACTATTTCAACCAAAGCCATATATAGTCCTCCTCTAGTGAAATCCTTAAATGAACAACCTTGTAGTCCAAAACACCGATTTGCACATCCCTTTTGAACCCAAAGATAGGAATCTCCTTGCGAAGCTTGTCCAGCGAGGGATGCCCAAAGGGGAATTTGCCGATCAAGGCATATTTGAATGGAAGGGAAAGTCAATCTATCTCCTCCTTAGAGAATATGAGAGCCGGCTTACCCTTGTAAAAGGAGATGGTCTTAATAGAGATCAAAGACGCCACTACAAGAGAAAAGCAATTTAGCAACGGTTAAATCCGTCGCTAATTTAGAATTCGTCGCTAAAACTAAAGTCACAAATAGCGACAGAATGAAACTCCGTCGCTAATAGCGATGGATTTGCGATAGAATATGATTAGCGATAGATTTTAGCTACAGTTATTTAATTAATGATATTTATAATTAAGTTTCCAATAAGGCCGTTGCTAATCCGTTGCTATTTAGCGACGGATAGCGACAATTAGTGACGGCCAACGAATTTTAATTTTTTAAAAAAAATTAATTAGCCACCGACCCAACCTAATTGGTCTGACCTAGTGGCTAACCTGGACAAACCCGACCCGCCAGATAATTTTATGACATTATGTCGAAAGCGGAGCTCAAACTCGTGTCTTTATTGTGGGGAAGCACGTGCTTTACTACTAGGCTATTGATATTTTTGTAATTCTTTATTTTTATATTAATTATATAATATATATTTTTTTACAAATTAGCAGTAGATTTGCAAGGGATTTGTGACAGATTAACGATGACACAATTTTCCGTCGCTAGCCTCTCGCTAATTAGCGATGAATTAGTGATGGGTGATAATCCATCACTAAATACCGACGGATTAGCAACAGTGTTTTAACAGTTATTTAGTATTAATATATAATCACACATGCCGTAGCTAATCTCTCATTAATTAGCGAGGGATTATCAACTATATTTGAACAATTCTTTTAGTATTAGTGTTAATTATGTATGTATAGCTATCCGTCACTAATTAGCAAGGGATGATAAGCCATGGTTGATCCCTCACTAATTAGCGATGGATTAGTGATGGTTGAGAAACCTTCTTTAATTAGTGAGGGATTAGTGACGGCTAACTGACAAATCTTAAAAAAATAAATTTAAATTGGAATTTTTGTTTGTTGTCACTATTCCGTCGTAAATTAGCGATGACAAAAAAAAAAAAAAAATCTATTGCTAATTTTCATGGCTAAAGTGCATTTTTCTTGTAGTGCATGTTATCAGTGAAAAGAGATGTGAAAAAATGCCTCCCCCAACTGGAATCTGACTGGGGAGCTACCATGAAAAGAGCTTTAGTCAGAGAAGAAATATGTACATCAAATTGGCTTCCCTTCATCCCTCCAAGGAATAGAAGAATTCAACCCCAATGCTAGTGCTTTCATTAGGATATTGGTTTCATTTTCCTATTCTTACCTTTCAAATGTGATTATTTGATCCACAGTCTTTAAAATTCTTCCCAACAAGCATACATAAAATGAAGAATTTCTATCTGACAAAAAAATAATTAGGTTATTTTTTTCTCTAATTTCTAAAATATTTGTGTCAGTTATCTTACATTCCTATTAAGATTAAGATAATGTGATTGGATATAAGCTATAGTTTTTTCTAGTGTAGGGTTTTGAGATTTTTTTTTTAGATGGAGAAATTTGATTGGAAGAATAGTTTAGGTAGTGGATTTGGAAGATGGAGATATAGGAATATTTTTCAGAAGGGCATATAGGTTAATAGGTCTTTGTTTATGGGGTTACATCTAGAGAGAGGTTATAGAACATCAGTGAAATACTCACGCAGTTGTACACCTTACATGAATTAGATAGGGCATGGATCAAAAGCTTTTGCTAATGGATCTAAAGTAGATAAATCAACATTATACAATAAGCAGAAAGGACAAACTATTGCAGCTTTCATGAATAGCCATGTTTTTATTGTTAAGAGAAAAGATGGGTTAGATTTATAGTGTTATGATGATACTGGTATCTACTAAGATGTTTGCACAAAAATTCAAGCACATGGATACTATTTACTAGGTTAACTATAATTTCACATATTTACTTCAAGGGATTGATTAGCTTCAACTTAAAAGTAACTACGTTATCATTTGTTATAGTTGTACTTATATTTTTTCAACTATTAAAGTGGTAAAAAAAATAATAATAAAGAAGTTATTGGAGTGATATACACTTTGAGTGGTGTGACATAGGTCCTAAAAATGCTGAGAATCTTTTTTTTTTTTTAATATCTAGTAGAATTCCAATGCTTGTTCTATTTTTGTTTAAGTTAGAATTCTAAAACCACACATGGTTAGAATGTCCTAATATAACAAGAGAAGTATGAACAGTATTTATCTAAAAGGAAGACAGCACCTCGATGCCTATCATATTAGGTAAAAACAACGGTTAAATGACAGTTTTTTATCGTTGTTTTTGGTCTTGTCATTTTTTATCTACAACAGCCACAAAATTGTCGTATTAGCCTAATACAACAGCTCAAAAAAATCATCATATATAATTAGTTCGGATCGTTTAAAAACACGATTTGGTAAATCATCATAATAGATGATCAAACCGTCATATTTGTTATCTAAACCGTCGTATTTGCTAGTAAAAAATGACGGTTTTAAGCAGTCATTGCTGTTCATAAAAAACGACTGGCATTGGTTTTCATTTTTTGTTAATAAAAAATGATGGTCTCTGGCCATCATTTTTGTTAGACAAAAATGACGGAAGTTTGTTATCGTTTTGTGGTGTTTAAAATGATGTTTTTTTGCTGTCGTTTTTGTCTTCAGGGACAGTTTTAGGCCGTCGTATTTGATTATATATATATTTTTTTGTAAAATGGTTGCTTCGTATTTACCCTGTACACCTATAATTTCAAGCCAAACATAATAGAATCAACTCATTCAACACCAATAATAATAAAACACAATCTCTTCATTGTCAAACAACTCAAAAGTAATGTCCTTAATAATCCAATCATAAATAATCTATAATCTCCACAAAAAAGTAGTACTACATATATATGAGAAATAAGAAATGCCAAACGGTCGAATAGAGGCAGTAGTACATATATAAACAAGAAGAAAATCAGAATATATCACTTATCATGGATAATCTCATTAGCATTGCATGATCCAACGGGCCGAGAAGTGGAACCAACACCAAGAGATGCCATAGAAGCACTAGATACAGGTATAGGCATTACAGCAAATGCACCTGCATCAAATCTGTACAACAATGCTTCCACGGTAGTCTGAAGCATAGCTATATGGACTCATAAGCCTCTTGCTCACACTACATCTCAGATCGCATCTCAGCCTGCATAGTCTGCATACGTACCTTAACCTCAGTCCTGACGACCTTCTCGACTAGTGAGGTTGAAGTGGATAATTAACTGACTGAGGTTGGTGTTGGTCCCTTTCCCTAGCACCTAACACGACCTCTTGTTTCTGGACCGAACAATTGCCAAAATATTTAATCCTTCGCTTCCTCTGTGCGCTCAGATTAGGTAGTGCCTACTACTCTATCTCTAATCGGTTCTACAAATTTAAGAAACAATATATCAAATTTATATTCAGTTAGTGTATTTTCGTTATCATATTTTAATAATTTTAAAAAAATATCATTTGAAAATTACTTACAATCATCTCTGTAGTCAAACCATTAGCCTGCCGACCATGCCACCTTTATGTCGCAAGAAACATATCATACTATGATCTCAGTTGGCCTTGTGAGGCCATCTGTAAAGATTTGTGAGAAATTTCAAGCAAATTAGATAAAATTTAAGTAAATAGTGTATAAGATAAACTGAATACCTAATCCTATATAACAGAATATTGCATCCGATATGTGATCGATTTTGTCTATTCCAATTGGCCTTCGTCTGTGAGTATTTAATATAGGTAATATGTAAAAAAAATTATGATAAAAAAAGGTAAACAACTTGTGAGAGATAAAAATAGTCAACTTTTATACATATGACTTGCGTATTATCCAAAACCCAGTAATCAACTAACATCCATTAATTTTCGTCAACCCATTTATCACCACAAATAATAGGCTCCGTACGATGCTAGAAATGAATGCAGTATCTTTGTTTCAACTTCAACTTATAATCCTTCCATTCTACGTATAGCATCTTTATTATGATATTATGTCCTTCCAATGGCATCCTGGTATTGTCCTTACATGTGTTAGACAAATAAATAATTAAAAAAAATGTTAACTTATGAAGAAAATACTCTTGCATATGTTAGAATAAAACTATTTACCTGTATTGCTTCTCAAACTTCATATTTAAGTCTCTGAGGTACGGAATGCCAATCCCTATAATTTAGAAGGATCCTACTACTCATGCGTGCAAAACAGGCCACTACTGAACTATAGCGAGACGCAAATACCCCTACAATCCCTCCGTGTTAGTTAACACCAATATCGTCATTCGGAAACCCAACTCACCCTATCCCAAAGCTAACTGTCCACACACATAAGAACTCCTCGATTTGGAACCTACGTCAATTAAAAAATTAAGAGAAAACTGTTAAGAAAGAAAAAAAATTTTAATATGATATCAACAACCACATAGATTAATTTTGCCTAAGTTACTTCCTAATTACATAGCTAACCTGAGGTGCTAGGGTATGAGGAAAAAGGTCCCGTGTAACTGGGACTTACATCAGAAGTAGGTATAACTATCTCCTGACTGGACTGCTAATCTTTGGAGCCTGTCTGGACTGTTGTATTTGATCTCTAACCAACCTCGTGTACTAGTGGTTGTGTCTCTTTACCTTGTGAGGAACTAACTCCTGATCTCAAGGTAGCTATGGTGTCCTGCATCAATCCACATCGAGAATGTTTGTTAACCATCTACAAAACACAAAGATTTAACATTGAGTAAAAGATTTTAACAATTCTAGCACATTTAGTAAATAGGAAAGTGATTTTTAATACATTTAAATTGCAGGTTGTATTCTTCTTCCAACTAAATCTACTTTCTACCCAGAAATGCCATCCTTAACCCATACGTCATCTACTTCGCCCGAAACAAGACGAGAATCTAGCTGTTGCGCAGGAAAAAGTTCTATATCATTGTCCCTTAAGTATACATCATAATTATCTCTTCTCATTATTAGCATTACCACATGCCAATCTCTTTCTTTAGGACAACGAGAATACCAAATTTATTCCAC
This sequence comes from Voacanga thouarsii, assembly GCA_026120185.1. NCBI lineage: Eukaryota > Viridiplantae > Streptophyta > Magnoliopsida > Gentianales > Apocynaceae > Voacanga > Voacanga thouarsii. The sequence goes on from JANUWF010001003.1 coordinate 2,619,962, forward strand.
TTGGTTTTCTACTATGAATGGCTTATCCATCCCTTTATTTTCTCAATACAACAAACGGTCAAGATTCACCAAAATAAACTTGAGGTCATCAACTTTAACAACTCGATGTACATCAACCCAATCATATTTGAATAATAGAAATTTCAGTTCATTACTATATTAGATCCTTATAATATCAGTAAGCATTCTATAGTAATTGACACCAGCTACTATGAGATTTATATCTCTTGGATTAGAATAACTTATAGTATCAATGTTATACATAATACCAGAATTTTAGGTGGACTTGTTAGCCTCTTAGGTTGTATGAAACCGGAAGCCATTTACGTTGCATGCATTGTAGCTCAATCCTTGATTGAAAGGACCATTTGCAAGCTTTTTAACTTCAACAAGAATATCGGGGCATTCTTTGTTCTCATCAACTTATAATAAATATAAGTGTTTTATGGACTACATGTTCTAGAGAAATTACTTGCTATATTGTATATGCATTGCTTACATAATGACTGCGTCAAATATGAAATGTTTGAGAATGAATATGTTGTCTATCATATAACCGAGATCTAGGATGCTCTATATTTATGATAGACATGTAAATGCTACATATAGACATACGTGAAAATTTAGAAGCTATACTAAAAGAAGCATAAAAAAGGAAATATAATGATTCAAAGGAAAACTGATTCTCTATATGGTTTAAGGATGTTGGAGTTGGCTAGAACCCACCGATGTGCTTGCATCAAGGTTAAACTATTAAATATTACATCAATCACCTTTCCAACTAGTTTACCTATCGAGTTGTCATCGTCAACATATCTTGGGGGCCTATTCTCTTTACTTTCAACATTATCTAGATATCTCGACACAAATGTGTAACACCCCACCTTTTTACTTTCGATTGGCTACTATCTGTAATGGGATGAGAATTTATATCAATGGCTAGAACAAAAGTTGATCGGTGTATTGAGACGAATACTTTGGTGAAATAAAATTTTGTCGGGACCTGAATGTAATTATTGGATTTGTTCTACCCGTACCCTAAATGTTTGGAAAGCTATTAAGATTAACAAAATAAGAATTTTAGGGTACTATAGAAAAAGAAATTCATGGGCTATGTTTTGTATGGTGAATAAGGGTATTTGATTGGTGATTTAAAGGGTTGTTCTTGATTGAGAAGAAAGATGGTACAGTTGGGATAAAAATGGGTTAAACATTGAAGAAAATGGATTATGATTTGTTTTTGAATGTTGATGTTAGTTATATGTTGTTTGCATAAGAACTTAGTGGCTTTCTTGAACCTGAAAATCTGAAGAACTAAGGTTGTTTGAAGGGAAATAAAGGGTTAGATAGGTGTTATGAATCAAGAAGCACAAGTAGGTGAAGTTGTTTTGTGAAAATGGACTAAAAATCAGAAAACTACTGGGGCTGTTTTTGCCCAGTAGCGTGATACTGGAGTCAGAACTCTGAAAATGACCTATAATTAATTAAATTTAAGAGTCTTAAGGTCATTTTGGTATATCATAGAGCCAAATCGGAGTTGTGGATTGAAAGTTATGTCCAAAACGAAATCATGTGTCAAAGCTGCAAATTTTCAGAATTTTGCTTGGAACATGGACGAATTTAAGGATGATTAATTGTGTGATTTTGGATGAAATAATTGGGAAAATATGAAGTGAATACCTTGTTTATGAAGGGAGAAAGGATGTGTAAAAAGGAAAATGAAAGAATCGAACAAACGACGGAAAAACGACGTGAACGAAAGTTGAACTTTTTCCTTAACCATCGGCTAACTGTCGGCCTCGTCGGCTAACCGTCGGCCCCCGTTGGCTAAACGTCGGTTGGACGTCGGCTATTTTTCGGCTAAACAAAAATTGACCTGAAAACGATGTTTGGTGTAGATTTAGCGACAAACGGCCAATGAAACATCGAAAACGGTAGGAATGGAGGTTAAACAGCCGTGAACAAAAAAAATTGCTTAGGACACGAGGTGAATCCCTTGGATTTCTAAAACTCTTTCTAAAGCTAGTGTGCTTTGTTTTCCATGAAATGCTATGTTTTATACTGTTTCGGAAATCCCTGAATATGTTTAAGGTTTATCTGAGCAAGAATTATTTTATGCCATTTTGGGCTCGATTGAACATCATAATTAGCTTAGAAACCTTACTGGATGACTAAAGCATGAATTTTGTGAATTTAGTCCTTTTTGGATTAAATATTTGGGATTTTCAAAAAAGTGGTAAATTTTGGAATTGAGTATCCATAAATTGATTGAAATGCCCTTATTGGAACATTTTATAGAAATATATTTGGAAACTTTGAATTTAATCCTCTTTTGGGATTAGAATTCTAGATTTCTTGAAATGAGTTCTTTTTGGAATCGGGCACTTGGAAAATAATCCAAATGTCCTTATTGAAATGTTTTATGAAAACCTTTGAAATCGGGTATTCGGTAAATGATCGAAATATCCTTATTGGAACTCTTGTGAACATTTTTCAAATCGAGTAAGGGTAAAATGACCCGAATACCCCCAAAAAGTCTTTTGGAATTGGGTACGGGTAAAATGACCTGAATACCCTTGGAAATGACTTTTGTGATTGAGTACGGGGAAAATGACCTGAATACTCTTGGGAACATGTTTTGATGTGTGAACAGAACTCTTTATCCTATTTTAACATGATTTTAGAAAATGATCTCTCGTGATGAGATTGACTTTTGGAAGACGACCTTCTGATCCCTGAAATTGTTTTATTAGCCTGATGTGCCATGGAATGAATTGATTAGCTTTGCGGAGCCTATGTGAATGATGATCTGACTTGCGAGTTAGTGGGATCAAATTCTGAAAAATGTTGTTTTGCCCCAAAACTATTTTGATTTAAAAATTCTACGGGATCAGATAACCCTCTGGCCTGATCAGTCGACGGGGTTGGTATTGTTAACATTGAGTACTCAGCAAGGACTTTGATCTTTGTACTAGCTCATGTTAGAGATAGACGACCCCAAGTAACCCGATCTATTTTGGGGATTGTCTCACTCCAAACAGGGCAGCAGGACATTGAGATGAGTCATCCTGACTAGCTGTTTAGCACTTAGCAATTGCCGCGTCTGCGGGCGCTTCTTGTTTTGAGTCATTCGCTAGATGCCGGGTGGGGACACTTGGTGCGTTTGACTCCTTGCCACCTCGATGGTGATTGACATCAAGATTGGGACCCCTGGCTTATGGTGGCAAGCGTGTGCTGTGGTACATGCTGCGGTATACCTAAGCAGAAGTACGATACGGTGTACTTATTCCGGAGACGCACGGTTGAGTACTGGAGGTTGCGGTCTCAGTACAATGATACGTGGCGCCGAAGGTAAGGACTGTGGGACTTGCATGTGGATTGGATACAGGCTGACCTTTTGTTGGAGAAGTGCCTGTGATTTGAAAACGGGGGCAATGAATTTGAAATTGAAATACATTTTTCCAAAAATGATTAAGTTCTTAATAAAATCTTCGTTAAAGAGTTTTGGATTCATTTCTAATGAACAAATGATATGCTTTTCACAAAAACTTTTGTGTACTCTGTCTCTTTGATAAAACACTAGCACACACGGGACTCATTGGGTGATTTTTCACTCACACGTGTCTTTTATCTTACCTTTTTGTAGGATCCGGAGTTGAGTGGACCTACAGATAAAGGACGATACCACAGTGACAGCAAAATAGGTCCGGACGTTTCCTTTTTGGATAATGTACCTTATTATTGATGTTGAATGAAAATTTTGATGTATGAGATTCTTTGCTATATATGTGCATGTGACCATCAGTATGGGTTGTTGTATGGATCTGGACCTTACATACTCTGTTGGTTTTTTGTTATAAAGACCCCTTGTCTGGGTAACTGGATGGAGCGACACCCGGAGTTGATATGCTTCCACTGTTACCTTTAGCAGGGGTGTTACAATTGGTATCAGAGCCTAGTTTTACAGAACTGTTGTATCGTCATAGGGATTGATAGAACTCTTTCATTGTGGAGGTATGACGGATAGGAATGATAAGAGCAAGCGCCCAATAGATGAGTATAGCGATGATGGGAAGAAAGAGATAGATTAGCACTCGGGTGTGAAACGATCTGGAAGCATTAGGATTATCCACCGAGCAGGTGTGCCAGGACGCTTCACTTGGACAAGATCTTGCACTGGCTACCTTCATACATCTTATCTTACCGGGATCGTGTTTGACCCTGTAGTACTTGTTGTTACCTTGTTTGTGGGAGACCTCAGTCTGGGAAAGACACCTACTCCTGAGAGGTCATCGTCACTACATAAGGAGATAGTGGCGATTTTGATGAAATTGATGGCGATATTGAATCACGCCATCAGGATAGTGATGAGGAGGATAGTGTCCTCGATGGTGTAGTATTGTCTAAGGATAATGAGAAGGAATTTGGCGGGGATACTCCTGGAGTATTAAAAGATGAGATGTTATGTTTCGAGGATGTTGAGATAGGAAAGGATCAGGAGATACTCGAGGTGAAGGTACCTATGGTCGAAGAGTTCGAGGAAGAATTTGAAATAGACTCAGACATACTCGCTTGGTTGCATCCTGATGCGGAGGAAGGTGAAGGATTTAATACAACTGAATCTTATACGATTTCTACTAATTCATAACCACTCGTTTCAGATAGTGATAACGATGAGTAGGAGGATGAGATGTGGATACGTGTAGTAGGATATGTTCAGCCTGGCCAGTGTATATGACTGTGTGTTCGGCACACGAATTTTGTACTGGCTTTATGTTTGATGAGAATGAATATATGTTATGATCCTGCTATGTGCACTATAGCTCTTTTGTGCCTGCTCTTAAGTTATGTTATATTGCTTTACCAGCAAAATTGTATGAACTGTACAGATGTCTCATAAATGAACTTTTGGATGATCATCGCGAACTACTTAACATAACCGTGAGCCAATGGTAGAGGAATCGCATGTGGAAGGTCCCCACCTTGTGAATTTGGATTATTTTATGTTTTAAATCTTCTAGAAAATGGTTGATACCATGCAATGGATGGTTGAAACTACTACTAAAGCTAATGAGAATGTTGGAATAAATGAGAATATGAGTAGGAGAAATCGAAGTGAATTTCGGGTATAAGTCAGAAAAGATCTAGAGGATCTCGATAGCAGAAGAAAGGGAAGATGCAGAAGAAGGGAGGCCCAACTGGAGGATAACCCTCTTTTAGATGCTTTAACTATAGGAAGGAAGGGCATAAAAGTTTCAATTGCCCTCACCTCTAAAGGATAGGAGGATGGAGTCGACTAGGAAGAAGTAATCAGGGGCAGAGGTCAGACTAGAAAGTGAGAACCTAGATAAGCTTCTACCCCTAGAGCCGGATTTGCTAAACTAAGTAAATGCTCGAGTGGTTGTGTTGAAGAAGATGGATGATCATGTCACAGTAGTAAAAGGTACACTCCTTAGCTTTAAATCATGATGCTAAAGTAATAGTGTATCCTGGTTCTACACATTCCTTTATTGCCAATGTATTTCTTAACACTGTGAGGATAAAAAAGGGAAGAAACTTCATAAGAAATGCTTGTCAGTACCCTGTTCGAAAAGTAAATGAATAGTGAGAAAGTATATAAGGAATGTAAGATCTTGGTAGGAAATGAAATCTTGGAGGAGATTTGATATACCTACCCATAGAGGACTAAGTTGCTATCTTGGGTATGGACTAGCTATCCCAGCATCATAATCAAGTTGACTGTAGACATAGAATAGTACAATTCCGTCAGCCTGGGAAACTTATATTGGAAATTGTTGACGAGGTTGTGAGGAAAAATAATACTTGCATATCAGGACTCAAGGCCCAGAAGATAATTAAAAATATGGTGTACTGGGTACTTGGCTTAGGTAATTAATAAGCCGTGAGGGGTTAAGAAACCCAAAGAAGTTCCTGTTATGAATGAGTATTTGGATGTTTTTCCAGTGAAATTGAAAGAATTACCACTGAAGAGAGAAGTAGAATTTTCTGTTGAGTTAGTGACATTGGCAGAACTAATTTCAAGAACTTCTTATTGAATGGTACCTACAAAATTGCAGGAGCTTAAGAAATAAGTATAGGAATTAATGGAGCCAGAATTTATTCGGCCTAGTACTTCACTTTGGGGAGTACCTATCTTGTTTGTTAGAAAGAAAGTTGAGTCACCACGGATGTATATAGATTTGTGAGGTTAAATGCAGTAACGATAAAGAATAAATATCTATTGCCCATGATTGATGAATTGTTTGATTGGTTATGAAGAATAGGATGATTCTCAGAGTTAGACTTGAGACAAGGATATTATTAAGTTCGGATTCGAAAAGAAAATATACTGAAAACCGCATTTAATACGATATGAACTTTTGAGCTTGTAGTGAAGTCCCTTTGATGTCACTAATGCCTGTCGTTTCATAGATCTAATGCACCGGACATTTCGGCCCAGTTTTGTGGCTATATTCATAGATAATATTCTAGTGTACTCCAAAGATCCCTAAGACCATGAACAATAATAATCTTTAGAAAGTATTAGGAGAGTTAAGGTAGTCCAAACTATATACAAAATTTAGTAAGTGTGAGTCTTGGCTACAAGAAGTAGCATTCTTAAGAAATGTGATATCCAAATTCAACAATAGTACAGTAGATCCTGCAAAATTTAAAGTAGTGGTGAACTAGAAACATCCTGAGATTCTGACTAAATACGATGTTTCCTTGGATTTGTAGGATATTATTGAAGATTTATTGAGAAATTTTCTAAGGTAACTTTACTTTTAGTAAACTCATCCAAAAGAAAGTTCCTTATGTTTGGACTAAAAAATGTGAGGGAAAAATTCCAGGAGTTGAGAAAATGATTAAGCTTTGCTCCTGTTGTAACATTGCCAATGATGGACAAGTCTTATGAGAAGTACACATATATGTCAAAGGAAGAATTGAGAGCAGTATTGATGCATGAGAGAAAGATGATAGCTTATATCTTTAGGAAATGGAAACCTCATGAGGAGAATAACATTATACATGATTTGGAGTTAGTTGCCATTGTGTGTGCCATTTTGAAGTGGAGATATTATTTATGTGGGGCTGAGTTAGAAATCTCCACCGACCACAAAAGTTTGAAGTATGCTTTTACTCAAAAGGATTTGAATATAAGGCTAAGTTGATGGATGGAATTTTTGGAAGGATTTCAATGTCCAATTAAATATCATCCTGGAGAAGTAAACACAGTAGTAAATGCCCTTAGTCGGAAGGTGAATTTATTAGCTCTTCGGATGTTACAAATTTCGGAATTAGAAGTGTTTGTAGTAGACGGAGAAATAAGGATAATTAATACTTCCATTCAACCTACCTTCCTACAACAGTTGAAGAGAGAGTAAGATAAAGATGAAGAGTACAAAAGTTAGTGTAGAAGGAGGCAAATACAGGAGGAGATGAATTCTGAAAGGACAATGATGGGATTAATTGCTACCGGGGTCGGTATTGTGTTCTAAAACAATATGCGATGAGATGAGATGTTTTAACGAAGGCACCTTGGAGTAAGTATACATCCATCCAGGAGTTGTAAAGATGTATCAGAACTTAAAACGGCATTATTTGTAGATTGGTATGAAAAAGAATAATTTAGAGTTCGTAACACGATATTTAATTTGTCAGCAATGGAAAACCAATCAACAATAGCCTGGAAGGTTACGACCATAATCTACTCCATCGTGGAAATGGGATGACATTACTATAGACCTCATTACAAGAATACATATGATAGTAGAGCGGCGAGATACTATTTGGGTGATAATGGATCGACTAACTAAGTCAGCTCATTTCATTCCTATTAATTAATGGAATTCCTTAGAGAAGTTAAGTGAAATTTATATGGAGGAAGCAATCAGACTGCATAAGTATCCTCTAGTATTGTGTCAGATTGAGATCCTAGAATTACCTCAAAGTTTTGGACTAAGCTGCAGTAGAGGTATGGGACCACGATAAATTTCAGCATAGCAGCGCACCTACACGCGTATGGACAAACAGAATGAGTGAATGGAATTTTGGAAGACGTGTTCTGGGCTTGCATTTTGAATTTTGGAGTTAAGTCGATTGTTAATTTAGCGTATGCAGAATTCATATACAATAATAGTTATCAATTAACAATTGGAATGGTCCTATTTGAAGCTCTTTATGAAAGGAAATGAAGACTAAAAAGAAGAATGGGTGAACAAGATGCTTTCGGTCTTGAAAAGTTTGACATGCTGTAATGATGATTAACATCAAGTTGGAGACAGTTCAGAGTAGAAAAAAAAAAGAAGTCATACGAATCAACATAAGACGGATTTGGAATTTATAGAATGAGATCATATATTCTTGAAGTTGGCTCCACAATGACAAGAGGGAATCAAAGAACAAGAAAAGACGCTGGACCATACCCTATTGTTGAGAGGATTGGGAAAGTAGCCTATCGATTGGAGTTACAAATAGAACATCAGGTTATTCACAATATGTTTTATGTACCCCAACTTCGAAAGTACGTGGCTGATCTGGTCCACATTTTGAAAAAAAAAACCCATTGAGTTGACTCTAAGCTTAAAGAATGAAGAAAAGCCTATTAAGATCGTGAAGTATGTTGAAAAGGAATTCAGGAATGAGAAAATTCCATTTGTACAAGTATCGTGGAATCATCATGCTGTGTAAGATGCAACTTGGGAAAACAAAAGCAAGGATATTGAAAAAGTACCCAGATATTGAGGAGCTTTGAAGTTATATTTTGAAGAACAACTATCACACAATATTGTATACAATAGATTATCTCCAAAATTTTTCTCAATGTGCATCAGGTCAAGATTATGCCTCATCAGATTGCTGTCCTAATATGGAAACTCTGAAAAAAAAAATACTCTTCTTCTTCCAGTTATATGAATTTATGCCAAACTTCTGTTCGTAGTTAGGCTGCATTCTGATTTTCATATCATTTATATTCTACTAAACAACCCTGAACCTGTGTCAAAATTTTTGTCTCCATACACCTTTTTTGTGCTTGTCGTATTTCCATTCCACCACAGAAAGAAACATTGTCCCCACAGAGCTTATGTGACAGTTCAAGAAATCTACAATGATATAAAAAGTAATATTTACCACCATTAAGCAAGCGGTAAGACAAATAGTTGACACCGCATATCGGACAAGCCCTTTGGTTATGAACACTATAGCCAAAGAGATTACCATAGGCTGGGAAATCACTTATGGTCTACATAATAGCTGCACACAAATAGAACATCTCTGTTGCCCCAGCATCAAAAGTAATCACACCATCAAGCCATAATTCTTTCAACTCCTTGATCAATAGTTGTAGGAAAATGCCAATCTTGTTTCTCGGACTATTCGGGCCATCGTTAAGAGTTAACAGAATAAAATAAGGTTGCTTCATGTATAGCCAGGGTGGTAAATTCTGCAATATTAAAGCAATAGGCCAAGTGCTATGTGGTATATACATATTTGAAAATGGACTAAATCCATCTGAATCTAATCCAAGTCTAACATTTTGGCTGTCACTTGTAAATTCCAAATGCGACTCATCAAACTTCCTTTAAGCCTTAGAATCAGTGGGGTGTCTGTAGACTCCATTTTTCACACGACATTTCTGATGCCACCTTATAAGAGATATAGTTTTATGAGACCTGAATGATCACTTCAACCTCAGAGTCAACAAAAAATACTTAATACACTTGCATATAACTGTACTGCCATTTTTCTTGCACCTCGGAGCATTGTGTAACACCCCCGAAGCCTAGGCCCGCCAGGGCCGGGGATGTCGCCCCGTCCAAAGGACAAGGGGTCTTTATAACTAGGTCACACAAACAAATTGCGGAATAAAAATAATATTTAACTTAAAAAGTTATTACAACCCAGAGAAAAATTCAAGAATAAATCCATGAATTCCAAAACAAAACCATAAATAAAATTATTCACTCTCGCCTCCCCAAAACAATACATAAAATCAAAAAGACACATTCTCTTCCCAAGCAGATATTACTAGCCACTCAACTCCACAGCAGGATCATCCTGAAATCATGATAGAAAGGTGATGAGACAGAAATCTCAGTAAGTCCGTGTGTGCTTTGGGTGTTTAGTGAAATCAGTTCATGGATGCAGAGTATGAAGCTTTTATAAGAGAAACATTGGCAAGCATCAAGCATTAGTCAAAAGTAAGAGTGGCGTTTTGGCTTATCTAGCCGCACATAAGTAATGAAATCAACCACTCGAAAGAAAGGGATATGGGTTACCACACGTTGGGCCCCATAACCGGTCAGAATGCCGACACTTTGTGCAGACTGATTATGGAGTGTATGGACATTTTGTGCAGACTGACAAAAGTAGGTGATCGGCCTACTGGGCAAGATACTCCTCCTTCTCTATACCCAAACAACAACCGGGTGTCCATTCCGGCAAAACACAGTCACTTGACTGAAAACAAACTGCTAGCTCGAACCGGCACGACTCACTGGACTGGCATCTTATCCGGGAAGGACTCACCCCTCAGAGGTGGCCACCTGCTGAGAGACTTACCCTAACCCTTCAAATACTAGTCCTAGCAGTCCACCCTTATTGAGTACTCAACGACGTTTCCCACTTGGGATAAAATGAACAAAGCATTGCTCTTCACGAAAATAGTAATTTGAGGGTTTCCAAAGTTTTGGGAACAATCAGTTTTAGAAAGAGTTTTAAGTTTGGAAAATCTGCTCAGTAACGTTTAAATAATTTAAGTGTAGGAAATAATAACAAATTCAACCCTCAATTACCTTCAAATAAACGAGTGTCCATACACTCCATAATTAGCTTGCCATAAGGAAAACATTTCACATCGATAGGTTTTATGCAGGAGCTTACCTGATTCTTGCTCACAACAACAAGGTCTCGAACAACTGACCTAACCCCACATGGGTAAATACAAATCTTAATCAGATTCAAGCTCCAATCCACTTCCTCAATTTTAAGTCAACTCATTTCACTACTACCATGATCCTAGTGTCCCAAGCTTTAAGATAAAATAATAAATAAGTAGGTTTATAAGCTAAGTTTAATTTGTTATTTAAAATAATTAATGGTTTGGGAAATAAATCCTAATAAGTTGAAAGTTTAAATCTTATTAAGGAAAATTTAGAGTTTATTTGATCAAGAGTCGTAGGTGGTACTAGGTAAAATAGTGATTTAAAGATAGTCTAGTTGTTAGAAAATAGTTGATAGCTAGAACTAGTGAAGATTAAATTTAATGAGTCTTGTTTGGAAAATAATAAGTAAATCCTTAAGGGGTTTTGATTTAATAATTATTTTACTAATTATAAATCTTTTTCATAAAGGCTTAAATTGATTTCTTTATTTTTAATAATATTTATCTATTTTACTTTCTAGCAAAAATCATTATTTATTTGGCTAAAATATCATTTATATATATAATAATTTCAAATCTACCCTTCCTAGGGTTTTTCAAAATTTACTAGCAAAATTATTATTGAATATTTTATTCATGAACTAAAATTAGCTTAGGAACAACTAGATCATGATCAAGATTCTATGGCCAACCACAATCATTAATATACACAATCCTTCGATTCATCAAATCATTCAAATCTTGCATCTAAGCATAGATCCAAATTTATTAAGAGATGATTTAACCTTTACTAGCATAAACATGATCATGGCTTCAATAATCTAATCATGCATATAACTCCTATTCACCAAAGGTGACATAATCTCTAGCATGCTTTGACACAAATACAACCTATGACATGCATCAACCCTCAAATCAACATACAATCATCCAAGATGAACCTTTCATGCATAAATCCCATCTCCTTCACAATCATACAATTGCTCATGCTTCAATCTCAACAATAAATATATATACTCAAATCCTATCACCATCCACCTACTAACAACATCATCTTAGAGACATAATTCTAGAGTTTACAAAGAAGATTGAAGGTACTTACTTGATTGATGAATGTCTTGCAGGAGTTTGGAATAGATCTCACTCCTAGATGGCTAACCTTGTCCAAGAGAGGTGGCGAAAGCATGGTCATGGAAAAAGAGACCATCGGCCAAGGGAGGGAATTTCGGCCATGAGAAGAAGAAGAAGAAGAAGAAGAAGAAGAAGAAGAAGAAGAAGAAGAAGAAGAAGAAGAAGAAGAGATCATTAGCATGTTTATTCATATAGGTTTTCATTAGAGATCAAGTTTGGAGAAGATGAAGTTGTTAGAATAAGTTTACCTTGAAGATGTTCTTGTCCTTCACAAAATTTTCTGGTTTTTTATCCAAAGTAGCAACATGATTTGTGGAGTTTGATGTTAATAGGGGTGTTGATGGATTCACAGCAAGGAGTAGATCAAATCTGGAGATTTTCGTGAGGGTTTGAAGTGGTTTGAAGGTGTATTAGGTGTAAGAAGGCAGTAGGTGTTCTTGGTGTAGTATGTGTGTTCTTGGTAGCTAGAGAAAATCGAGAGAGAGAGAGAAGAGGAAGCTGCTGAATTTCTGTGGAATTGGGGCTGCCAAAATTCTGTAGGGTTTAGGGAGTGATTTCTTTGATTTGGAAGGGAAAGGAAGGGTTAGTTGTTACAATCCTTGAAGAATATTTTTAGGAAGAGAATTTGGAAAGTAAATATTCTAGGATGTCTTGATTTTTCTGGACAGCTTTGAAGTCTCCTATGGCCGACTGAATTATGTGGCTTTTCTAAGGAATTAAAGCTGGTTCTACAAGGCTTATGATGGCCGAAACTAAGGGGTACAAAGATGAAGAAGAAGTCTGGCCAATTGAGCAAGATATCATGGAAGGTTGCTAAATAAGATGGCTGAAATTTTGGAAGGTAATCAAGCTAAATTGCAGGGATTTGTTGGAAAGATTTTCGGACAGCCATTGATGGAATATCGTGCAGAAGCTCAAAGAAAACAATGGAGCTCTGTTAATGGTGGTTTAAGGGAGGTTTTGACAGAAGTAGGCTGGCATTTTCGGCTGGAGGAGAAATGGAAAGCAAGCTGGAAAATTACTGAACAACCATTTTCGCTGCACAGGAATTTTTCTGGCAGAATTTCGTCTGCCACTTCTAGCCGATTTGCAGCGAGCTAGGAGGGGGGTTTTAGGGGTATTCAAGGCTGGTTTCTAGTCTTCTTCATGGAGGAAAAACATGGCTAAGGTGCTGCACAAAATCTGGAAGAAAACAGCTTGGTTTTAAGCCTCCAAAGCTACGATTTTGCCCAGAATTTTCATTGGTTTTACACAGCTTTTGTGCAGTCCGAAAATGGCAGAAATAATTCATGTTTCGAGCTGATCTTAAGGCCATTTTTCTGGCAGCATTTGGAAGGAAATGTCATCTAAGAAGTTCGACATTTTGAAGGTACACAAGTTGGAAAATTTCAGCTCATTCCAAGGAGGAAGGTGAACTAGCTATAGAGTGAAATTTCAGCTAGCTTTCCAGAGGGATTTTTCCTCTTGAACTTTCCAACAATTCATTCACATTTTCCAGACCATGAGGAGCCTTTTACTAGGAAATTTTGATCCTAAAAGACCTCGGCCCTCTACTGAATTTTCTGGAAAGGAAAAGGATAGAACACCTTGATCAAATTAAGGAGTTGAAACTTAAGGAAAAACTAAAGATCAAGGGAGAATGAATTCCCTTTTGGAATTTTGAGAAGAACAAAGGAGTGAAATGAGAATTCTCCTAACATGTCTCTCCTAGGACATCATCACCACATTGATCTAGGCCCTTATGGCCGAAACCAACTCCCCCCAAGCAAAAATAAAATTTATTCTAACTAGAGCTTCTATGATGGAATTTGAACTCTAGATTTCAATAATTAATTCTAAAGCTCTAACCACTAACACCACAACAACTCTTGTTGATATTTTCACTAGAAAATTATTTTATATTCAATCCACAGGCTATCTCCCTATTTTCACCTCGGGCAAAAATTACCATCTTGTCCCACTCACACAATACTCACCAACAAAACTTCGAGACAATAAAACCCGAATCCAAAACAGATAGAAATCATATAAAAATATATTTAACCATGAAATAAAATATGATATGCTTCCCAACCCCCTTACTCTAAGATTGGTTTTGACCGGGGTTTCACATATTGTATACCTCACAAAGTTGTGCAGCCTTATTTTCCCCTCTGTATATCATGCAATTATTTGGATAAGCATCCCAAACTTTACATTTCATTCCTAAAACATTCATTATCTTACTAGCCTCTTAGTAATTTTTGGCATTTTTCACTCCCATCACACTGAAAGCATCCGACAGAAGTTCAAGCAGCATGTCAATAGACTTATTCGACCACCTATCGTGAACTTTTAAGTGTAATAATCTCATGATGAATGAAATAGAGAAAAACTAGTATAGCTCCACATTAGCCTCTTGTAACAATTTAAGTATCTCTTTCAAACCTTCAGGCTCTTCACTTGCATTCTCGAAGTCATTAATGCCAGCAGCATCTTGAACCATCCCAACCATATCATCCTCTTGTACATTTTCAATTAAAGGAACGTTACTAGTTGTATTACGAGAAGATAAGTATATTTCTCCATGAACAATCCATTTTTTTTACCAACATATGAAACCCCATATTTGGCAATGTTGTTTGACCTATTGTACTATAGAGATACCTATTATGGTACTTCATACAAGAACAATAGGTTTTGGATCCATCAAGTTTGTCTCTTAATGTAAATTCCACAAAGGTATCCAAACCCTTATTATATTCATTACCTAAACGATCCTGTAAGTCAATTCACAATCAGTCCATCCTCCTAATCTTTTTGTACAAGTTTCGTTGTGATAAACGTATTGCCAAATATGATTTCAAATTCTTTTTTGAAAGTATGAAAATATCATATTTATTTCATTCTTAAAAGCACAAATTGATTAACATAATTATAATTTAAATTTTTTTAAAAAAATTGATGGAGTTTTCCATATAAATTGAACATTTTTCAGGCTTTAAGCCACTTCAAGATGTGTCAAGAATTCAATTCAACAAACAAAAAATCATAAAAACAACATAATCTTTCAATAAAACAAATTTAAATCTATATAGTATAATCAATCATTATGTCCATTATGTCCATTTTAGAAAAAAAAAATCAATCATTTAATAGATGAGCTTTACTAACATATAAATCCCACTAACTCAAGGTAATTATAATTAAAAATTAATAAATTTTTATTTGAATTAATTAATTTAGATAATGAACTTTACTAACGCATTACTTTCATTACTAACCTTTTTAACTAACAAAAGTGGTAAAAATAAAATTTTTACTTATTGAATAAAGAATATAAATAAATGCGTACACATCCAAAATCCATTTATATCCATCCATAAATTACAGTTAATGGATCAAATTTAAATATATCAGACATTTAGACTCCATTTCAAATTGATATCATATTGCCACCACCAATTTAATCCCTTGTAAATAGCACTCTTACGAAGGCTAGAAAATTTAACTAGCAAGAGTGCAACATGACACCCAAGCTCATGAGGATAATCGAACCCAATTTTGTACCTCTGCAGGAATTAGGGGTAGCAATTGATTTTTCTCAATTTTATATGATATCCAAAAAGAAATACCACTTCAACTTTACATTAATCCATTTCCCAGAAAGAAGATTGCAATTTGAAGCATGCCAAAATAGTCTTATTGGGATCAACTACAACCACCTGTAGGTTGCAAACTTCTTTCTATCTTTGAACAAGTTTTACTTTTCTATAAGTTAAAGTCCTTATCAATTCATTATCTTTTAAACAATCATAAAGAATAATTTTGAAACATATATTTGTTTAAGTAGCTCGCCTATAAAAGTCCCCTTCTCTCTCATACACAAAAAAAGAGTGGAGACCAAAATAGGAAAGGCAGAACAAAGTTTATTCTTCTAACTTTGAGAAGAAAAAGCTCATCCCATGACTAGGGAGCTAGTATTCAATATTGTTAAACTAAAGAACATTGTATATCTAATCCCAAATAGTCAGTTCTTTGATACAAAGAAATTTCTACATACCAGTCAATACTTTGATACAAAGAAATTTCTACACTAGTCTTGAATAGCTAGTAAGCAGATTAAGTCATCAATCCATGAATTTTACTAATTTAAACTTCAAAGCTACACTGGGATTAAATTATTTTTTAACCTTCATAAGAAAACTGTGAATATTGAGCTTTTTTAAATCTTCTACCATTAAAATATCATAACCACTTTTCTTGCCAAACACTCACGAAGAACATTTAGAAATTCCAACTTTCTATTCCACACTAGCTAAACAGTATGAAAATAGCTTTAATAGAAGCAAAGATCATACTTTAGAGTGCAGAGGATACAAAATGTAGCAGCCCAAATGTGCAGCAAAAGTTGGCACTGGAGACGAGAGGGCTGAAATGAATCCGCCGCGTCTAAGAAGAGAGGGCCCAAGCTTTGCCCACGACAGAGAAGGGAAGGCACCGGAGATGAATGGGTTGAAATGAGCGCCTTGTGCTGGAGAAGAAAGACCTGCGTTGGAGAAGAAAACCTAACAACCTGCCGAAGAAGAAAGACTAGCGCCAGAGTTCATGGCAAAAAATACAGGCCGTCGTGGAAGCAGGAAAAGAAAAATGAGGCTGAAATCGAAAAAGAGGGAATCAAAAATATAAACTGGGTTATACCATATATGACGGTTAGCTATAACCATCGTATTAAATGTAACTAATACGATGGTTAATCACTAACTATCGTATTAAATTTAACAAATACGATGATTAATGATTAACCATCGTATTAAATATATCAAATACGACAGTTAATGTTTAACCCTCGTATTTAGTTACAATCTTAATAAATGTTTTAAAAATAAATTTTAATATGGGTTTTATTTATACACACACACACACACACACATATATATTACTAATATGATAAATAAACTTTAATATATATATACACTTACACACACACACACACACATATATGTATGTTTGTAATTAAAATTCTGTATATGAAAACTTAACATGTAAACAAAAATTTATTTGAAAAATTAATGATCTAACTATTAGATATATTTATAAAGTTAAAACAAGTTTAGTGACCAAATTTGAAGGTCATTCATTTTATTTTATCACATTTTTGCAATAATATCTAAAAAATAGTAAGAAAACTTAGTGTATTTACAAATATAAGGATATCAAATTAATAATCCAACCGTTAGATTTGTTAAAATCATTACCAAAAATATTGTGTTGAAAATAATCAGATAAAATTTAAACTACTTTAGGGTGATTTTGTTATAATTCGAATAACGACGGCCATAACTGTCATTTTATCTAAGTATAAATGACAGTACTTTTTGACCTAATACGATGGTTGAAAAGGCATGGCATTTGTTAAAAAAGCCACAATTTAATTTCGAAATATTATTATTTCAACCAAATATGAAGGTTCAACCGAACCGTCATAATAGAACTCAAACTAATATGACGGTTTAGAGTAACTATTGCATTAGTTCTAATCTATTACGACGGTTTAGTTGAGCCGTCGTATTTGTTTGAACTAATACGATGGTTATGATTGAAATGTCGTATAAACCCTAACTAATACGACAGTTATAGAACTGTCGTATAAATGGGACTATTACAACGGTTTTATGATCGTCGTAACAGAAGTTGTCGTATTTGCCCCTTTTTTTTTTTGGGTAGTGAATAGATATCTTCACCTTTCAACAAACATAGTTAGAAAGCTTGCATGAGTGTTGGGAAAGGTCAAAACAGAAGTTGAGAAAATGTCCTCTTCATAGGTTTGAATTAAGAATGCAAATGCAAATCTTTCATAGTGGATTGAATTTTACTTCAAAACAATTGATTGATACATCAATTGGAGGGACCACAACCACCAAAACTCTAGAGGAATTGTATGAATTGGTTAAAAATATTGCTATAAACAATTGCTCTTGGGGCAATCCAAGGCATAGAGTTCGTGTTAAAGGAGTTCTCAAAATTAACATTGTAGCTACCTTGGAAGCTAAGATTGAGGCACTTACTCAAAAGATGGAGCAGTTCATTGTAGACTCTTCTCAAGGTAAGTAATGAATGTTAATTGTGATTTTTGTAGAGGAGGACACCCTAATCATGAGTGCCAAAATATGAGCTCTTCTCAAGAATCATCATCGGAACAAGTAGTTTTTATGGGGAATGGGAGACAAGCTAAGAATCTTTATGCTAATGCATACAACACTAGTTGGAGGAATCATAAAAATTTCCCTTGGAACAATCAAGGTCAATCTAGGCAAACTCCTCCAATCATCAATAGAAATTAAAGAGCTTAACTCTTGTTGCCTTACAATGCTCATCCATCTATTCCACCAAAACCTTCATTGGAAGAATTGGTTAACAAGCTGGTAAGTTCAACTAAGCCACGTTTTCAAGAAGTTGATGCAGTGACAAGAAATTTAGAAGTTTTAATGCACAACCTAAAGAATCAAATTGGTCAACTAGCAAAACTTCTTGGAGAATATTAAGTAGGATATTTGCTTAGGAATATAGAAAACACTCTACGAGATCATGACCATGGAAAGAGATGAATTTTACTTACTTTCATTATTATTTAAATTGGACCAAGTTTTAATTTTTGTTGATTTTAGGTTTTGTTTTAAGTTTTGATTTCAAGTTGTAATCTCTTTGGTTCTTCCTATATAAATAAATTGCCTTTCAGCTCTTGAAAAAATAAAGTTTGGTTCTATATAATTCTTTTACTTTGAATGCTTTGAATTGATGCACATTTGATTTATTTTATTAAAAAAAGAGAAAAAGAGAAAAATCGTAGCAAAACTAGAACTGACCTGGCACTACCCCAGCATACAAACTTGACATCGGCCCACTTCGGCATTTTTAATTTTAACAGCCGAATTGGTTGTTCTTGTCTCCACAAAATCAAAAACTCCTCTTCTCTTCTCAATTCTCTCTGCCGACTCTTCCTACCCATCCCCCGCTGACTTTTTTTTTAACATCAAAAACACTTTGGCCACCAAAATCCTTTGATTCAAACATTGTTCTTGAAATTTTATGGATTGAAATTCTCCAAAAATTCACTTTTGTTCTCAAAAACCCATATTCAAAGTCATTGCATATATTGATTGCCCATTGTGAACATCATTATGGTGTAATTTTTGCTTCAAGTTAACGGTAAATTATCCCCTTACCTTTATTGTATTTGTGATTTATTTTAATTGAAGTATTTGTTAGTTAAATTTGATTAATTATTTTGAAAATTGATTGATGCCAATTAAATTCTTGTGATCATGCCATTGAACTTATTTTGGAAGCTTTATAATTTTTGAACAAGTATGATTGGATGATTATTGAATTGTTGGATTTTATGGGATTTACCTACATTGTTGAGTTTTATTGGAGTATTATTTATTCAATGTCTTGGTGAGCTAAATTGGAAATTACTTAACATATTTTGAATTCATAATTATCACACTATATTTTGATAATGCTATAGGAGCTTTGGTGCTATTCTTTCTATCTTGTTGAGCTTGAGGACTAATTATCTCGTTGGCAATCCATGCATCGTTGAGTTTTATGTTGATGATAATTCACATACTTTGGGAGCCATTATTCCCATGCTATATTTGTATACATTAGTAAGCTTTTGGATTCTAATGATATAGTGTTGAGTTTCATGAGGATTATGAGGAATATGTAGTTCATTGTAATTACTCCTATAATGATGAGCTTTGTTACTGCCTTCCTTTTAATTCTTGCTTTTTGCTATTGGAATTGGGATTTCATTGCAGGTGAGCTAAGGAGGATGGGAAGTTTGTGATTGGTTTAGGTTATGTTGTGTATCATGGTGGTCGTAAAAGTGAGTGCGATTAAGAGTTTTGTTTTACTGTTGTGGTTGAGAGTAGTAGTCTGTTGTGGAGTTGTGCATGAGAATTGAGAGATTTGTTTTGCATCCTTCCTATTTTTCATCTTTAGCCTCACTATCTTTTTCTTGCCTTTTGAGTTTCTTTGTGGGATCCTAACCGTGCCAAAGATTGAATAATTCTCAAAAAGGGCACGAGCTTCCTCTTCTTCCACCCCTTTATCTACTGCACATATTCCTCTACACCCCCACCATCTTTGCCAATAATAAGTGTAGAGATTCGTATTATAGGAAGGCATCCAATAAAATAATTCTTGAAAAGACTTTCAAACCCTTTCTAGACCAATCTTTACAATTAACCATCATGTTTAGGATGATGGGATGGGAGTCTATCATTAGCTTAAGGGGAAACATTTATCTTGCATTGGTTAGGGAATTTTATACCAATACGAGAGAGAAAAAGAAAAATAACCATAAGACAGTTGAGACCATGGTCAAGGACATTCGCATTGAGTTTGTTAGACATAGGTTGACTACTACTCACAATGTGAATAGTAATATGTTAATAGAAATGGACTACCACACCTAAAAGATTACTGCTAAGCCTAAGTAGAACTCCAAAGAAACCCACCTTGAGTTAAGGATGTTTAGGAAGGGACCTGTGGCTACCCTTGGCTGCATTTCCAATAATGACCTTGAACCACAATTGAGAGCCTTTGTGTATATCTTTTCTTGCAATGTCCTTCCAAAGATTACTAGGCTTAATAAGGCGAGAATGATTGATGTTTATATTCTTTCCACGATGTTTCGCACCCTGCCAATCCTTCTTACCCCTCTCATTATCCAGTCTATAAGGGATGTGGTTTATTCTAATCTATCCTCCACAGTTTTTGTCTTCCCTTTGGTGATCATGCATACTCTTCATACCTTTGGAGTGAGTTCTGAGGAAGAGTTGATTGAGGTGACTATTGATAGAGAAGTTGTGACTGAACCCCATTATTTCCAATTGTGGCTATAAGTATAATAAGAGGAAGAACAGGTAGATGAGGCTGTTTGAGATGCAATATCCTGGTATGATTGAGCTTCCTCCTGAGGAGCCTACAGATAAGCCTCCAACGCAACTGGGGAATACGCTAGCAGTTCTAGGCATAGCATGGACTTTGAAGCTGAGGTTTGTGCGTAATTGGACAAAATGAGGATGGAGATAGGAAATCAAACTACTATACTTACACAGCTTCGTGGTAACTTGGAAGAGATGAGAAGAAGACATGATGGCTAAGAGCATCAATGGGCCCAGTGGATGCAGACATTCCACGACCACCAAGGTGGAAGCTACGCTAACCCAACTAAGCTACTAATGTTGCTAGAGTAGATGATAGAGATGGAGATGTTGATGGTGTGATGTTTGAGAAGACTGTTTTTAAACTTTCTTTTCTTTTTCCTTTTAGATTTTCATGATTTTTGTTATCCTCTCTTTTAGAGCTTATGTTTTTGTTTCTTTCATTATTCTTT
Source organism: Voacanga thouarsii (assembly GCA_026120185.1). Taxonomy (NCBI): domain Eukaryota; kingdom Viridiplantae; phylum Streptophyta; class Magnoliopsida; order Gentianales; family Apocynaceae; genus Voacanga; species Voacanga thouarsii. The sequence continues at coordinate 2,641,366 of JANUWF010001003.1, forward strand.
CCTCTTGTTTAAGTTTACTTTTTGCCTATTTTATGGTGACTTATCTTTTGTTTTGTTGTTAGGTATGGAACCATGTTGTTAAAAGCACAATGCTTTTTCTTGCAATGGAATTCGACTACTTTTATGGCTTTTGTGGAACTATGTGCCTTGGAGAGTATTTCCCTTTCCTTTTTTCTCCTTTATCTTTTTCAGTCTTTTGGCTATGCTTTCTTTTTATATTTTTAGGCCATTGAGAACAATATCTAATTTAAGCATGGGGGAGGAGTTGGTCTTACTCTTGTCAAGGAAAACCTTTCACTACAAAAAAAATAGCTTTCCATGACAAAAAAATTTCCTAGTTAAAGGCCAAAATTTCCTAGTTACAGCCCTTCCATGACAAAAACCATTTCCACACCACTTTCTCGTGGAAGCCCTATTGCCAAAGCTTCTTGTTGACAAACTAAAAATTTTGTCGCCAAAGACTGCCCTTTAGCTAGAAAAATTTTTCCTTCCTAAAGCCTAAACTTTTTGCTAGGAAAAAATTCCTAGCTAAAGGTAATAAAATTTTGTCGCCAAATGTTCTTGTTTTATTGCTAATGATGATTTTTAGTGACAAAAAAATTTCGTCAATAAAATCTTGTCGCCAAAAATATAATTTTATTTAAAAAATTGAATATTATAGTGAGAAAATATATTACCTTTTGTGACAAAAAAAAAATTCGTCACCAATAAAAAAAGGTTCAATGCAACAAAATAAATTCCTCACTAAAGTATTATTAACAAAATTTTTTGAACCGTGAACCAAGCACACCAAATTACAACCACCCGGACTGTAGACCTCGTCTTGGACTATGCACACCGGATTGTAGATACCTCACGGTGCACAGCCATCATCATGGACCAATCACACCATATCACAACCCTCAAATTGGTTGAGGGATTCCTATTGCGAGAGTTGAACCCCAAACTTATAGTGGAGGTTGTGACTTGCTGTTGAGCTAAGTAACACATTTGGTTGAGTCCTTTTTTTCTTTATTTAAACTATTCTTAACATTCTTTATATATATATTTTTAATATAAGTCTTATAACAAAATATAATAACCATATTAAATTTAATATAAAACCATATTTATCAATATAATAAATTATTTTGTATTTTTATCTAATTTGAAAAGCTTTTATACTGTTAATAATATTATCTTTTTATTAAATGATTCATACATATTCATATATGTGAATATATATTAAAATAAGTTATTGTTATACATATATTCATGTGTGTGTGTGTGTGTATTCATAACTATATAAATATGAATATTTATTAAAAGAAGTTATTGATACACATATACATTCATATATATTCATATATTCAAATATTTACATAAACATATATATCCATATATTTATATGTACGTATACATATACATATGTGTGTGCGTGTATGTGTGTATTTGTATGTATGGGAATATGTGTATGTGTATATATATACGCATACACACATATTCATAGACATATATCTATATAAGAATATGTATATATAGATGTATATATATGAATATGAATACATAAATGTGTGTGTGTGTGTGTGGTGTGTGTATATATATGTGTGTGTGTGTGTATGTGTGTGTGTGTGTGTGTTATATATATGTGGTGTGTGTGTATATATATGTGTGTGTGTGTGTGTGTGTACACACACACACACACATATATAAACACATACACAAATATATGTTTATAAATTCATATATACATATATATTAATATGTTCACATTCAAATATATATATATATATATATGAATATGAATATAGATATAAATGCATGAATATGAATATATATCTATGAATGTGTGTATAGATATATGTATGTTTTGCATGCATATATGAATATGTGTGTGTGTGTGTGTGTGTGTGTGTGTTCATATCTACATTCATATTCATAAACATACATATATACACATATATACTTATGTGTCTGTGTGTGTGTGTATATGTGTGTGTGTGTGTGTGTGTGTTACATATATGTTTTTGAATTGAATATAGACATGAATATATATATATATATATATATATATATATATATATAGCGACAAATTCACAAAGTTAATACAAAATTTGTTGAGGTCATATTGTACACATACATATACGCACATATATATACACATACATTTACACACACATATATATATATATATATATATATATATCAATAGAATAGCTTGATCTCCCAGTATATTTAGAAATATAAAAATATCAAATTAACGATCCAACTGTAGATCCGTTAAAATTGCTAAAAAAAAAAAAAATGTTTCGTGTCCAAATTTGAAGGTAATCGGATATGTTTTGCCATATGATTCAGTATAATCTCTATATAAAAAGTTCAAAACCTAATGCATTCAGAAACATAAGTATATCAAATTAACCATCCTGCTATTAGATATGTTAAAATTGTTAAAAAAAAGGTATCTATCCAATTTTGAAAGTAATCGGATATAATTTGCCCTATAAGATAGTATAATCTCTATATAAAAATCCGAAACCTAACGCCTTCTGAAATATAAGCATATCATATAAATGATCCAACCATTGGATTTGTTAAAATTACTAAAAATATATATATATCTTGTCCAAATTTGAAAGTAATCATATATGTTTTGCTCTATATTCCAGTACAATCTCTATGTAAAATCTCAAAACCTAACGCATTCAGAAATATATGCATATCAAATTAATGATCTAACTTTTAGATCTCTTAAATTTTCTAAAAAATGTATCGTGTCTAAATTTTAAGGTAATATGATATGTTTTATCACATAATCCAGTATAATTTCTATATAAAAGCCCAAAACCTAACGCATTTAGATACATAAGCACATCAAATAAATGATCAAACTTTTAGATTTGTTAAAATTGCTAAAAGAAAGTATCATGACCAAATTTCAAGATAATCGGTTATGATTTGCCATAGAATCTAACGTAATCTTTATATAAAAGCCTTAAACCTAATGCATTTAGAAACTTAAGTATACCAAATTAATAGTCTGACCATTAGAGCTGTTAAAAATGCTAAAAAAAAGTATCATGTTCGAATTTGAAGGTAATTAGATATGTTTTTACCTATATTCTAGCGTAATCTCTACATAAAAATCCAAAACCTAACGCATTCAAAAGCATAAGCATGTCAAATTTATGATTCAGTTGTTAGATCTGATAAAATTACTAATAAAAGTTTTGTATCCAAATTTGAATCTAATCGAATATGATTTTCTACAAAATCTAGTATAATCTCTAGGAAAAAACTCAATACCTAAATGCATTTAGAAATATAAGCATATCAAATTAACAATCTAACTATAAATCTTTTAAAATTGTTTTTAAAAAAAGTATCGTGTCTAAATTTGAAGGTAATCGGTATGTTTTGCCCATGATATAGCATAATCTCTACCTAAAATCCAAAACTTATTGTATTTAGAAACATACGCAAATCAAATTAAAATCTATTGCATTTAGAAATATACGCAAATCAAATTAATTATCCAATAATTAGATCTTTTAAAATTGCTAAAAAAAATATCATGTCCAAATTTAAAGGTAATCAGATATATTTTGCCCTATAATCTAGTATTATCTCTTTATAAAAGTTTAAAACATAATGCATTTAAAATTTAAGAATATCAAATTAACAATCAAACCATTAGACTTATTAAAATTGCTTTAAAAAAAAAAGTATCTTGACCAAATTTAAAGGTAATCTGATATGTTTTTCCACATAATCTAGTATAATCTCTATAAAATAAAATAAAAAGTCCACAACCTAACATATTTAGCAATATAAGTATGTCAAATTAACAATCCAAACATTAGATCTGTTAAAATTGATTAAAAAAATGTATCTTGTCCAAATTTGATGGTAATTAGATATGTTTTGCCCCATATTCTAACATAATCTCTATATAAAAGTCCAAACCTAATGCATTTAGAAACAAATGCATATCAAATTAACAATCCAACTATTAGATATCTTAATATTGCTAAAGAGAAGTATTGTGTCCAAATTTGAAGGAAATAGAATACGTTTTACCACATAATTTATCATAATCACAATATAAAAGCCCAAAACCTAATATATTAGATATATAAGCACATCAAATTAATAATCCAATCATTAGATTTGTTAGAATTGCTAAAAATGATATCATCACCAAATTTAAATGTAATCAGATATAATTTGCCACATAATATAGCATAATTCTTAAATAAAAGTCCAAACCCTAATGCATTTAGAAAGATAAGCATATCAAATTAATAATGTGACTGCTAGATCTATCAAAATTGCTAATAAAAGTATTATGCCCAAAGTTGAAGATAATCATATATGTTTTGCCACATAATCTAACATCATTTCTATATAAAAACTCAAAACCTATTGCATTTAGAAACATAAGTATATCAAATTAATGATCTAACTGTTAGATCTATTAAAATTGCTAGAAAAGTTGTCATGTCCAAACTCAAAACCTAACGCATTTACAAACATAAGCATATCAAATTGATAATCTAACCGTTGGATTTGTTAAAATTACTTTTTAAAAAAAAGTATCATGTCCAAATTTGAAGGTAATCAGATATGTTTTGCCACATAAGCTAGTATAATCTCTATATAGATTTAGAACATAATTATATCAAATTAACGATTCAACCATTAGATCTATTAAAATTGCTAAAAATATGTCATGTCCAAATTTGAAAGTAATAAGGTATATTTTGCCATATAATCTAGTATAATCTCTATATAAAAGTCCAAAACCTAATGCATTTAGAAAAGTTAAAGACCAATTTAAAGACCATTTTTATAATTATACAAAACTTAAAGACCAATTTGTAAATTTTTTAGGATTTATTGTAAATATTTAAAAAAAAGGATTGGTATTAGCTAGGAAATGCAAATTTTATCTCTAAAAATATAACTAATAGTGATGAAAATTCATATTTTTAGCAAGGAAATGAATTTTTATCGCTGATGATGTAACATTAGTGAGGAAAATTTAGTTAGGAAATGACGAAAATGATATATCATTAGTGAGGAAACATAAATTTTCCTCTTTAATACACTTCTTTCATAGCTAAAGCCATCACTTTTAGCTAGGAAATAAAAATTTTGTCACTGAAATTCATAATTGATAGCAACAAAAAGTTTTTGTCACTAAAGAAAAATTTTCATTGCTAAAAGGTACCTTTCGTGACAAAAAAAGTTTAGCTAAAATTTTGTAGTCAATGTATCATTTTCTTGTAGTGTTTAAATATGAATATGATAAAACTTTTTGAAATATGATAAAATTCTTAGATAATTTTTTTTAAATTTTGGCTATTATAGTATTGTTATTATTTTTCTTTTTGGCTAAGCATTTGATTTAGTATTTATTTGGTTAAGTTGAGTTTTGTGTAAACTCGTTTATTTAATGTGGTATAAGTAAGTTTTGAGAATTTAAGTTAACCTTGTTCATTCTTTAGTAATTTTTGGAATTTTTTCTTGTGATTTTTGGTTAAAGGATTAATGTGATAAAGTATAAGTAGAGATTATTTGGTTAGCTTGTGCTTTGAGGTTTTCTATACTTGTCCTAACTTTGAGTTTAAGTAAATTAAGCTGAGTAAAAATGAGTTAGAAGGAATGTATGTACCCATTCTAGAGAAAGTGCGAAGAAATAAATGTTCGAAAATGCAAGTGCATATCATTTCGCAAAAAACAATGTGTGAAAAATTATGATTGAGCTAAAAAAAAGAGTATTGATGACAAAAAACGCTTGCTTTTGTTGAAGGAAACAATTTTTACTTTTGTTTATCTTAACGGGGCCAATACAGTGGTTGAAGAGAAATCCACTCACTTGAGGCTATAAATTCCCTGAGCTTCTTGAAAAATTGAGTAAGAATGCCCTATTTGTCTACTCAAATTGTAGAAGTTTAGAAGTCAAGAAATATGGGTTTGATAATCTTGACTTATATAAATTACATTGTCCATTTTTTGTGATTGCAAGAGGAAATGACTGTTAATTAATTGAAATGAACTTGTTTAGCTTAACTTCGATGGTTTGGTTATATCTATCTAAATATGTGAATTTGCATGAGTTTGACTTGTTTGAATAAGTGTTAAATGTGATTCTTAGGTAGGAGGAAAGATAATATCTTTGCTATGTTTGACATTATTCACTTAAGTCAATATATGGTTAGCATTAATTTTCATGTTAATGTTCTTAATGTCTTGTTTGCTTGAGGACAAATAAAGTCTTAAGTGTGGGGAAGCTGATAGGGCTTAAATTTACCTATATTTTCTTAGCCATTTCGGATAAATTTGTGTTGCTTTTATGTACTCCTCTATTTTTTTTTTAATGTTTTGATGAAATTTGGTTGTAGAAAGGTTTTTCCTTAGAATGTGCCTGAAAATTGTAGTTGAAATCATACTGTTCCACTATTGACTTGGCACCAGCCTAGGTGGGTGAACTGGCCACCGCACTATTCAAAAAAAAAAAAAGGAATTAAACAAAGCAAAAGTTCATATGAATAGCTCTAAACTGGCACCGGCCCAAGCAGCTAAACCTATACCAACCTTTCTCTACTTTCAAGGCAGTGGAAAATTTTATCAAATGGTCAAACAAACACCAATTGATCAAGTCTCTTCTCTTGAAGAACAAGTTTGCTACATCCTTAAAGAACTCTACAGGGACCCTACTATTAATTCATCGCCATTGGATAATCTTTTGAAGTCTTTCTTTGATAAGATGCATGAATTTAACAAGAATAGATCAACTTATTCAAAGAAAGTTTAAAAAGAATCTCATGTACAATTGTGTTCTACTACTAGCCAATGTTTAGATGATGTTGAAGCTCAAAAGGTTTCCTCATAAATTCAATTGAGGAAAACAAAGCCAACCTACAAAAATGTTAAGGCTAACATTATTGCCTTCAAAAAGAAGCTCAAACACTTAAAAAAGGAGGGAAGAGAGGTTCTAACTATTCTTGAGGAAAAGAATGAGCAATTTTTAGAAATGGAGTCTAATTGTTCTACCATGAAGGAAAAGAACCTTTTTTCACTTCAAAACACCCCTATACTAAATAAAAAGGATGAAGCCAACTTAAAAAACATGAAGGAGCACTTGGTGGCAATTCAATAAAATTTTGAAAATTACAAGTTCTTTCCTTGATGTTTTGTAGCGCTTCATATTTCCTTTTTTTTTTTTTCTCGCTTGTAAAACAAGATTACTTTCTTCTCAGCATCAATAATATACTTCTCCTATTTTCTCTCAACTCTTTTTTCTTTATTTTTCTTGCATATATGTATTTCTACTTGTTGCATATGCTAATATCACAACTTGTAATAAATCATAACTTGATTGCAACATGCAAGAAAATGGGAAATAGTGAAAGGATATGACTGAACTTAGAAATTTCCTTCTAAGCTGCCTACATATTTTAAGAATAGCTTAAGAATCAAGTCAAACATAGTTCAGAATAGATAGGTATAGTTTAGGGGCGTGCTTTTCATTGTTTTAACTCGCGTGGGACAGGAGTATCCATTTATTTACCAACTTAGACTTGATTAAGTGTTTCAGTGGTTTAACCGCATACTACACTATTGGTGGTTGTTTTCACACATTTTAAACTCATGTAGGTTAGAAGTAACTTGCAGTTTAGACTTGTGTAGTCAAAGAGCATCTATTTATGCATAGTATTACTTTAAATATTTGCTGTTGATAGGGCCAATCTTCAATTCATCTTCAACAGCTATTTTATAAGGCCCATTTGAGTAGACCTCTTGAATAATATATGTGCCATCCCATTTTAAAGTCAAATTCTTTTGTTTATGTCTAATGATGATAGGTCTCTTAACAGTGAGTACTAAATTACCAACTTGAGATAAATGAGGATGCACTTTCTTATTAAAGGCTTTGGAAACACGAGCTTGGTAGCATTCTAGTCTTTATTATGCCTCTAACCTATTTTCATTAAATGCTTCTAAATTTTTAAGTTTGAGATGGTAATTATCTTCCTCTATGCCATATACTAACGCATATGAGGGTAGCTTGTGTTGGAGTGCGATAAGTGGTCCTATATGCCCAAAATGCTTCACCAACAAGAAGATGCCAATCTTTTTTTGATTTAGTCACCCCTGTTTACAATAAATTACATAAAGTCTTATTAAAAGCTTCAGTGAGTCCATGGGTAGAGCGTAGTACATAGAAGATTTATGCTGCTTGAACTTAAACTTATCACATAGCTTGTCCATCAAACTATTGTAAAAGGGCTTGCCATTATTTGTAATGATATATTGAGGAATATCGTATTGATAGATAATATTTACACATAGGAAATCAATGATATTTTCCTTCTTTGCTTCTTTTAATGCTAGAAACGTAAACTCTTGCAACCAAAATGTAGAAATGCCTAGCAGAAGGCTTTGGCAACAATCTAATGACATCCAAACCCCATACATGAAATAGCCAGGAAGCAACTATTGGGTGAAACTGCTCAGGAGGTTGATGTATATGATTTGCATTGAATTGGCATGCTTGGTGATAGGGGTTAAAATCACCATTCTTTTCCTAGTCATTTGAGGGTGTTTTAAGATACATTTGTTGTAATAACTAGGCATATTCCTTTCTATTTAACATTTTGCTGTAAAAGGTGTTTTTGGCAAATATGTGCAGATTTAAGTTAAAATCGAGCAAAAAGTGCACGGAACCAGAATGTACTTAGCGCCAGGCCTAGCCAGTGGACCAGGCGCTGGGTCCAATCTACTCCAGCAGCAGAATTTGAGCAAGCTTCAAGGATTTTTCAGAACAGACCTGGCGCCAAGTCCGGCAAGTGCACCAAGCGTCGGGTCCATTCAGACTGCCAAGGAGAGGCGGCCAAAAACAGAGCAAAAATAGAGGAAGAACAGAGTGCACCTGGAGCCAAGTGGGTCGAAGGTACTTGGTGCCAAGTAGACTCTGGAGGCGAATATTCTGTACACGAATTTAGGAATTCTACAAGGATTTTGGTATTTTCCCAATCCTACTCGGCCAAGACTTCCTTAGCCACGAATTTAACATCCAAGAGGCCTATAATAGCACAAGAAAACATATGGATTAAAGAGGATAATAGACAATATAGAGAGGTAAATTAAAGGGTAAAAATTCTGATTCTCTCATTGAATGAGGAATTCACCCAAGTCAATGAGGGTTGTTTAAGAGAGTCTTCAAGGAGGAAGAAAGAGATTTGTCTATGAGTGCTTTCTTTTACATTTCTTATCTTTTTCTTAAACAATCATGTATTCAATATGTCCATTGTAATTTGACATTGTGTTTGTGATTCATGATTTATTGATTAATTTAGTCTTTGGATCAATTCTTTATTTCTTTTGGTATTTGATTGCTTGTTTTCCTTACGGAGTTGGTTGATTGATTTCTATTAATAACTTGCTTGAGAAAGGGGTTAGTAATGACTTCAATTAATTAGTTTCATATTTGTTATCTCTTAACTTGCTTGGAAAAATAGTTAATTGTCTAGAACATTGGTAATCAAAGGTTGGTTGATGATTGCTAGAATATAGATTCATTGACTAATTTTATGTTTTAAATCACCTAGAATATAGTGATTTATATGAGGATTGATTTTAATGCATATTTTGGGTAAGTTAGTCGAGACGGAATACGTTCACTAATTTAACTAGAAGATAGTAATTCCATGAATTGCAAACAAAGTGAATCTACATTAAATCCTTCATGAGACTAAGATAATAATTGATTGTGATATTAATTAAGTGATTCATTATCATGTTTTCAAAAGCTTTTGTCTAACATGCATACTTTCACATCCTTGAGTTGTATATATATTTCTTTATTTTTCTTTTTATTATCTTATTACTTTATTTGATAGGTTAAACAACGAATGAAAAGTGATTAGTGTGTAATTGTTCCTTTGAAGATCGATACTCATTAATTCCCTATACTATGCTTGCGATGAGTATACTTACTTACATGTGTATTTTAGGATAATGTTTTAATTAAAACTTGATTAATGGATTGATTTAAAATTGATGATTTTATATACCCAAAATTTACACATCACTTGACATCTTTGAGCATAATCTAAGAAATCTTTCACCATAGTTAGCCAATAGTATCTTATCCTCTTAATGTGAAAATAAAGCTTCGGACCAAATTGGTGGGCTCCATAGATGCCAGAATGGTTTTCTTCCATTGCTTGAATAACTTCTTCTTGACCTAAACATCTCTAGAAAATACCTTCAAAAGAATGTAAAAAAATTGTATCATTGTAGTAATAGAAGCGAGGTGTATAACAATGAGTATCAGCCCATCTTCATGGATCATCGGGAAGTTTTCACTTTTGAGATAGTCCACAAAAGACTATCTCCAATCTTCTTCATCAATCTCATAGATGAAAAGAGAATGGATTTCATGTCCTTCATCATCTTCATCTTAAAAAATAGGCAGAATGACATGTTTTTAACATATAAGAATTTATGCTTTTGAAAGCATTTTGGGATGCTTTATCCCACTAAGATGGTACACCTTTCTTTATTAGTCAACTAAATAGTTAACACCGTCCAGCGAAATTTGAGATGAAGCTTCAAAGGTAGGCTAATCTTTTTTGCAGAATTTTTAGTTCATGGATATTCCATGGCTCCAGTATCTTTAGAATCATATAAATATTTTATTGGTCGATTTCAATATCCCAATGACAAACAATAAAACCAAGGAGTTTTTTTAGAGGTTATGCTAAAGACACATTTGTGAGGATTCATCTTCAAATGATGTTTTCAGAGTCAATCAAAAGTCCTTCTCAAATCTTGGAGATGATCACATCGTTTACGCAACTTAACTACCAAATCATCCACATAACATTCCATAATCCTATACAACATATTATCAAAGGTTTTTTGTATTATCTTTTGATATATGGCTTTAGCATTCTTTAGACCAAAAGGCATTGTTATGTGGCAATAAATTCCTTTTAGGGTACAAAACACTGTGAGCTCCTGATCTTTGGATGCCATCTTGATTTGGTTGGATCCAGAAGATCTATCTATAAAGGATAGAACTTCATGACTAGTGGTTGCATCTACCATCAGTTCATGGATACGTAGCAGAAAATCATACTAGGGTCACTCTATCGTTTACAACTAAATAGTAGATAACAATTTTTGTATCTAAACCAGGCATTTCTTTATATGTCCAAGTGAAGATGACGTGCACTTATGTAAATTAGGAAAGGATCATTAATAGTACCCAAATTTACTTTTTTTAAATCAACAACTATGGCTTTTATGCCTTCTTTAAGTTCTGCTAGAGCATAATTCGTGTCATTTTTTCAGCACATTCTTCATCTTAGATGGTGATGTGATTGCAAGAAACTACACTTTCTTTATCACAAGGCATAGCATGTGTCACTTATATTATCACTTTTAGGATTCTGTCACAATTCACTACCGTTCTTACCTTAGAAGAGACTATGCCATGCTTTCTAATCTTTAAAGTAGCTGTGACCGCAAGCCTCCTGAAAATAGATTGCCCCCCCCCTTGGGCCTAGTCTTGTAAAGACAGATGAATGTAAATTTGTATCTCCCAATCTATCGAAAATAGATCAAGCTTTCAATGTCACTTCAACTTCTGCAATAATATGTTGAAAATTTACCTTCTTAATTTTGAGTCAGATGGGAGATGTTTATTTATAACCGAGGCCAGCACGCTCTTTTTCTGTTGGCAAACTCCGGATGGATCCTAAATCATGCCCTTTTTCTTTGTCAATATCCACAGGAAGTTTTTCCAATAAATGTTGACTTTGTGAATTATATCAAGCCCTAGGAGTCTATAAGTATTTTTGGTCAAATTCTTCATTTGTATGCAAAGTTGGTAATTTACCATAGCATTCATTTGTATGCAAAGTCGGTAATTCACCATACTCTATTTTTGTTTTTTCCTTTGGTTGAACAAATCTTTTCATCAGAGTATTTGGTGACTTAATAAGTGAGTCCTCTCAGTGGCTTATTGTATGCATGTTGCTTATAAGAGCCTTTTGCACATGCTGTAGCTTTAACATTTGTAGAGAATGTAACCTTTTTATCTTTCTTCCCTATTGATAAATCGATCTTAGTTGATTCATTATCTTTTTGAATATAGTACTTACATCAGTAATATGTGCTTAGCTTTAGTGAAGGTTTTGTCATTAGTGTCTATTTTTTTAACCATGCTACTGTGACAATATTTGAAACATTGATGTAGGGTTGATGGCATCACATCATTATCATAGAGCCATGGTATTCCTAATAGAATATTGTAAGAGGTTTTAGCATCAATAACATGGAAGAGAGCATTTGATAGCACATCTTCAATTTATATGTCCAGTCGAAGAGTACCATTTGCTCGTTGTCTCTTAATTGAATCTTTGTATTATAATGTGACTTTGAGACAATTCATTTATAGAAATGTCCAATTCTCTCAATGTCTATAGAAGTATGCTATTCACTATTGATCCTCCATCCAATAGTATTCTATTCACTCTTTACTCTTGTACATAGCCACCTCAAATAATGGTCTATTATGAGGTGTGGACGTAACACCCCACTACCTAGGCTCAACAGGACCGAGGATGTCGCCTCGTCCAAAGGATAAGGGGTCATTATAACTAAGACACACAACAAAGATAAAACAATACTTTAAAACTTAAAACTTATTACAACCCAAAATTCATGAATAAATCCAAAATAAAAATTGTTCACTCCCAACTCCCAAAGCATTACACAAAATAAATATCAGAATATCCTCCAAGGCAAGCAACAACTAGCTACTCATCCCCACAGCAGGATCGACCTGAAATCATGGTAAAAAGGGTAATGAGATAAAAACCTCAGTAAGTCCGCGTGTGCTTTGAGTGTTCAGTGAAAATAGTTTGTGAATACAGAATAAAAGAACTTCATAAGGGAAATACTGGCAAGCAATAAACAATAGTCAAAATCAAGAGTGGTGTTTTGGCTTTTCCAACCATACATGTACAATAAAATCAACCACTCAAAGAGGGTGGTCATGGGTTACCACACGTTGGGCCCCATAACCATACAACGGTCAGAATGCCATACTTTATGCAGACTGACAAAAAGTAAGTGATCAGCTTATCGGGTAAGATACTCCTCCTTCTCTATACCCAAACAAAACCAATTGTCCATTCCGGCAATACACAGTCCATCTGACTGAAATTTGTTAGCTCGGACCAGCGCGACCACTGAACTGACATCTTATCCGGGAATGACTTACCCCTCAAAGGTGGCCACCTACTGAGAGACTTACCCTGACCCTTCAAAGACTAGTCCTAGCAGTCCACATTTATTGAGTACTCAACGTAATTTATCCCACTTGGGAGAAAACTGAATAAAACAAAGCTCCACTTGAAAATGGCAATTAAGGATTTCCACAGTTTGGAACAAAGCTGGTTTAGAAAAAGTTTTAAGGTTTGAGTAAAACTGCTCATTGATTTTCAAATAATTTGTTTGACTGAAATGAGAAAAGAGACAATCCTCAATTGTCTTTACAGAAGTGCGTGTCCACGCACTCCACATTTGGCTTGCCATAGTAACCATTTTGCATCAAACAAGTTTTATGCAGGAGCTTACCTGATTCTTTGCTCGAGATAAAATAAAGATCTCCAAAAGTTGACCTAACCCCGCCTGGGGTAAACATAAGCCATAATTAAACTCAAACCAAAATTTACTTTCACAAATAATCCTAGCTCAACTTACCACAATCATGACCCTAGTGTCCCAAACTTTAAGGCCAGATAATAAATAAAAAGGTTTATAAAATAAATCTAACTTGATATTAAAATAACTAAAGTTTGGGAAATAGGTAGTAATAAGTTGAAGGTTTAAATCTTGCTATAAATAAATTAGAGTTTACTTGATGAAGGGTCCTAGGACCTAGATGGGAATTATTTAAAATAATAATCTATTAATAATTAATTATTAGAAAATAATTGGTAACTAAAATTAGTTGTAAGTAAAATTTAATAGGTTTTGATTAAAAGATAATAAATAAATTTTAATAGTATTTATGAATATAAGATTTACAAAATTAATATTTTACCTATTATGATTATTTATATAAAAGGCTTTATTTGATATTATTATCTTATATAATATCTATATATTTTATTTCTTTAATAAAAGGTATCATTTATTTGACTAAAATATCATTATTTTATATAAGAGTCCAAATCTACATTTTCCTAGGGTTTTCGAAATTACTAAAAGAAATTATAGTATTAATCATTTTATTGATGAAATAAATTTAGCTTAGGGACAACAAGGTCATGATCATAATTCCTATTGCTAACCGTGATCAAGAATATACACTCTACACCAATCAACAAAACATCCAAATCATGAATAAAAATATAGATCCAATTCTACCAAGACGTGATCCAAACTCCACTAACATAATCATATTCATGGCCTTAACAAGAATACATGAACATAAACCCTATTCACCAAAGGTGACATAATCTCTAACATGCTTGATCATTCATACTACTCACGACATGAAGACATGCAACAAACCCTAAAACGCCATACATTCAATCAAGACAATCAACTCATGCATCAATCTCAACTCCATCTCAAAACACATCCATTCTCATACTTCAATCCCAACTCCAACACAAAACACATGCTCAAACTTTAATCATAATCCATCCTTTTCCAAAACATCCTAGAGACATGAATCTAAGATTTAAAGAGAAAGTTGAAGAGGCTTATTTGGATGATGACTACCTTGAAAACGTTTCAAGAGAAGCCTTACTCTTAGGAGACTTGATCTGTCTAAGAGAGAAGAAGAAAATATGGCCATGGTTGAAGTAACCATTCGGCCGAGAGAGAGAGAGAGAGAGTTCATTAGTATATACTCATCAAGGTCGAAGATGGAGATGATTGTTCATGCTTACCTTGAAGGCGTTCTTGAGCCTTCAAGAAAATTCTGGTTTTGGATCCAAAAGTGAGACTTTAATTTCCAAGTTTGATGTTAAAAATTGCAGGAATGGATTCACGAGAATGAATAGGTATAATTTGGAGTTTTTGGAGAAGATTGGAGTGGTTTTGGTGGCCTTAGGCGTGAGAAGGGTAGTAGGTGTTCTTGGTGTTCTTGAAGGTTTGGAGAGAATAGAGAGAGAGCTGTCAGAAATTCTGTTGGAAAGAGTGGCCGACTGGTTTGGGAGGGTTTTGGTAATTGGATTTTCAGATTTGAGAGGAAAAGGAAAGCTGGTTATTTGAAATTCAAAAAGAATAATTTATGGAATATTTTATGGTAGCAAATATGGTAAGTAAATCTTTGATGATGGAGGTCTTTTAGAAGCTGTAATGGCCGGCTGCTTGGCTGGGATTTTTGCTGAGATGAAAGCTGTTCAAATGAGCTTAAGGATGGTCAAAATATGGTGTGCAATGGTGAAGGAATTTTCTGGTTGTTTGAGGGGTAATCTATGGCAATTTGATGAATATTTTGCTAGAATTTTGGACTTCAATTAATGGCTTGATTGGAGTGATTGATGGAGAGATTTTAGGAGCAGCTATGGAACTATTTTTCGAGCAGAACAAGGGTGAAGAAGATGAAGTTCAGTTCTTGGCTATTCAAGGTGAGTTTTTACAAAAAAAAATGGAGGAAGTTTCGGTCAAGGGTGAAGAAGGAACAAAGCTGGAAATTTTGATTAGGTTTTTCGCAATGCTTACTAGAATTTTTGGGCTGATTTTTCTGTCATCAGTCAGCTTGTAGAATGTTTAAAGGGCTATTGGAGGGTCCTTTGAGGCTGGTTTCCCACCTTCTTTATAGAGGAAAAACAAGGTTGAAAAGTTGGAAGAAACAGCTTGGTGAGCCAAAAACCAAGCTGCGAAACTGACCAGAAAATTTTCCAGGTTTGCATAGCTTTTGTGCAACTCGGTTTTGGCTGGAATTTTCAGCCTTCAAGCTGAGTGAAATAGCCATTTTCCTGGCAGCATTTGAGAGGAAAATATGGCTGAAATTTTTGACAATTGGACTGATCAAGAAGTTGGAAAAATTCTAGATTACTTCATGAAGAAGATGAACACATATAGGTTGGAGTTTGAATGTTCAACCATGAAGATTAATTCTCTTGGGAACCTTCCACAACTCCTCCCCATTTTCTGTCACTAAGATACCTCACACTTAGACATTTTCGAACCTTCAAAGCCATAGCACTTTACTGGAAATTTTCTGGAAATAAAATGGCTTAGATAAATGGAACAACCTAATTGACTAAGAAGTAAGGAAAGTTAGAGATCAAGAAGGGTATGAATCCCTTAGAAATTTTTGTAGGGCACAAGAGTAGGATTAGGACATTCCTATCTTATTTCCCTTAGGACAACACTCCTACACTTCCCTAAAGCATGCAAGGGCCGAAATATAGCCTTCCTAAACAAAAATAAAATTTAATCATGATAAAACTCCAATGATGGAATTTGAACCCAAGACCTCAAGAATTAATTCCAAAGCTCTAACTACTAAACCACAACAAGTCTTGTTCTTATTTTCTCTCCCAAATATTTTTTCTATTTAATCCTCAAGCTATCTCCCTATTTCCTCCTCAAGCAAAATTACCATTTTGCCCTTCTTACTCAATAACCACAAATAAGGCATCTAGATTACAATTCACATATTCAAAGAACATAAAATTATATAGAAATATATTTATGCATGCGAGAAAATATGATATGCATCCCGACCCCCTTACTCTAAGGTTGATTTTAGCTAAGGTTTCACAGTGGAACTAAGCAACAAGTCATTATCTGTGAATGTGATCTCAGCCATGCAACTACTAAGATTTACTAAAAAACTAATTTTCTCACTACCTTCTTTTTTTATGCATTCATCACTGTTTTTTTTTTTTTTTTTTTTTTTTGCTTTTCTTATTATATATGGCATAACATAAGACAATATTAAACTTTTCAGCAAGTTTCCTTGATATAAAGTATTTCAATGGTATAGGTGTTGGAGATTTCTTCCACAAGGAAATATGTGTTGTTAGTGAAGCTTTGACCTTTTTTCTTTTGACCCTCCTCATATTTTCCTTGATAAACCTATTTTTTACGAATAAAGCACTACCTCTTGAAGCTTTTGTATGATTTCTTCTTTTTGTCACCACCATCTAACCTTCATCTTCTAGTTGAATGTTTGAGAAAATGCCATCTGTAAATGATTCTTCAAGTTCTTGTTGATATTCTTCAGTCTCTTGACAGGATTGAAATTTTCAAACTTAACGTAAAAAATAATAGGCTCAATAGTAGAGACTAAAATAGTTGTCAAATTGGCAGATACTTTATCTTCTTCAAGGACTATGTGTTCTTCAAAAACTAGCAACATGATTTTATCCTTGAGCACAAAACATTTCTTAATCGGGTGACTAATCAAACGATGGTATTTGTAGTAGTTGGGATCATTTATTTATCTAATCACATTTGGACATTTATGGCCTTAGCAGACATCAACTAATCAAATATTATAGAAACATCATAATTGAAGAAAGAATATTCCTTAAACTACCTTTCTTCTAAGGTTACCTCCTTCCATTCTTTTTGAGGATTAGCCTTCTTAGTCACCTATTGAGTTACTTTCAAAGAAATTTTTGTTGAAGCTATAACTATTGCTATAGATTTTTTTGCTTCAGTTTTAGAAAATAGTTTGCTTCTTTTGTAAAATCTTACTTATCATTGCCTTTGTTAAGGTCTTGAATAGGCGCTTTGTCCCCATATGCGGTAATGCTCAATTCCATATCATGAGCACGAGTAGCTGAGTCTTCAAAAGTCTTTGGTATTATCCCTTTGAGAATATATTGAAGTCTCTAATGCATGCCTAGGATACACATTTAAACTACCGATGGACGATCTCTATAATTGAGGTTTAATTTCTCCATCTATTGATGTAGTCCACCACTGGCTCATCTTTCTATTAATGAGAGTTGGTGAGTTCTACCATGCTGATGAGTCTACGAGTGTTATAGAATATGTTGAGAAACTCTTGTTCAAATTGTTCCCAACCGTCAATAAAACCAGGTGTAAGATCAATATACGAATTGAATGTATTCATTTTGAGAGATCGCACAAATTAGTTCATTAGGAGATCCCTATAAGTTCCAACGTTGTTGCATGTCTAGATGAAGTGAGCTACGTGCTGCTTGGAATTTCCTTTGCCGTCAAATTGTTGAAACGTTTGTGGTTAATATCCAACTGAGATCCTCAAGTCATCGATTCTTTGCGAATAAGGTTTGGCATATGTGAAGGAAGATTTTCTACCTCCTTTAATTTATACTTATCCTTAATTATGCCCACGATAAATTCTTTGAGTTGAGTGACAGGAATCAACCCTTAAAAGGATATCTGGATATTCTATGTTTTCTTGGAAGTTACCATTTCCTTTTGTACTTAAAATCTATTTGGAAAAGCTTACCTTGTTTCGCTAGTCTTCTCAAAGCAATTGATGAGGTATGAGATAGCGAGATCTTGCTCTTAGGAGCATTTGGTGAGTCCTTCCACTAATTTTGAGATATGCTTGAGTTGTTTCTCTAGATTTTGTGCATTAACCATTAAAACTAACGCCACTGAAGAAATAGTTAATTTTTCATTGAAAGAAGCTTTGGATTTGAGATCCCCATGGCGAGATTGAGATGCAAACCCAATGCTTGAACTTTGATAATATTATTTGGAATTGTTGGTCTTTTCTAGTGAAAGTGACACCTTATGCATAGTTGAAGTGGTATCTTACTTCAAGTTTGTAGTTGCCGGTGTATATGATGTCAAAGTCTTGAGCATTGCTTTGCAAAAGAGCTCAAGAATTACTTTGCAGTTGATTCCTGTCACTCAAGCATGCCTTTACTTGAAACTAGAAAAGAGCTCAAGCTTTAATCATGCTAGTAGCAGTGGCCTCCATGACATCAACAGCTATTGAACAAGTAGATGCAAATTTGCTGTTCTTTGGGATCATTGAGTTACTTTGTATTTGTACTTGAATTTGAGATTGATTTGAAAGTTAAAGAGAAGAGATGGGAAGTGGAGATGGTTTAACTGGTAGTGCTAGAAATTTGTAACTCAATAAAATTTCAAGCCTGCAAATTAAGACATGAAAAATATAACAAATAAAATATTCAGTAAATATTAAAGGTGGTTACAAATCTTCGAAGAAGTCCTAAATTGCACAATGAGTCCTTCAATTCTTCTCGTTTTGAAAAAATTGATTCGAGGGCTAAAGATGTAAAACCTCATCCTAAGATACTCTTACAAATATAGAAATGGCATGTATTGCATTATTTCATGCTTATGAGTTTAATGAGCTTGTGTCTTGTTATGCCTTAGTTATAGTTTAGTTGTCTAGCTTGTGTAGAACTAGGTTACTTTATTTGATTGCTTAAAGCTTTTATATAAGAGGGATTTAAGTTTGACATTAGGATGTAGGAATGTTAGTGTGCTTAAGGGAACACAAGTGCATTGGGCTGTAATGGTTAGAGTTTAAGCTTATTCTAGTATCCGAGACTTGAACTTTACCTCTAAAAACAATCTATATATATATTTTTCCTCTCTTTTTCCTCCTCTTGGCCAGTTACCACTCTTCTTCTTGATCGCCATTTCCTTTTTGGACTTGGAAAAGAATCCATTAAGAAAGATTGATAAAGATTATTCCCAAAATTTACTCCCTCAAGATATTTTTGATTTCTTGTACTAACAAACTTTTCATATCCTTCTTCTCTCAATATGGCAACTGGCTATATCATTCCTTAATGCCCTTGATTGGGCATTAATTTGGTAATGGAGATTGATGAGATTTATCTCTTGCCAAAGCTAGTATTTCTTTCCTTATGTTGCATAAAACTTAAATTTTGAATTCCTTAAATCACTCTTCCAATCTATCACTAAAATTTCACCAAGATTGTAGCTAATTGATTCTTAAATTTCAACCTCCAAATCTCCTTGAGTAACTCTCACCTTCCTTTTATGCACCCTAATAAATAGGAAACTACTCCCTATGCAGCCGGATTCTAGGAGCACTCTTGGCTCCTTCACACTTTGATGTTAGAAACTAATCAATTAAACTCCCTCCGTGAAGAACTCTACCAAATTTTCCTAGGAATATTCTAGTACATTCTATAACCAAAACCCCCACCAATTCAACCATACTTCTCCCAATTTTTCTTCAAGGAAATTCAGCCATTATTTTCCTCTTGAAAGACTCTCATTTTCCTTTATTAAACCAATCAATTTTAGCAAAGAGAGCTAGAAGAGGGAATATTCCCAAGCTTGGGTAAGGTAAGATGCTAATTTGCACCACACTAAATCAAGCTTTCTTTTCTTTCCATCTTCATACCCAAACACATATCCTTTTATTGTCTCTAAGAAGTTTTGGATACTTTTCCCCATTTAAACACATCAAAACCAAAAAGACAAGAAGCTTGGCTTTCACTCTACACATGCAAACCGAGACACCCTTATTCATTATGTCTCGAATCACATTCTCTCACCACTTATCAAGTTTATTCTCTATTCATTCCTATTCTCTTCCCTTAAAACTAAAGAACACACTCACTAAACTCCCATTTGCTCTTAGCTCTCTCTCTCTCTCTCTCTCTCTCTCTCTCTCTCTCTTCTTCCTACAAAAACCGACACACTCGCACACCCGTTCTACACTCTTTTTTGGTTTCTTACTGTTGTCCCCACCGAAGCACTCCATCATCCTCTCGACATCGCATCTCCTTCACCAAGAAAAGGTAATCCCTCTTTCCCTTCTCTCAATTTCCTCTTACTTTCTTCAAACTGAGACTCACTATTTCCTTCCTCTATTCTCTTGGATTGTCAAGTGCTAGGTGGCTTCGTATCATGGCCTTCACTTTCTTGGGGTCAACCAAGCTCTTCTTAGCAAGTAAATCTCTACCTCTTTTTCCTTTTTCTTTGAGTTCCTTGGTTGTTTAGTATGGCATAGTATTCTAGGATTCTTCGAAGCTAATATGTTTGTATATGATAAAAGTGTTATTTGGAAATGATAATTTGCTATCCCATCAAGCATGCTTATGAACTAAAGGACTTACTTTATGATTGGTGATATCTAGATATTATAGATCTAAGATCTTTGTGAATTATACTTCAGTATATAATGATGCGTCTTGTTAAAAATACTTGGAAAGGGTCCTAATCTAGTTGTCTTCCCTATACCTATTTGATCTAGGTGTACATTGGGGTTGATCTTACTTTTGCACTCTTATAATCTAGTTATGTTGGTGACTTATGCACATGTTTGAGCATACATGATTTGGTAATGAAATATTATTTATGTAAGGAAAGAGAATGCTAGCCCTTGCATGACATGAATAGGTGGTTGCGTTAATAGGGATTCTATTTTCTTAGTGAATAATTATTCCATGTGGTTTATCTTAGTCCTTAAGATCTAAATTGGTATGAAGTGTCTTGTTGTTAGATAGGTAAATAATGTTGAACATGTGTTGCTAATAGTGTAATGATTAGGGATTATGGCATGTTAGTACATGTATAATGAGTTAACTATTGTATTTTAGATATAATGTCTAATTGAGATTGTTGTTACATGAAAGATGATGATGGATAGGCATTGAAGTTTCTTTTATAGTGTGCTTTGATATAATTAGTGGAACGAAGTTTAATTTAGAATCGTGGTCTTTTATTAGACGGAGTGGTGTTTCTAGACCTAGACAACTCAGTAGCTCAATTTGATAAGTGGACCCAACCGAGTAAGTCCTTACAATTCATGAAACTTTTTGCAAACTTCTTAATGATTTGATATGTAAGTCCTTGCATTTCATGAAACATTTTGTGAAATTCTCAATGATTTGATATATAAGTCCCTGCATATCATGAAATTTCTTTTGTTTCAAGGATTCTAAAGACTTTGTAAGTTGTTGTATTTTATCAAAATGCCTTTTGTAAAGCAATTCAAAGACTTTAAGAGTCTTTACATTTATAAAATATTTTATGCACAAACCACTTTTGAAAATCTTTCAAGCATATCTATGGAATGGAAAAAGAGCCACGCATTGAAATTTTAAGATTCTTTTATGATATTCATTTATGGATTTCATCATCATGCATGAACAAGTATTGCGAAAATCATATCATGAACTGTGATATTTTAGCTTCTTAATGTTATCTGTATTTGAAAAGTTTTGGTATGGAATGTACTTGAACTAACAATACATGAATGCTTGTATTGAAATTTATCCCTAAACAGGGTTGTGAAACATTGAGTACTCAATAAGAATTGACTTCTTGTACTAGCCCTTAACGGTTTGAGTACGTATTCTAGTAGGTGGCCACCACCGGTAGATGGAATCTTTCCTGAGAGGGCATTAGTACTGTAAATCATGTCATCCTAAGCTAGTAATACGGTTCCTTATAGGGCCAGAGGTCAGATGTAGGACATCTATAAAGGTTTAGAGAGAGATAACGCGGGGTATCTCTTTCTATGTTATGTTGATAGGTTGAATACCTACCTGCTAGATGTGTTAGAAAGTTGAATGCCTTTCTATTGGTTACGTCAGAAGGTTAAATACCCTTTTGTTGGTTGGGATTACCAAAATGCTTTGCCCTCTCACCATAATTATGTTGTTTTACTTTATTTTCAAAAATGCTTTATAAATTTGCTCAAGAGATTCATCAAGAAAGTATTTTGATAGCATTATGTGAAGCTTGTTTTCTACAGAAGTTGTTCATCATGCATCATGAAATATTTTGGAAAGGTTTCATGCCCATGATACAGGGCTTATTGAGATTCATTCTCACACCATTCTTTTTATCATGGCTCTCGGGAGGATCCAATCTAGACGAGGTTGTGAGTTCTTAGAGTTTGATGATTGCTTTGATTGCTATTTTTCATTTCATTTTGAGAGTGTTGTACATCCGTTTTATCATTTGATTTTGCATAAATATTGAGAAATTATATATTAAGTTTTAAATCATTCCTTTGAGTTTTATTTATACCTAGTTATAATGATCCCTAATCCACATGATAGGTTGACATCCCCATCCTTCTTTGAGTCATATATTAGTGAGGTGTTACAGAAGAGCTCAATCTTTGATCGAACAAGATTTTATAACGAACACTTTATTGCTAAGCCTTCAAGGTTGTTGAATGAAGAACAAGATGAATGCTTTAAAAATTTGATGAAGATTTAGACCTTCGAATGCTGAAGAAGCTTCAATGATGAAGTTTGAATGCTATTGAAGCTTAATTTTGCCAAAACTTAAATGTTTTTTAAGCTTGAACTTGTTGAAATTTAGAGATGCCTTTTGTTGTTGGAGCTTCAAGATGCCTTGAATCTTTGAGGAAATACCCTATTTATAAGTTGAAGATCTATTGATTTTAGTATAAATAGTCTATATGTGACTTTAAGAAACCTTTAATAAATCCTAGTGGATTTGTGTTTGTGGTGACTTGGGCTAAATTAAATTTAACCTAATTTCATGTAACCCACACCATTTACGGTTTTACAGATCCTTAACAAAGGTCCCAATTTAATAGCCCAATCCAATTCTATTTAATCCATAATATATTAAATTTTATTTAAAATGGACTCTTGATAACAGCTAAATTTTCATAGCCCAATTCATAATATATGGACTTTTAATAATGGCATAACTGCATCATTCAAAGAATAATTAGATGTATTTATGGATATAAAATTAACCAAGACTAAAATATTTAATTTTCTTTTAGTCTTAATCAAAATAATATTTTTTTTCAATTTTCTTTTGTCTACAACCATTTGTAGAGATATCAAGCGGTTAAATAACTCTAAATAACTCTGTTACAATATTAAGAAATTATAAAAGCACATTATGCAGTAATACACTTTTATTTTAGCTCGCACTCACTTACAATCTTGAAGACTTGAGCTATCACTTCCTCACAACTCTTGTTCACTCACCACACCACCAAACACATTAGCACTCACACTTTCTTTGCACTTGACTCACACACAAACAATTGCTTACAATGTGAGCCTATTTATAGGCATCTCAAACCAACTTTGAAGGTCTAGAACCTTCATATATCAGTGGTTCACCTAGACAATTCTATAAACCATTATTTTATTTTACCTAAAGCAACTTTTAGAGATTTCAAATAAATTTTTATTGTTAAATTTTCTTGAGAAATCTTGAGGAGTCTCAAGAATAAAGAAGAATTAAGGACATTCTAGATGCTTCATGGACAAAGGGAACAAAAAAACATGGAAGGCTAGAAAACTCTAGAAATAGTCAGTGATCTTTTAATGGATTTCTCCAAAATGAAATCTAAGCCATGAAAGGGCAGAGCAATTCGGGTTCTAAAATTGCACCACGCCAAATCACACACCTGAAATCCACTGTGTTCTTACGTTTGCATTCGTTCTTGTCTTCTCAGCCTAAAACGAATGCAATCTCTAGTCAGTGCTCTTCTCAACCGTCTTTTGGAGCGTTGTTTTGATCCTTTGGAGTCTGCCCGCGATGTCTCTCATGTTGGTTCTCTCTTGAGGTGAATCAGCTAAACAGCCTATTGCGACATGAAGGACTGAAGAAACACATTCTTCCTCTGCAGGGAAATGCTCATTGTCTTTTCTAATCAAACTACTGTCAACAACTTCCATTACTGAGTTTTGGTGTATTGATTCTTTAACCCAATGCTTCAAGTTTAATCCTTCTCCAAACATTTCGTCTGTAGGCTTTTTCTTCGTGAACATTTCCAGTAAGATTACACCGTAACTGTAGACATCGCCACTTGTTGAGACTATCCCCTCAGTTCCATATTCTACAAAAGCATTGAAAAAACACCGTGTAATCAGCTGCTGAGCTTGCATCTTTCTAGATTTAGAATCAAGTTACTGTTATGAACAAAGGAAATGAAAAATGTTGATAGCGAAGCTCTAGAAGCTAAAATGCATACCGGGAGCCATGTAGCCGACTGTGGCCAAGGTCTTGGTTTGCACCATCGTTTCGCCTTCATCAAAGAGTTTGGAAATGCTGAAATCGCAGAGATGTGCATTCATACCTGCATCTAGTAGGATATTACTTGGCTTTAAGTCACAATGAACAACAGGTTGCGTATGATCGTGGTGAAGATATTCCAGAGCTGAAGCGACGTCTGACGCAATGTTTAACCTTTGTAACATATCCAGAAAGTAGTTTCCAGAATGTAACCACATTTCAAGGCTCCCATTTGGCAAGTAGTCTAGCACCAGGGCTTTGAAATCTGGATTACTGCAGCAACTCAGGATTTTAACTAAATTCCGGTGACGAATGCTTCCTAAAACTTCACATTCTACATCAAAACTCTTGGTCACTGATTCAGATTGCATGTGGAAAACTTTTATTGCAACAACAAATCCATCAGACAGTGTCCCCTTATATACGGAACCGAAGCTTCCGGTTCCCAGAAGGGTATCTTCACTGAAGGAATTAGTTGCTTTTAGAAGTTCATAATAGGAAATCTGTCTCCATTCATGAAGTATTGACATCTCATTTCGTGGTTGTCCCATGCTTTTTCTTCTCCGTATGCTCAAATAGGTAATGACTGCTACAGTTAGGATAGCAGCGGCAACAGGAGGTAGAATGTACTTGAGTAATCTTTTTCTTGATTCTCTAGAGGTTTTCACCGAGCAAGGTTGGATTGCTAACCGTGCAGAGCCACATAATGCATAATTTTGCATAAAAGACTCAGCAGTGAAGTTGACAAAAGATCCACCAGTTGGAATTTCTCCTTCTAATCGATTGAATGACAGATTCAAGTCTTTCAGGTATTGAAGGTTCTCTAGTGACCTCGGTATCCTTCCAGAAAACTCATTTTGAGATAGATCCAACGATTCCAAGCTTATTAAGTTACCCAATGATGAAGGAATGTAGCCTTGAAATTTATTGTGTGCTAAAGACAGAAAAACAAGGGAATCGAAACTACCAAGGAAACTAGGAACATCACCTG
This sequence comes from Voacanga thouarsii, assembly GCA_026120185.1. NCBI lineage: Eukaryota > Viridiplantae > Streptophyta > Magnoliopsida > Gentianales > Apocynaceae > Voacanga > Voacanga thouarsii. Next base: position 2,667,359 of record JANUWF010001003.1, read on the forward strand.
ACAATTGATTCCTTGATAAGTCTAATTTTCGTATGACCTTCAAATTCTGAATCTCCTGTGGTATATTGCCAGTGAAAGAGTTTGAAGACAGGTTCAGTTCCAAGATATCCTTGAGATTCCCAAAACTCGATGGAATCCCTGAAGTAAAATAATTGGACTGCAAATGAACTCTTCTCAGTGACTCAATTTCACCCAAGCAATCTGGCATTGGACCAGAGAGCATGTTGCCATTCAAATACAAGTCTCCGAGATTCCTGAGCTTGCAAATCTCGGGTGGGATAAAACCTTGCAGTCTGTTGTGTTCAAGATACATTCTATCAAGTCTTGGTAATTTCCCGATAGAAGTAGGAATGAATCCTGTCAACTCGTTGCTATCCATGTTTATGGATTGCAAGCCGGTCATATTCCCAATCTCACTTGGAAGAGTGCCAGTAATTTTAGCGTCAAAGATATTAAATACTCTAACTGAACTAGATAAATTCCCAATTGTATTTGGAAGGAAACCATTGAATTGATTCAACGATAATTCCACGACTTGCAACTGACTACACTTTGTCAAAGAAGTGAGGAATTTCAATTCTGGACTTGAAGATTCCCTTGTCAAATTGTTTCCTCCAAGAACAAGCCAAGTCAGGGATCTCAAATTACCAATTTCACTGGGTATAGGACCAGTAAGTCCACATTGCATCATAACTAGCATGGTAATCTTGGTAGCGTTTGATATAGAACTTGGAATTATCCCACCGAAGAAGTTGGACGACAGAAAAACCTGTTCAATATTAGGAAGTGTAATCCACATGCTGGCCGGTAGAGGGCCTGTGAAGTTATTGCTATCAAAATCCAAGCCCTCTATGGATGAAATGTTGAAGATCCCAGGTGGAATGCGACCAGATAGACTATTGTTTCCAACACCAAGTCGTATAAGATTCCTATTGTTAGCAAGCTCAGCTGGTAACTGACCTGTCAGTAACAAAAAATCAAATTAGTCATCAAAATTTCAATTAGCCATGCATGTTGGTTAAGTAAAATTTGAAACCACATCACAGATTTGCTAATCAAATTGATCAAGCCCATTGCATGATCAACTGGGGACAATGGTCTGCGAAAACAGAAGTTCCTCTTACTAACTGAATTCCTGGAAGGAGAAAGTTAGTACCTGTCAATTTGTTCTCGGCCAGAAGCAGATGTTGAAGCGAAGTGAGGTTCCCCACACTCCTCGGTATTCCACCACTGAAATTATTCTCATTTAATTGTAGTAATACAAGAGTCTTGCATTCCCATATGAAGGAGGGAATTGGTCCACTGAGCTTATTGGAATGAAGAAAGAGCGCTTCAAGTGCGTGAAGATTGTGATGCATATACGCTGGAAGGCTTCCCGATAGACTGTTGTTAGACAAATTAATTGATCTCAGAGAAGAAATGTTGAAGATCAGTGATGGAATTTCCCCAGTTAGGAAGCTATCCTGCATATCCAGGTGTTGTAATTGTGTAAGGTTAGCAATTTCCAATGGAATTCCTCCTGCATGGAGAAAAATGAATCAAAGATTTGCTAAGCCCACGGTGGAAGGTACAACCACACAAATATAGAGAAGATATCCCTAATACAAAACAGAGTTTGTAGTTTAACGGCTGAGATATATTGGTAACTATCATTTGATCTTCTTGGTTTGTAATTATTTTAGCAGTGAAATAAAAGTTATTTTCTTGTCTCTTAATGGTATAAAACAATCGTGCATTGAGAAACCACACGTATGTATTTATCTCAAATTTTACATGTCACAACCGTTCCTTGACATGGCCATATTTTCTCCTTAATTTGTTCTTTCTGCATCGGTAGAAGCAACAGCCGTTCTCCAAGGAACGATCTTCAGTCTACCTAGTGGTTGGATTGCCTTCAGGAAATTCTTCACACTAGCAGTTGATTTGGACCCCCAAAGGGAATGGAGGAGGAAGGAATAAATACTTGACCTAAGAGAGAGGAGAGAAGAAGGAGAATGAAATATTTACTTACTTTACTTTTAAAAAAAAAAAAATCACTCTTTCTCATTTGGTTAGTTTTGAAAATTTAAGGAACTAAGTTAATCTTCTCACGAATGACCTTTTATCTTCTTATCTTTCTCCTAACTCTCCAATTTTAAAGCGAAAAGATACTAATGTGAAAGAAGTGTTGTATCACGGAAAGCGATGTGAAGGATCAGAATAATTATTTCTAACGGAAAATAGATAAAATACATTATCTCTCTAAAGCGGAAACAAGCAAGTGGCAGGAGTAGGACCAATTAGGGCCTTTGACATGACTCATTGCCACGTTCCCATCGAAGTACTAAAATGGCAAAAGGCTGCATGTCACAGCCTGGAGAAAGAGTTCAATCCGCCATAACTATGTCTGACCACGGTTCGGTTCTAAATCAAAATTCAACCATGGTCAATGATTCACAGGTTCACTTTTTGTATTTGGAATCGGACTGTACGAAAGTTCGAATAAAGTTTTCAGTTTTCATGAAATCGAAACCAGGAGTTTTAAAACCATGACGATTTTAGAACGGATGCTTTTTAAAAAAAAAAATCTTTGTTTAATTCCTTATGAGTCTTCTGTTGTGCCAAGTGAATCAAACAAAGGAGTGGTTGAATTAGACAACCACTCCACATGCATTGTTTTGAAGACGTTGGCCTATAAATAGGCATCCGGTGAAGAGCAACATACACCAACGAAAGGGAAGCTCTCGATGTAGAGAGCAAAAGCTTCAGAAAAATTGTGAGGGTTTGAGAATTTGAAAAAATTCTCTTGGTACTCTCTAGGTATTTTTCTAGATTTGGGGTGTGAGAAAAATATTATATTTGATATTGTGTGGTTGTAATAATTTTTCACATAGTGAATATTTTTCTCGATTGTCTTTTGACAACGGCCGTGGTTTTTCTTCGGTTTTGGAGTTTTCCATGTAAATCCTTATCTTGTTAGTTTTCTCTATAATTGCTTGATTATTATTGTGTATTCAAAGGTAGTGTGTGGGGTAATAGGGGATATTTTTTTCCCAACAACTGGTATCAGAGCCTTATTGGGGTATTAATATCTACTTATCGTATGCTCTGTGGTTGCCACTAAGGTGGACCCTCCATATCAGAAAATAAGTTAGATTATTATATACTTTATATATTAAGCCTACAAATACCTTTGGTGCGATGGAGTTTTAATGTGTGTTTTACACTAAAAGCACAGGAAAAATGTTAGCAACTAAATGTGATGTTGAGAAAAACTGTAAGAAGGGTGGAGCTGGTTCGGCGAATAGCTTCAAAGAAAAAGATAATGTTACCAATATCGTTTCCCAAGCAGAGGGAGATGATGAATTGTTTTAAAGACAAATATATGTCCTCATGGCATGATTGTTACCACTGGAGATGCCATGAAAGAGGACGTATGATTGTTAGCATGTTCACGAATTTGCACATGGGCATTGGTTGATGATTATGCAAGGTGTGTGATAGAATAAAGAACTGTCGATAGCTACTGAACTTACGGAAAATCAGCATGGAAGTTGCACAATAATTGTCGACATGAGGCGGTGAAATTCTTGAAGTTGATGTTAATTTCAAGTGGATATACTCTTTATGGTGGAGTATGATAACGTCTTCGTAGCAAAATGTTTATTTAATTTAGGTGGAGATTGTTGTGCCAAGTGAATCAAACAAGGGAGTGGTTGAATTAGACAACCACTCCACATGCATTGTTTTGAAGACGTTGGCCTATAAATAGGCATCCGGTGAAGAGTAACATACACCAACAAAAGAGAAGCTCTCGGTGTAGAGAGCAAAAGCTTCAGAAAAATTGTGAGGGTTTGAGGATTTGGAAAAATTTTCTGGATAGTCTCTAGGTATTTTTCTGGATTTGGAGTATGAGAAAAATATTGTATTTGATATTATGTGGTTGTAATAATTTTTCACATAGTGAATATTTTTCTCGGTTATCTTTTGACAACGGCCGTGATTTTTCTCCAATTTTAGAGTTTTCTACGTAAATCATTATCTTGTTAGTTTTCTTTGTAGTTGCTTGATTATTATTGTGTATTCAAAGGTAGTGTGTGGGGTAATAGGGGATATTTTTTCCCAACATTTTCATTTACCTCTACCTTACTTCTTACGGTAAGCTCTCTTAATTCCGTCATTTCTCTCTCTCTCCAATTTTTTACAAATATTTTTATGAGTTTCACTAAGACTCAAATCCAATTATTTCTCTCTTTCAAAATCTCAATCCTCTGTGTCATAGTAGGATAACTATTATAACTAAAATTAAGTTTAATTAACTCTCTTCTTCTTCCTCTTATATAATACATCATTTCTTTGACAAAAAACTAATAAAGAATTGTTTAGTAATCATAATCGAAACCATAACTATACCTAATTTTAGACGATTGTATTAAGGTTCCTCTTACTATTCACAAATTATAACTAACAATTCTAGCAGTGTAGTCAGGCCTAAGTATAACATTAATGTTGATCGAAAAGAAGCCTACAGCAACAAAAACCTGTGCCTCCTAAAAGGACTGCCAAAAGAAATGAAATGCCCCCTGTTGCCACAAGGCCCACAACTATGGCCTTCTAGTTGATTTATTCCCGTTTATCGGTCCTGTGAAGTTTCCAAATAGAAACATTGACCTCTAACAAGTACAAAGAGGCAACGTAACCAAATACATAGAATACACATACTAATAATTACTCTATAGTGATGTTGAGGATGAGACTAATACAGACAAAAGGCATTGAGTCCACCTTTAGCTAAAAGAAGAAAGATTCTGTTGCAGCAGCAGTATTTTAAAGCATAAAGAAGAACTCGACTAAGCATGCAATTAGACGAAGATAAGGTTCTTACCACTGTAGATGTTTCCTCCAATGAACAAATCCTTGAGATTTTTTAAGTACCCGAGTTCCGTTGGAATCCTGCCATTGAATTGGTTGAATGACAGTGAGAGCTGCTCAAGGCCTCTGCACTTGTATAAGTCTGATGGAATAGGCCCTTGAAATTGATTGTAAGAGAGATACAATCCTTTGAGATGGGGCAGATGACTGCACAAATCCAATGGCAAACTACCCGACAAGCTATTCCATCCGAGATTAATCTCTTCCAAGGAAGAAATGTTGAAGATTCCCGAAGGTATAGAACCACCAAGTTGGTTTTCCCTCAAGCTTAATTTCCTCAACATCAGAAGATCGCCAATCTCTGGTGGGATATTACCTTCCAGAAAGTTAGACTCTATATACAATGTCTCCAGCTTTGAGATGTTGCCAAGAGAAGGCGGGATCACACCCGTGAAGCTATTGTTGCTCAGAACCAAATGCTGAAGTTCCGGGAAGGTTCCAAACGATGGAGGCACCGCACCGGATAAGTTGTTAAACCCAAAATTTATCTCTTCCAAACCATGCAAAGAAGCAAGTTCGTTAGGGATAAAGCCTGAGAACTGGTTCTTGCTAATGTCAAGTGAACTCAAGAACGTGAGATTTCCCAAATGGGGAGTAATGGTTCCCTCAAGACTCCAGCCGGAAAGATTCAAGGCCATGACCCTTTGGTTGGTACCGCAAGAAACTCCAGCCCAGTTGCAAAATGAAGCATTGGAAGACCAATTTGACAAGAATTCATTTGGGTCGGCAGTGATAAGAGATTTGAGAGCAAGAAGAGCAGATTCATCACTACTCAAATTCTCAACTTTCTGTGATATGCATATTGTAGAACAAATTGCCATCAATACAACAGCGAAGATGAAACTATTTTTCTCCATCGATGGATGGGAACTGATCATTTCAAGTTTCCAAATCCAAAATCTATATATATATTTAATATTAATATATTAAATTTTAATAATATAATAATTTGACTGGCTGCCCAGATCCTGATTTAGAGGAAGCAAGGATGAGCTGTTACAATTCTTCCTTGGGTTATTGCAATTTTTCTTCACTGTCTTGTAGGCCTGGAAACTGATGAGCTGTTACAGCAAGGGAGGCTTTGGTGCAGAGACTTTGCCTACTGGGCATGGGCATGGTGGTGATGTCTGGAAAACTGTAGAAGTGAAGGCCTCGGTTGTCACTTCGGGGTGTGAGTTAACTTCGGAGATGAAGACGAACAAGAGGCTGGATTTGGCTTTGCTTTTAGCAACTGTTAGAGATGTTTTGCTTCAATAAAGACACAATGGCGGCAGCATCACAGTTGTTCAGTGAGATACATTCTCAAAAATTTTACATCAACTCTGGAATTTAGAATCTAAAAATCCTTTTATACAGTTAAACATCACTGCTAAAATGATAATTCATCATTATTGCAACAATTCCATGAAATCCAGAGCTTGATTTCATACAAAAACGTACAAGAATCAACCGGTCGAGCGGCACTGAATGTGTACCTGAAGAAAAGCAAATCGAGCATTGAAGTTTCATTGATTTTTCTCTAATCATTTGTCAAGAAAGGCACGCGAGAATTGTGATGCTTGCTGAAGGAGAGCGCTTTGATTGGGTCCTTTGATTAGTTGAAAACAGAGGGAGGAGTGAGCGAGGAGGAACCCTAATTTGCACTGGGATGTGAGTAAACCAGTCTGACAGATCAAACAGGAGTGATTCCTAAAACAAAGTCCATTCTGGAAACCTAATAGTAGAAGTCACCATCATAGCATATCAGTTTACGCCCAGAATACAAAACGTTAAAAAATTATTCCCAAAATTGTATAACAGTCAAATTTTGCACATGAACCCATTTCAAATGACTGATAATAATGCCAATATTTCTATTCAAAGCACACAAAAATCCGCTCATAATGCAGCAAAAGCCAGTTACCATAAAGATTGAAGCTTCGTGAAATTACTGGACTATGAGCGCTAGCCCGGATCATTGAAAATCTTGAATAAATTGAAATGGAAAGGATGAAAACAATACAAGGAGACAATTTGAAATGAACTGAACAAAATTAGCAGCAAACAAGGAAAGATCTAAACATTACAGTGTTAAAAATTATCACCTTAAATTGATTAGGAAATTGTGGCACACACTTGGAATCGGAGACCTGGAAGCGATTGAGATGGTTGACACAGAGAGGAAGGAGAAGCAATACACATCACCACACCAAACAAGGAAGGTAGTTTTTCTTTTTATCTGAAAATCAACGATAATAAAATCGGTGTTCTATTGTATATTAACAAACCATATATTTGAATATGGCTCATTTATTAAAAAATATAATTGGGAAATTTATCTTCGATAAAAACATTCTGAAGTCTCAATCCTTTGAATTCAAATGAAGATTTTTATTAAAAAAAAATATAAAATATCATCTTATCTAAATTCATGATGAACATTATAATTATAATTAATGGATTGAAAATATTATTTTAACTCTTATATTTAAAACAAACAAATCAAAAGATTAATAAAAAGAAAATATATAGTTATATATTTTAATTTTTATACTTTTATAAATATAAAAAAATTGAACAGATGTACAATATATATATATGTATATATATATATATATATATATATATAGGTTACGAAATGCTTCCGTCATAACATGTGATAGCATCCGTTCTTAACATGAATTTAAATGAATAAAATAATAATAAATATATTATTAAGATTTATTAATACTTAATAAGGTTTTAAAAAATTGTGAAGTCATAAATAAAAATTGTATATTTAACGCGTTTTGTTTTGTATCTATTCGTGCAACGCACGAGTATCAACCTAGTATATATATAAAAGTAGTTGCGGAGAGCTGTCATTGAGACACATGGTAGTGTGTTATTTTGACACTTGGCAAAAATAAATTTTAGAATTTTAAAAAAAAAATAAAGAGGTGATATAAATTCAGATTAAAAAAAAGGGAAGAGTCATATGAATGAATCTTATCTAAATATTAAGGAACGATGAATCTGGGAGTCCATTTCTAACTGGGATGCTTCCACTGCCAACGTATAATTATCTTACTCAATTAAAAAAAAAGGTGAAAAGTCATATGAATGAATCTTATCTAAATGTTAATGAACGATGAATCTGAGAGTCTATTTCTAACTGGAATGCTTCCAGTGTCAATGTATAATTATGTTGCTTTTTAAAAATATTTGTTTTAGATTATATTTTATTTTTATTTTAGAAATTAAAATATCTTCTAAAATATATAAAAGTAGTTGCGGAGAGCTGCCATTGAGACACGTGACCGTGTAATGTGGCAAAAATGAATTTTAGAATTTTTTTTAAAAAATAAAGAGGTGATATAAATTCATATAAATTTAGATGAAAAAAAAAGGTAAAAAGTCATATGAATGAATCTTATCTAAATGTTAAGTAACGATGAATTTGAGAGTTCATTTCTAGTTGGGATACTTCCACTGCCAACGTATAATTATCTTGCTCAATTAAAAAAAATGTGAAAAGTCATATGAATGAATCTTATCTAAATGTTAATGAACGATGAATCCGAGAGTTCATTTCTAACTGGGATGCTTCTAGTGCCAATGTATAATTATCTTGCTTTTAAAAAATATTTATTTTTTTATTATATTTTTATTTTAATTTTAGAAATTAAAATATCTTCTAAAATATTGATGTCATTGACTTCTTATATTTTATATGTGTATTATAAAATATATCTATATATTTCTTCACGTGTTTATAAGTAACCTTCAAATAAAAAAATAATTAAAAACATTAAGAAAAAAATTATTCACCCCGAGCAATATTCGGACCTCATACCTAGTATATATAGATATTCCCACATACATTAAAATTATATGAGTGAATGAACCCCACGTGTATTTGTGCCTAGTTTGACTCTAGAACTTCTCTTGCGGGGGAAACATTGCTATCAATTAAGGCACATTATTTATAATAATTTACACAGTTATAATTTATTTATAACATTATACTTTTTCTCATGATGAAATGTTTATTTTAATAACTATGACTTCTAATTGAAATTTTATTTTAACCTTAATCGCTAACTATCATTGTACATTTTTATATAAATATTAAAGTGTTATATTTTTTATATAAACAGTGAAGATCTTTTTATGTTAATAAAATTAGAAAGGGGTCTTACCCCTTATTATAGTACTTATTTACTCTTGTGATATGCCCTACATAAGATACAAATTAAATAATTAATAGTGATTTCAGAGGTATCAAATATTATAAAAGCATATTTATAAATTATATTATACTTTCTCTCTTCAATATATATATATATATATATATATATATATATATATATATAATTACGTTAGGCATGGCTCCTAATAGTTTTGATCATTTATCATAGCTGTTATCTGTAATATATTTTATGTTGATGAGCCTAATATTAGGAGTGATAATGGAATGAATTTTGGCTGTTTAGTTGATACGATTGTGGTTAGTAGAATATTAATACCGAACTATTTTTTTTTTTTAGGCCTAAAAAAGGAACAGATTTTCTAATACGAAGGGAAGGGATCTGCCATCTATCTAAGTTACATAAGCCTCTTGCTTCAGTAGGCAATTCCGTAAAGAAGTAGAATGATTGGGACCCTTGAATGGAGCACCCTAGATTTGCCAGATAATCCGCTACTCTATTGGCTTCCCGAAAGACATGAGAAAAAGTGAAAGAACGGAAACTCTGCCGCACCAGCTCTATTTTCCTAAAGAAAGTATGTACTTTCTATGAACAAGCTATCTTCCCTTGTAATTGATGAACCAGAAGCTGATTGTCCGACTAAACCACAACGCTATTACAATGAAGACGCTAGAACTATTTAAGCCCATAGTAAATGGTTTGTGTTTTTGCTTGGTGATTTGAAGAGTGGCCAATATTCTTCGAAAACCCAAAGATGATGTTGCCAGTTGAGTCGCGCACAATTACTTGACCCTGAAAGGCCTTGGATTTCCTTTGCAGGCACCATCAACATTAATTGTAATCATATTAGATTTAGACTAAGTAACGGGAATGCTTCGAGGTGGCATGGGAACTTTCTAGCATACAGAAGTTCCATGGATCTGCATGCCATTCAGCCGCCGAATTGGATGAATCTGAGACCAATCTGCAATAGCCTTAAGAACCCTTTTTCCCAACTGAAGTGGAACAACCTTAGTTCCATTGAACAAAACCTCATTACGATACTTCCAAGTCTCACATAAGAGCTCCGCAATGAAGAGTCTCGCATACTCACGGACCGAAAGGGGAGAGAACCACCAAGAACAAATAAAGGAAGGCATGTCTACAACGGCAACTTGTATCTATAGAGAATTTGCCTCAGCCTGCCACAAGGGAACAATCACTAGACAGTCCTTAAAAAGATGAATCACCGTCTCACACCCATTGCCGTAGAGGCTACATCTAGAGGCTAAAGAGAAACCCATGCAAGATAGAACTGAATCCAGATGAACAAAATTATTTGCCAATTTCCACATAAAAATTCAAACTTTTCTGGGGAGGCTAGAATTCCACAAGGTTCTTAAAAACTCTATTTTTTATTGTTTTCCACGAAGGAGCTCATAAGCTGAGGAAATGGAAAACACCCTCGAAGGAGTTAGGTCCCAAATGTGCTTGTTCTGTCCACGCATTGTAATCTCTGGAGGCAGCTCGGAGAGAATCAATTGCGCCACATTTGGAGGCATAATCTAATGAATGATATCAACTCTCCAGAATCCATGCCTAACTACTTCACCAGTTGCATGTTATGCTGAATAACCCCTTCATGCATATCTACTAATTGTCCCAGAGAAGACCACTTATCAAACCAGAAGGATAGGGAACCAGATTGCGGGATGAACACCAAATGATCCTCAAAGATGTGGGATACTTTGAGCATTGTACGCTAGCAAAGCGAGGACATAGGAAACCTGGGCAGAAAGAGGGGGTGATTATCCAAGGAGTTGTATTTGGCATTCATAAACTTAGCCCATAAAGTATCCTGTAACCGGAACCGCCACCAGCATTTCATTGCAAAAGCTGTAGCCGTATTACTCAGAGATCGTATACCTAGGCCATTTTCCTCAACCGGGTAACACAACAATTTCCAACTACGCCAATGGCGACGAAGGCCCTGCTCTGATTTTCCCCAAAAAAAAATTGGCCGGCTGCTTCTCAATGTTTGCTAAAACTCCTGAAGGTGGGAATAATGCTGAAAGTATGTATAGAGGGATGGAATTAAGAACCGATTTTATGAGAGTCAGTCGCCCCCGAAGCTCAGATTTATGAATCTCCAATTATGCACCCAAGACACCACTTTGTCTATGAAAGGATGATAAAGAATCCTCTTATTACGACCTTTAAAGATAGGACATCCAAGATAAATAAAAGGCATTCTTTTCCTGGTGAAACCAAGTTGAGACTGAATCATCGAGCCCTTGAGCGACGGCTCCTTGTCTGAAATAACAAACGAGCTTTTCCCCTTGTTGACTTGCTGGCCTGAAACACCTTCATAAGTAGCAAAAAAGTTAGGAAAATTCTTAGGTGCACCCGATGCACGTGAACCGAGTGTTTTGAGAACTTGTACCACTCGCAACAGAAATTGTACACCAAATTCTGTATACAACATTATCAGCGGGTGGTATAAGTGTCCAAACCTAAGAATTTTCCATAAAGTTAGAGACTGCCCATAAATTCCTCTTGGTGGCAACCGTGAACACAATGGTGTTGTCCGCATAACTGAGGTGCAAAACTGTGATACATCTGGAGGGCAAAGAAAATAGGAGAAATTTGCCCAATGAAATATAAGCATTCAGGCCTCCTGAAAACAGCTCCTAGGATAATAGGAAAAGGTATGGAGAGAGAGGGTCCCCTTGTCTTATTCCCTGCAAGGATTTGAAAAAACCGACTTGCCTTCCATTGATCAAAACAGAGAACCAGCAATTGTTTAAAATATTATTGACTAGCTGCAGAATATGATCACAAAAACCAAACCTCCTCATAAACTGGATGAGAGTTTGCCATGACACTCAATCAAAAGCTTTAGCCATATCCAATTTTAAAATGATATTTCCTCCTCGAGTTTTCCTATCAATAGAGTGTGCCATTTCCTGAGCCAGCAAGATATTGTCCGTAATGCTTCTTCCCTGTAAAAAACCACTTTGGTTAGCAGAAATCAGTTTTACCATCAATGGAGCTAGGCGGTTAGCAAACACTTTAGTAATGATTTTGTTACTAAAGGTGCACAGACTGATTGGTCTAAAATCTACAAAAGTTTGATAATTGACCTTCTTGGGAATGAGTACCAAAAGAGTGCTGGAAAATGATCTTGGCATAGAGATTCTTACAAAAAAATCCCTTACGGCAGCAACAATTTCCTTGTCAACAATTTCCCAGCAATGAGTAAAGAAGAACCCTGTGAACCCATCCGGGCCGGGGGAACTGTTTCTGTCTATAGAGAACACTGCATTTTTAATCTCCTCATAAGAAGGAAGCGTGCAAAGCAAAGAGTTATCCTCCTGAGAAATCAGCTGAGGGATGAAATCCAACAATTCACCTGTGGCGTCCCGAGATTGAGAAGTAGGAGATAAAAGATCCTTGAAAAACAATTCTGCATGCTCCTCAATTTCCTCTTGGGAAGAGAGAAGCTGGTTAGAGTTGTTACGGATTTGGGAGATCCGAGTTTGCTAGCGCTTAGACTGACAGTATGAATGGAAAAATTTTGTATTCTCATCTCCTTCCTTGAGCCATTTCATACATGCCTTATCTCTCCAGAAAGTTTCCTCCGCCTTTAGATAAAAAGCATATTGCACTTCCGCCTGACGGAGCGCTACCTGATTAGCTGAATCGCAAGACTCATCGTATAAAAACTCCAGTCTAGTCACCTCATCTTCTCAATAGCCAATAGAGGAGAAGACACTTCTGAACTTCATTGTGTTCCACTCCTTCAAAGCAGCTTTAACCTTGGCCAGCTTCCTATGTAGGATCTGCATACCATTTCCATATTCCTCTATTTGCCAGGCCATCTTTACCACATGCAAGAAATCTGCATGAAGAGCCCATATGGAAAGAAATTTGAACGGCTTAGGAGAATCCGATGGAGGGATAAGTTGCACCGAAAATAATAAGGGACAGTGGTCAGATCCAGTACGATGAAGGTGGGAAACCTGGCTTGCATGAAAAAAGGATGCCCACTCTTGGTTAATCATAACTCTATCTAAACATTCCAGATAAGGCCGATCCCCTCCACGAGACCAGGTGAATCTACTGCCTGAAAAATTACAATCCTCTAACCCCCATAAGTGACGAAAATCATTGAATTCTGTGATGGCCAGAAGTGAAGGCACCCTTGTACCTGCATACTCATCTACCTTGGAAATAACATTAAAATCTCCTGCTAGCAACTAAGGACCCGAAACGGATTGAGCATTAGAACCCAACTCCTCCCATAATATCCATCTAGCTATCCGACTACATGTAGCGTATACAAAAGCAAGGTGAACAGAAGCAGTTCCAAATAGAGCTATGGAACCAGTCAGGAAATGATCTGCACAATGCGAAACTTCGAATTGAAGGTTATCTTTCCAGAAGCACCAAAATTTTCCAGAGTCTGTGTTCGCATGTCTAGGAAAGCCTAGACGATACGCATAATTGGCTATTTGAGTGATATCTAACATAGGTTCAATAATAATCAAAAGTTCTAACAAATGCAATCTGACAAGCTTCTTAACACGTCTAAAAGAGATAGGGGCAGCCAGCCCTCTAATGTTCCATATAAGAAATTTATTCATTGTGGTGAGTAGCAAGAAGGCAATTTGAACTTAGCTCTTCGTGCTGGTTGTATTTTCCTGGGCAGCGGAGTTTTATCTGGCGAAGATCGGTTGCCTTTAGCTTTTGAAGCCTTCAGAGAATCAACATGTGTTCTCAATTCCTTTGCAAATGCTAGTTTGAGGACCTTGGGAATGGTTGAATCGGAAGCATAGCCCTCATCAATCGCAATAGGGGCCTGTGTCGTAGCCAAGGTGATATCATCCCTAGTTGTCATAAATGGAGGATGATCTGTGGGAAGGGTGCTAAATGACGACTGCAATTGTAAACTTGCTTTTGGAGGCTGAGAAAGTTCAACCTCTTGAGACAGTGCCGCTGTTTCTCCTGCAAACTTGCTGCTTTCTCTGTAACCTTACCGCTTCCTCCTGTAAACTTGCAGCTTCGTTAACTGATTGTGAAGATAATACCCTAGCAGCGCATGTGTTCTACAGATCCGAGTGAGCCTTGACAATGTTATGAATGAAGGTTTCTACCAATGGAGCCCCTTCTACAGGCGATTCTGTTCGAACAGTTGCCTTGATGGCCAAAGCTTCTGAGTATTCCATGGGGGGTTTTTTATAGGAATCCATCGCTGGATTGTCTTTTCTGATATCAAAGGTTTAGTCTTTGGATCAATCAACGTCGCTGGAGGAGAGGGTTTTGGGGTCCCTGTTCCGCAAACATGGCCTAGCAGCTTGCATGCTAAACAGTAGAGAGGGTTATTCTCATATACCATCTCCTGGTAGAATCCCTCCGTGTGTGAACCTAACCAGATTCTTGCAGGCAACTTCTTTTGGAGATCTGCTTCAACGCAGACCCTAGCCACACTGGGCCGTGTAAGGTTTGTTGTAGCATCATCAATTTTTAGTGGCCTACCAATTGCTGAAGCCATTGCAAACAAGATGGATTTAGAGAAGAATTGAGCGGGAGATTCTCGAAAGAGATCCATATGGGGACTACAAATGGGTCTTCCGTGACATGAAAGTTTGGTGTCCATTTTACAATCCTCATCACTGAACCGGAGAGATACCATTGCAGCTTAAGCCATAGCCGAATGTAATCCTCTTCAAGGGTGGGTCGGATTAAGATATACTTGTAGTCAAGAACCCCTATTTTTACCTCACCTTTGAGATCCATTGTGGCGAAGTCCCTGCGGATGCTTTCCAGAGAGGGGCGGCCTTTTTGAAACTTACCAATAAGGGCCAACTTAAAGGATTGAGAAAGATGTTCGATTCTTTGGCTGTGAAAAGAAGGGCAGGCTCTCCCTTATGGAGAGAGATGGGTTTGATATTATGTGAAGAAGGAGAAGGCCCGGAGCAGAGAGAGGCAAATGAGCGTCTCCCCCAGCTAGAATCCGGCGTGGAAGATTCCTCTGGCGGCTGAGGAGCCGCCATGGGAGCGAACTGGGAATCCAAGATGCCCAAAAAGGAAGGTTCCTTAGGGAGCAAAATCCCTATACAATCCTATTAATACCGAACTATAATCGTTCTTTTAACATGTATTATAATCGTATTATAAAATTTGGATAGTGTTAGAAAAAAAATCTACACACTACTCATTGATAAAACTCTAATTATTCTTTCCACAAGAATTTCTTCAAACTTCTCTCTTTCTTTTCTCTCACAATTTTCTCTAATCGTTCTTTCACTAATATTTCTTTTACAAAATAATAGTGTATTACAAGTTTAGAGAGTAGTTTCATTTATAGAGCTCTTAATTAGTGGAATACATAATGGAATATATCATCTTCCATAATACATCATGGAATACATTATCTTCCACTAATCTTAATTAATAGTATCTTCACTACATGATCGACATCCATAAAAATCCATAATTAGTGGAGCTTCCACTAATTCACAATATATCATAACAAATCGCGTATAAACTGTTTATTTTACTGACATTAGTTGATCAAGCAATAAAATATTACTCAATAATTCTTTTGGTTATATAAATTATTTCTTTAATTTGAACAATACATATCCAAGCCTAAAATTGTTAAGCCAAATTAGTCCCTTCCTCTTCTTTTTCATATAATGTTTTAAGTCTTACAGGGATTTTAAAATAATTAAAAATAAGTAATTATTTATTTTTATTAATCATCTAAACAAGAGGATTACTCAATATTTCACCTATCTTGCGCCGTCCTTGTCTAATATTGCAAAAAGTATTAGAGTTTAGTGTTTATTTTTGTTATAAAAAAATTGTCAAACTAATTTTTTTTTGTGATTAAAATTTTTTACGATTCAATCTTTGACGTATTACTCTAAAAAAACAATAGACAAAATTGATTTTTTTTTTTTTTATTTGCCAATTTGCATTGAAGTTGAAATACCCGACGTGCACCCATTGGTTTTTTCTTAAATCGTATTCCCACAGGTAGCGCTAGTATTCGTCATCAGTATCACCATAACCAAAATCGTCCACCGAATATGACTCAATACCGGCGGCTACAACTTGTCATGAGCCTCAAAGTCTACGAATGTGTATGAACTCTCATAATGTAAGTCGACCTGGGGTGGGTGAAGATCCACCTGATTCAAGAATTGCGTTGCTCCTGGTTCCTTGTTCTCTCCTCCGTGTAGAACCACATATTTGTTATCTTAGATCATCATCTAATGAACCCTTTCTGCAATTATTTCTGCAATTATTTCATCTCTCCTATTGGATGAGTTCTCCCTCTCCCATGCAAATTTTAAAACACTGAGACTGCAGCTCACTGATACCATCTCCTCCACCCTACACAGTTCACCGCCTTCTGCAAATTGTTAGCTCCTTCTCAAACATTTTCAGTATACTCAAATCGGTTTTCCATCATGTCCCATATTGTCACAGCACCACCTTTACCATGCAAACTACAGATTCTGTGAATATTGATCCAACTGGTACCGTCTTCCTTTCCCCTACCAATCGGACTGAGTCCAATTCTCTAGTTTCCACTCTGGTCCTCAGGATCTTATCTAACAAAAGGTATGATCTGCGGACAGTTCGATCGATTCTAGCAGCAGCTTGGAAGCTGAGAGAACCTCCGGTATTCTCCTTCCTTGATGTTAACACTTTCCTTGTTTCATTTGCTTCCAATGCGGATAAGAGTGACACTGAAAAGCATGCTAGCCTATTTGCACGTCCTTTAGTTTTTCTTTGTTCGAGAGAAGGTATGGCTACTCAGGGAAGCAAAATATTTAATTAATATTTAACAGTACAGCTAATAAAGCAAGTTTGAAATTGCCAGTCCTAGCAGTTGATAAAGCTAGTTTTTTTTGGGAATTTAATTTAAAATTAAAGACTAAGGAGTTGAGATTGGGTACGTCCCCCATCTCCGATCACTATCCTTTTTTTGTGTAAGTAAAATATTATCTATAAATATTAGAAATATTACAAGATACATAAAAAGAAATTCTTCTCTTTTCACAAAACACTGCAAGGAAGAAGAAGAAACTGGGGAATATATCTGAAAAATTATAAGTTTTTGTCTGTAGGCTGTGACATTATAATTCCTAGAGATATACTTTACTCTTTATAAATTTTTTTATCTTAAAAGAGATAGGACAACATCAATAGTAGTCTTACCAAACTATTCTTCCGACAAGAATTAATGGTCATTTAATACTTTGCTACATTTAGTGAATCTCTTTCAAAGATAACTTGGGACGGTCAAATTCTACGATTACACAAATGGCGTTGAGGGCAGCAATAGCTTCTGCAACAAAGGAGAGTAAGGAGCTCCAATCCTTGATTGATTAGAGACAAAATTATTTCCGTTGACTCAAGGTCAAGCGAGAAAGTAGAGTCCAACAAACCAAGCAAGAGAAGAAAAAAAAAATTCTAATTAAACCTAAATTGTGAAATAAAAGTAAAAAAAAAAATGTAGAGAAAAATTCAACAAATTCAATTTGAAAATCTAACAGATTGATAATAAGATAATAAAATCTTTGAATACAACTCCAAACAACAAATAAGATATAATATTAGAATACAATATCAATAATAATGAAACACGATAAATCAATGGCCAATTCTTCAAAAAACTAAATCCTCCGTTGCAATTTCACTTGCACGAGAAGACTTCTAAAATACAAGTTTTATTCAATATCAATTGTAACATGTACTTTTTCCAAAATGAATAGAATGCATCACCTGGAAGCCTGAAGAAAGAACAAAAAACTTTGTGAAATTGTGCAGTTTTCTCATCGTTTTCTTGATATGGAGCTCCAGTACTAATGTAGACAATTGTTTTTTCTTTTAAGTTGCAAAAGGTTTTGAAAGTAAAGTTCATTTGTGTTATGAAATTGATAAAGTGATTGTTTATTTTTTTTTATACTATCCATTTATCATAAAAATAGATGTGACTATTTAATTTTTGAGATTATTTACTTATCTAAAAGATAAATATCACTGTTCATTTTTTTAAAGATTATTAATATTATAGATAAGATAAGATAAGATTGTATTTATTAGATTCATTTATTATCCTTTAGGATGATATATCTAAACCTCTAGAAATAAGGTTTTTCGGTAAGTGAATAATATAATTAATTTGAATTTAAGAAATTATCTTATTTCTCTTTCTTATAGTTTCTCTACTTTACATTTTTTATATTTTATTTTTTGATTCAATATTGAATCGAATTCACAATATATTATCAATATGAGACTCTACCAAAGTTGTTGCAATGCAAATTATAATCAAGCCAATACTACTGAAGTTATTTTGCAAGCCGATATTATCGAAGTTACTTTTTTTATTCTCATAATCGAGTAGCCTAATTTTTTAAGTTTCTAAATAAGAATAAGAAAGGTACTCTTTCTTTTGATTTCGTATTAGTATGACACCAAACTTGATTACAACTCTTGATATCACTGGGAAAAATAATTTATCCTGGACATTAGATATTAAAATGCGTTTAGCTATAATGAGTTTGGCAAATGCCATTGTAAAAAGAAATCCATCATCATCACAAAAATGATGCTAAATTTATGATTTTTTTCCCATCATCATCTTCATAATGATTTAAAGTGAAACACCTTACTATGAAAAATTTACTTATTTTGTGGACTAATTTGAATGAAAGACTTGACCACTAAAAAATAGTCGTCCTTCCAAAAGTACGGTGTGACTGGATGCATTTACATTTGCAAGATTTCAAACCTATTAGTGAGTAATATTTTTGCGATGTTTAAAATTAACTCGTAGTTAAAATTGTGTAGAGAAAATATTACTGATAAAGATATGTTAAAAAAAATATTCTCTACTTTTCATGCATCAAATGTGCTCTTGTAGTAGCAATATCGAGAGAATGGATTCAAGAAATGTGCAGAATTAATACCCTACCTCCCTGTAAACAAAATAATGAATTATTAATGAACAATGATTAAGCTCAACCAACAGGTTTTACTCCATTTCCATAAGTGAATGTTGTTAGTGCTTATGATTTTGGCACAAGAAGAGGTTGTGATCGTACTCGTGGCCACGGCCATGGAAGTGTATGCACTTTTAATATTTTCTTTTATATTTTATATTTTCAGTATTGTAATAATAATTAGTATTTAAAATTTTTATTTTATTATTTGAGTATTTAAGTTTATAAATATTTTGTTATGCCCAGATGGCTATTGTTTCATTTACTGGATTCAAAAATAACATTGAAGATATATGTCTAATTGATAGTGGTATAACACACACCATATTAAACGATAGAAAATATTTCTCTTACCTAAAGAAATGAGAAACAAATGTTAATACTATTAGTGATAGTGTAAAATAAATTGAGGGTTCCAAAAAACCTAGCATATTATTATATGGAAGAACAACTATTATTATTCATAAATCACTATTTTCCTCAAAATCTCAAAAAAAAAATTATTGAGTTTTAAAGATACTTGCCAAAATAGATATCATTTGAAACAATGGAAGAAAATAGTTTTGAATATCTCTATATTACTCAAATATGTTCGGATAAGAAATTCTTATTAGAAAAGTTACCATTTCTTTCATTCGACTTATATATAGCACAAAAACCCATACAATTGAAGTGCATCATTCAATAAACTAAAAGTTTATTGATTTTGCTACCTTTATCATTTGATATGACCGTTTAAGATATCCAGGAGTAATTATGATGTGAAGAATAATTGAAAATACGTATGATCATCATCTGAAAAATCAAAAGATTTTTACTTCAAACAAATTTTCATGTATTGCATGTTCTCAAGGAAAATTAGTTATTAAATTATCTTCATCAAAAGTGGAGTTTAAGTCTCCAATATTTCTAAAAAAGCCCCAATTCATCCACCATATAGGCAATTTATATATTTTATGATTTTAATTGATGCATCGACCTGATGATCATATATCTATTTATTATTAATTCACAACCTACCATTTGCGAGATTACTTACCCAACTCATTTTCTTAAGAGTATAATTTTCAAATTATCCTATTAGATGAATCCATCTAGATAATGCTCAAGAATATTCCACCTATAGCTTTGATGCTTATTGCATGTCGATTGGTATTACTATTGAACATCCAATAAATCATGTTTAAACCTATGATAGTCTAGTTGAATTATTTATTAAAATATTACAATTAATTGTTAGACCATTACTAATGAGAACAAATCTCCCTATATCTACTTGGAAACATGCTATTTTGCATGATGCAACACTTGTGCGTGTAAGGCCAATAAGTTATCATAAATTCTTTCTCTTACGATTGGCTTTTGATTCAGAACCAAATATTACTCATTTGATAAATTTTGGGTGTGTTGTATTGTTGGGAGATATGTCCTCTTAGACTAGGTTTCTGATGTAAATATCGAATATTTTAATAAAAGAATTTATTTTCAGAAATTGTTTGTGAATTTATAATTTTATTTGTGCACAATTATATTTGGAAAAGACCCATTGTGTGGTCCATGTGAATGGAGGTCTTTCACAGTAAGGTATGGATCACGGGTTACTTAACACATAAACATGTGTTCTTAACCGATTGATGAGAATGGGAATCTCATCATGTCTAAGTTATTATGTTGTGAATTCTAAATAGGGAATGGCTTACCTTTAACCAGTGAGTAGTCCACTCACTTCACGACATAAGCGTATTTCGAATACGTAGAATAGGACCTGTAGTAGTGGTTTCTAAAAGTACTATATGGTATAAACCTAGACTACTACCGCTATGGTGTGGACTAGTACTCTACGACTTGAGTATGAGTTGGTGGTTTGATGAAGCTGGAATCATATAAACTTTGATATGCTATAGTTGAGGTTCTATCGTAGGGCCAATATACTTGCATGTTGGGTATGTATGACTAGTTAGTTAAGACAGACTTGTACAAGATAGTTTCTATACTATATCGCCTCTTGTAGTTGTCTGAATGATTTAAATATCCAGGGCCCTGGGAAACATAATTTGGATGTTTGCTTTAGAGTAGCACCCTTGGAAAGCGGAAACAATCCAGGAGGTCATGGATTATTTGACTAGAGGCCTAAGGATGGTAGATGTCATTTAGAGAGGTGTTAGTACACTTCTTCCTCTCTAAATGTACGGCGATGTATAGAGGGGTATTTTAGTCATTACACCTGTAGGTCGGAGACTTTGCTAACGTAGCACTGTCCTTGGTGGTCAATATTTCCTTTTGGTGATATTAGAAAATATTTAAAATGCAAAATACAGTTATCTATATGGCAAGGGTATTTTGGCATTTTAGTAGCCAAGGCGGTGTGTCTTTTGGTCTCAGTATAGACCGTGAGTCCTAATTAAATACGGGCTAAGGAATTGATCTTAAATTAAATGGAATTTATTTTATTTAACTAGCTTGATTTAATTATTGGGCTATAATAAAATAAAGGTCCATGGAGAGAGAATTAATTAAATTAGTTTAGTGGGTTAATTAATTATTCAGGGCATTGGTCCAATTTGAATAATTAAAGATTAATCTGGGACTAAACTAATATAGGCTTATTAATTAGACTAGTTTATTTGGGCTAGAAAATTAATTATTAATTGGGTCATTAGGTTGGTTCTAATTAGAATAATTAATTAAGCCCAAAAGGTTAAACTAAGAGTCCAATGACCCAATCCAGTTTAACCTAGGGTTTTATTTGTGTTATGTTAAACAGGAGGATTGGAAACAACATGGTTGACACACAGAATATACACTCTCTGAGACGGCTTCTTCTCTGGGAAAAAGCCAGACGTCTCTCTCCCTCTCTCTCTCTAGAAAAAAAGTTCCTTAGTCTGTAGTCGTTCACCAAACGGATTTAGGCAGGCCATATACTGGAAGATTGAGGGATTGGCGTTCACCTACATTCAAAGACGGAGTAGGAAACTTGCCGAAATCGCACCAGTAGCTTCCACCAACACACCTACCTCGGTTGAGCACGTTCCGGTCCAGCCAACTCTTAGAACGAGGAAAAGAGGTAAAAAATTTTAACCTTGGAATCCGAACAGAGCCTAACCGGCGCCAGCTAGGGCTGCCGGAGCCGGCGCCGGCCCTATTCGAAAATCCCCTGTTCTTGTTTTTTTCCAGTTTTTTGTTCTTCGCTTCCGCTGCGTGCCCTGTGTTTTCCGTTTTCTATGCCTTCAATTGGTATCAGAGCATGAAGGTTTTGTGAAAATATAGGAAGCATGTATCTAGATGAATAAAACTGGACACATATGTGTGTTTAAAATTGTGATCCTTCGCTGTTTTTGGAATGGATAGATTCTCTATTAAACCTTGCAGGTGGAGGTATAGGAGATTTGTAATTTACTGTTTTTCTTAGCAAATCGTGTAAGCCCAATGTTTATGGGTATAGGCGATTGTTGGTTTTGGTTGATTTCATTGTATTTGGTTTGAAATCGGAGAGCCATCGAAGCCAGAAGCTGTGCAGAAAAACAGGGGAAATTCGAAGGAAAAAAAACTGCAGGATCAGGCGTCCAGACCGGAACTGGCGCCGGCTTGGGGTGCTGGAACCAGTGCTAGCTAGGGTCTGGAAGGCCGGTCAGCGCTGGTTTCTTGTGGGTCCTAGTTCTGTACGGCGGGTGCAGTGGACCACAGTGTAGTTGAGTGCATGATCCAGTGCGGCGGGTACAGTGGACCAAGGAAATTTTTTTAAAATTTTTCCTTGTAAATTTTTCTTGCAATTTCTTTTTGGTTTTAGGGTCCATACCAGGCGAAGTTAATATTTTGCAATAGTTAATATTCAAGGAATATTTTTGCATGAAAAATATTAGGAAGGGATTTTAGGATTAAACAAGATAATTAATTAATTAATTAATGTGTTTAATTCTATTATCTGGGTACTTAGGTTTAAAAATAGAAAAGCATGAAAACGTCTACTGTTTTCTAGCATGCTATTTATTTTTGTACCTATGAACACGTTTTCTCAAAGACCAAAGTCTTTGGGAATGTTTTTGACAAGGGAAATATTTTTTTACAAATTAAATGGTTATTTTAACTTGAACAAAAATTAATCCTTAGATATTTTCTCAAAAGATTTAATTCTTGACATAGAAAATATATTGGATTTAGATATTTTTGTAAGGTTAAAATAGAAAGCCATTTTGTTTTATTTTGGCACAAGAAAAATTGTTTTGTTAAATAAACTTGAGACTAAAGTCTCTAGAAAGTTTTAATTGAAAATTTTTTGAAATTATTAAGTTTTTAACTTAAATAAAATTAGTCCATAGGAAAAAACTCTCAAAGGATATAAGCCTTGACATAGAGATTTTTATGGACTTAGACATTTTATTTTTGAATTAAGGGAAAAGCTTAATGGAAATTTTCAAAAGGATATTTTTCAGGAAAATCCTTGTTTTAAAAGACTAAGTGGGAGAGGGGTTCCAACGGCCTCACGGCTTCCATCACGATCCTCATTAGAGATCGTGGGTCCCCTCGCGTCACTCTGGGAGTGAACCCGTATAGAATGGGGATACCACAAGGATCTAGATCTAATGGAGGGATGCAATTAATAACCCGGGGCACGTACTATGATTGGCTAGCCCCTCGTTGGAGGTTATAGTGCGAGGTATGTCCATAGGAAATGAGAGAAAACGACCATCCCCTCAATGGAGTTATCTTCTAGATCATTAGCTAGAAGGAAAATTAATTTGTGGTAGTTAACACACTTAGCTTAGGAAACTATTAATTTTTCCAAGAAGCTATGTCAGTTTTCCTAAGAGCCAAATTAATTATTATCAGTTTTGATAATAAGGATAAAGTGCACATATTTGTTTTGTTTTCACAAATTGAATCTTTTTCTTTTATTTTTCGATTTTTCAGAAATGGTGGGAGGCTCTTTTAGTCCATTGACCGTTTTTCTCAAAGAGAATAAGCTAACGTGACCAAACTATGTGGACTGGAAAAGGAACCTGGACATAATACTCACAGCGGAGGAATATAAGTATGTCCTGTACGAAACCTGCCCTGTTATCGGGGAGGGTTCACCGCCGAGGAGCGTGAGGCTGAGAAGGCATGGAAGAAGGCCGACGAGATGGCTTGTTGTTACATGTTTGCTTCCATGTCTAATGTGCTCTAGTCCAAACATGAGCACATGACCACTGCGTATGATATAACTCAATCGTTAGCCACGATATTCGTGGATAAGAGCCGGCCTGCAAGGCAGGAGGCTCTTCGAACCATCATTAACACTAAGATGGCTGAGAGAGCATCAGTTAGAGAGCATATGCTCAAGATGATTACTACTTTCGATGAGGTAGAAATCTTAGGGGCTGTCATTGACCCCGAGAGCCAAGTGGACATGGTTCTCGAATCTCTACCAGGTTCCTTTACTCATTTCAAGTTGAATTACAATATGAACAAGTTAATCATGGGTTTAACTGAGTTCATGAAGGAGCTCCAGATGGCGGAGAAGGTCATGAAGCCATAATATAAGGCTACGATTGCTAAGGCTTCATCTTTTAGAACTGGGCCCAAGCCCAGAAAATTCAATAAGAAGAAGGGGAATGCAGCGGGCTAGCCCAAGACCCAACCCAAAGACAAACCCAAGGGCAAGTGCTTCAAATGTGGACTGAAGGGACACTGGAAAAAGGAGTGTCCGAATCTTCAAGCCAAGATAAACCCCATAGGTAATGTTTTCTATCTAGAGTCTATATTAATGGTTGGATCAACTTCCACTTGGATTGTTGATTCATGAGCCACTGATCACATCTGTAACTCCTTGCAAGGGTTTAAAAAGATTAGAAGACTCCAGAAGGGCGAACTTGGACTACGTGTGGGAAATGGAGCACAAGTTTGGGCCCTTGCAGTGGGAGAGCTGGATCTTATTTTTTATTTTAATAGAATAGTGGTTTTGAAAGATATTTTATATGTACCTGGATTTCATCAGAATTTGATTTCAATTGCAAAATTTAAAAATCAAGGATATTATGTATCTTTCTATTCTGGTATTTCTATCAGTAGAGATGGAGAAATTTTATGTACTGGGCACATGTATGGGAATCTATTTTTCTTAAATCCTATTAACAATCAATTAAATAACGCTCTATCTAAACCTTTAACAAAGAAGAGAATGACCAATGTCAATGACTCTTATCTTTGGCATCTAAAGTTAGATCATATCAACTCAACCAGGATTCAGAGATTGATCTATGATGGGCCATTGAGCTTATTGAGATTGGAAAATTGGCCTTAGTGTGAGTCATGCCTGATGGGAAAGATGACCAAAAGGTCATTTACTCCTAAGGCGGATAGAGCCAAGGAGGTATTGAGTCTTGTTCACACTGATGTGTGTGGTCCTCTGTCTACACCAGCTAAAGGAGGTTTTGAGTACTTCATCACTTTTACGGATGATTGTATAAGGTTTGGTTACGTTTACCTGATGAGACACAAGTCTAACTCTTTTGACAAGTTCAAAAAGTTTAAGGCTGAAGTGGAGCGTCGGACAGGTAAATTGATCAAGACCTTACAATCAGATAGTGGTGGAGAGTACCTCCTTGGTGAATTCAAGGACTACATGGTACATCATGGGATAGTATCCCAACTCTCTGAGCCGGGGACACCCTAGCAGAACGGAGTAGCTGAGAGAAGGAACAGGACATTGATGGAAATGATTCGAAGCATGATGTCTCATGCTACTCTTCTAGTATATTTTTGGGGATATGCCCTGTAAACAGCGGTGTACATTCTGAACTTGGTGCCTTTCAAGTCAGTACCTAGGATTCCCTATAAGATGTGGACTAGGCGTAAGCCAAGTCTGAATCATCTTAGGATATGGGGTTGTTCAGCTTATGTATTGGTCAAGGAAGACAATTTGGAACCAAGGTCAGAATTATGCTTTTTTGTTGGGTATCCAAAAGAAACAAAGGGTGGTTACTTTTATCATCCTAAGGAGTAGAAGGTACTGATTAGTACCAATGCTAGATACTTAGAGGATGATCAAAGTACTTCCACGAAAGGTTCAACTAGGTTGGAACTGGAGAAGAAGTTATCTTCGGAAGCAATTTCTTCTAACCCAATTGTGGAACAAGAAGAGGCACAACTTCAAGAGCCTGTACATATAGAGCCTCGTCGTAGTGGGAGAGTGTCTAGGGTTCCGAAAAGGTGGACTGGAGAAGCTTTCGAGCTGGTCTCTGACCATCAGGAACAAGACCCCACTAGATAGGGAAGGCTATTGCTGATGCCGATGCAAATCTGTGGCATGAAGTAATGAAAGCTGAGATTGAGTCTATGTTTCTCAATTAGATTTGGGATCTTGTAGCTTCACCTAAAGGGATAAAACCCATAGGGTGTAAGTGGATATACAAGAGAAACAGGGGAGTAGATGGGAAGGTAAAAACTTTCAAAACTAGGCTTGTGGCGAAAGGGTATACTCATAAAGAGGGAAGCGATTATGAGGAAACCTTTTCCCCGGTAGCCATACTTAAATCCATATGTATCCTTCTTGCTATCGCATGTCATTATGACTACGAGATATGACAAATGGATGTCAAGATGGCATTTTTAAATGGCCATCTTAGTGAAGACATCTATATGTTCCAACTTGAAGGCTTTATTGCTGAGGGCCAAGAACATATGGTTTGCAAGCTTAAGAAATCCATTTATGGACTTAAGCAGGCATCGAGATCATGGAACATTCGCTTTGATAAAACTGTAAAGTTTTATGGTTTTATTCAAAACGAAGATGAACCATGCGTGTACAGGAAACTTGAAGGCATTAATGTGGTTTTTCTTGTCTTGTATGTGGATAATATTCTACTCATTGGAAATGATGTAGGGTCATTATCATCTACAAAGGTTTGGCTGTCTAGTCAATTTAGTATGAAAGGCTTGGGAGAAGCCAGCTACATTCTCGGGATTAGAGTTCTTAGAAATAGGAAGTAGAGAATGTTAGGATTATCCCAAGCGGCATACATTGATAAGATACTAGCCAAGTACAACATCGGCTCATGCAAGGGAGCTCTAATTCCTTGCAGACATAGGTTGTCATTTTCTTCAAGGGACTGTCCTAAGTCTTAAGAAGAAAAGGACAGAATGAGTAGGATTCCCTACGCTTCGGCTATGGGAAGTCTCATGTACGCCATGCTGTATACTAGGCCAGATATCTGCTTTGCCATAGGCTTGGTTAGCAGATATCAGTCAAGCCCTAAGGAGGTTCATTGGCAAGTTGTAAAGCATATACTCAAATACCTCAAGGGAACGAGAGATTATATACTGGTTTACAAGGCTGATGACTTGGTTCCTACAGGATACACAGACTCAGACTTCCAGACGGATAAGGATGAGAGAAAATTCACTAGTGGATATATCTTCACCTTGTCTGGAGGAGCTATTTCATGGAGGAGTATCAAGCAATTTTGCATTGTTGACTCAACTATGGAAGCTGAGTATGTGGCAGCTTCGGAGGCATCTAAGGAAGCAGTTTTGCTCCGGAAGTTCCTTTCAAAACTTGGAGTCGTGCCACACATGGACTTGCCGATTGTGATGTATTGCGATAATACTGGAGCAGTATCACAATCTAAAGAACCTAGGAACCACAAGAAGGGGAAGCATATTAAGAGGAAGTACCACCTGATTCGGGTTTTCATCCAGAGACGGGAAGTCGTGGTGGAACCGATTGCCTCCGAGAACAATCTAGCAGATCCATTCACCAAGCATTTGGCTGAGAGAGTCTTCAAGAGACATTTAGACGCCATAGAGGTGGGCACCTACGGACTTACTTAGTCTTAGAGTGCAAGTGGGAGATTGTTGGAAGATATGCCCTCTTAGATTAGGTTTCTGATGTAAATATCGAATGTTTTAATAAAAGAATTTATTTTCAGAAATTGTTTGTGAATTTACAATTCTATTTGTGTACAATTACGTTTGGAAAAGACCTATTGTGTTTAAGTAAGTGGTCCATGTGAATGGAGGTCTTTCACAGTAAGGTATGGATCACGGGTCACTTAATACATAAACATTCGTTCTTAACTGATTGATGAGAATGGGAATCTCATCATGTCTGGGTTATTATGTTGTGAATTCTAAATGGGGAATTGCTTACCTTTAGTCAGTAAGTAGTCCACTCACTTCATGACATAAGAGTATTTCGAATACGCAAAACAAGACCTGTAGAAGTGGTTTCTAAAAGTACTATATGGTAGAAACCTAGACTACTACCGCTACAGCGTGGACTAGTACTCTACGACTTGAGTATGAGTTGGTGGTCTGACGAAGCTGGAAGCATATACTTTGATATGCTATAGTTGAGGTTCTATCGTAGGGCCAATAGACTTGTACAAGATAGTTTCTATACTATATCGCCCCTTGTGGTTGTCAGAATGATCTAAATATCCTTGGCCCTGGGAAACATGATTTGGATGTTTGCTTTAGGGTAGCTCCATTGGAAAGCAGAAACAATCCAGAAGGTCGTGGATCATTGGACTAGAGGCCTAAGGATGGTAGATGTCATTTAGAGAGGTGTTAGTACACTTCTTCCTCTCTAAATGTACGACGATGTATAGAGGGGTATTTTAGTCATTACACCTGTAGGTCGGAGACTTTGCTAACGCAGCACTGTCCTTGATGTCAATATTTTCTTATGGTTATATTATGAAATATTTAAAATGTAAAATACAGTTATTTATATGACAAGGGTATTTTAGTCATTTTAGTATAAAGGCGGTGTGTCTTTTAGTCCCTAGTATAGACCGTGAGTCCTAATTAAATACGGGCTAAGGAATTCATCTTAAATTAAATAAAATTTATTTTATTTAACTAGCCTGATTTAATTATTGGGCTAGAATAAAATAAAGGTTCATGGAGAGAGAATTAATTAAATTAGTTTAGTGGGTTAATTAATTATTTAGGGCTTTGGCCTAGTTTGAATAATTAAAGATTAACTTGGGACTAAACTAATATAGACTTATTAATTGGACTAGTTTATTTGGGCTGAAAAATTAATTATTAATTTAGGTTGGTTCTAATTAGAATAATTAATTAAGCCCAAAAAGTTAAACTAAGAGTCCAATGGCCCAATCCAGTTTAACCTAGGGTTTTATTTAGGTTAAACAGGTGGATTGAAAATAACACGGTTGACACACAGAACATACACTCTCTAAGACGGCTTCTTCTCTGGGAAAAAGCCAGACGTCTCTGTTTCTCTCTCTCTCTCTTTCTCTCCAGAAAAAAGGTTCCTTAGCCTGTAGTCATTTGCCAAACGGATTTAGGCAGGCCATATACTGGAAGATCGAGGGATTGGCGTTCACCTACATGCAAAGATGGAGTAGGAGACTTGCAGAAATCGCACCAGAGGCTTCTACCAGCACACCTACCTCGGTTGAGCACGTTCCGGTCCAGCCAACTCTTAGAACGAGGAAAAGAGGTAAAAAATTTTAACCTCGGAATCCAAACAAAGCCTACCTTGTCGGAGCTAGCATCGGCTAGGGCTGCCGAAGCCAGCGTCGGCCCTATTTGGGAATCCCCTGTTCTTGTTTTTTTCTAGTTTTTTATTCTTCGCTTCCGCTACGTGCCCTGTGTTTTCCGTTTTCTATGCCTTCATTATATATGTACCAATAATGCCAAATTAACATACCAAAATGGGTCCTCAAAGAAGGTTGGAGATCTATGTTAGATATGATTCTTTATCTATAATTATATATACTGAACTAATTTGGATCCACACACTAGTGTGAGTAAATTAGAAGTTTAAAAGATAATTCATTTGCAAAGACTTGCAAATCAACTGCTTGATTTTTTTGCTCACTCAATAAGAGTAACCAAATTGCACATTCCAACTATAAATACTCCTATTTATATAGAAGTTCTAATAAGACAAAATGAAATTCCTATAGCTATTTAATCAAAAGCTTGCCTGAAGCATATACGTCCCTTTGGTTCAAAAGTTAAAAATCGTCGAAAGAAAAGAGGACTAAATGATCAGGAATATCAAATTAAAAAAATTAGAAAATAAAAACCAAGTGGCAAATGATGACAAGATCAAAATCTCTAAAAGTAGTGAAAAAAATACTAAAATTTCCACCAATTATATTATTTCTGGCAGAAGTTAGAAATGGATGGAAACAATTATTAATGATGTTTTTGCAAAAATATAGCACTTGACGTGTAAGATAATGAGGATCTTGAACAAACATTAGTTAAAGAATGTTATCATTGAAGTGACTGGTCAAAATAGAAAGATGCGATCCAATTAGAGTTAAAGTTACCTGTAACGCATGATATTTCTAGACTTGTAGTCCGAACACTAGGTGTAAAATTAGTTGGCTATAAATGGGTATTTGTGTAAAAGCGAAATGAAAATAATGAAGGCGTAAAAAAGCACGACTTGTAGCACAAGACTTTTTGCAAAAATCAGGTATTGATTACAATGAGATATATTCACCCATTGTGGATGACATTACACTCCGATACCTTGTGAGTCAAGTAGTATGGAAAAAGATTGACATGCATCTAATGGATGTAGTTACTGTATATTTATATGGAAACATTAGTAATGATCTTTATATGAAAACTCTAGAAGGATTTAGTATGCCTGAAGAATGTAATTCTGGCTCTTGTGGAAACTATTCAATTAAATTACAAAAGTCACTGTATGTCTTAAAGTAGTTTGGATACATGTGGTATAATTATTTTAGCAAATATTTATCAAACTTAGGATATAAAAATGATTTAATATGTCCATGTGTCTTTGTTAAGAAATGTAGATCTAGTTTTGTTATCCTTGCTATAGATGTTGATGATATCAACTTTATTGGAACTCTAGAAGAGTTCTATGAGGGAAGAGATAGCCTAAAGTGAGAATTTGAGATTAAGAATTTTGGAAGAACTAAGTTTTGCCTTGGTTTACAAATTGAATATCTAAAAAATAATATTTTTATTCATCAATTAAAACAAAGTTTTGAAAAATGTTTTATACCAACAAAGCACATCCATTGAGTATTCCAATAGTCATTAGGTTATTAGATGTAAATAAAGATCTTTTCTAACCTCGAGAAGATGACAAAGAACTTCTTTGTTCTGAAGTACCATATCTTAATGCAATTGGTGCACTAATGTACCTTATTAAAAATAGTAGACTTGATATAGCATTTTTTTTTTTGTGAATTTATTAGCAAAATTTAGTTCTTCTCCTACACGACATCATTGGAATTGTATTAAACATGTCATGAGATATCTCTAAAGGACAGTTGATCTTGGATAATTTTATTCAAATAAAGCTAGCCCAATATTAATTGGTTATGCAGATGTTGGTTATCTATATGACTCATGTAAAATATGTTCTCAAATTGGTTGTTTATTTACATGTGGTAATACTGCTATTATGACGCTCTAATAACAATTTATAAAAACCATTTCTTCTAATCATACTGTAATTATTACTATTCATAAGACAAAAAAATGTGAGTGGTTAAGATCAATAATATATTATATCTAAGAAAATTATTATCTGAAAAGAAAATTTTAACATCTCTTTATGAAGATAATGCAACATGTATAGTTTAATTAAGAGGTGGCTATCTTACAGGAGATATGGGAAAATATATTTTACCAAAATTTTTCTTTACTCATGAACTCTAGAAATGTGGTGAAGTAGATATGTAACAGATTCAATCATGTGATAATATAGTTGATTTATTGAGTAAAACATTTCCAAGTGTTTTATTTGAAAAATTAGTATATAAAATTGGGAAGTGTCAATTAAAAAATATGAAGTTATCTTGATAATGCTATCAAGAGGGAGAGTATATATATATTGTACTCTTTTTCCTAACTAAGGTTTTTTCTATTGAGTTTTTTCTCTTAGTCATGGGGAGTTACAAAATTGATAAAGTGGCTTTTTATTTCGATGTTATCCATTTATCTTGAAGATAGATGTGATTATTCAAGTTTCAAGATTATTTATTTATCTAGAATATAAATGTGACTGTTCATTTTTCTAAGGTTATTAATATTATGAATAAAATAAGATTGTATTTATTAAATTCATTGCTTATCCTTTAAAATGATGTAGCTAAATCTCTATGGATAGGGACCTTTTGTTAGCGAACGATATAATCAATTTGAATTTAAGTGATTCTCTTATTTCTCTTTCATATAGTTTACAAGGCACACCATATTAAATTATAGAAAATATTTTTCTCTTCTAAAGATAGGAGAAACAAATGTTAATACTATTAGTGATAGTGTAAAATTAATTGATGGCTCCAGAAGAGCTAGCATATTATTATATGGAAAGACAACTATTATTATTATTATTATTATTATTATTATTATTATTATTATTATTATTATTATTATTATTATTATTATTATTCATAAATAATTATTTTTCTCAAAATCTCGAAGTAATTTATTGAGTTTTAAAGATATCCACCAAAATAGGTATCATATTGAAATAATGGAAGAAAATAATTTTGAGTATCTCTGTATTACTCAAATATGCTCGGATAAGAAATTCTTATTATAAAAGTTACCATTTCTTTCATTCGGCTTATGTATAGTGCAAAAATCCATACAATTGAAGTGCTTTTTCAGTAAACTAGAAGTTTACTGATCTTACTATATTTATTATTGGGCATAACCATTTAAGTCATCTAGGAGAAACTATGATACCGAAAATAATTGAAAATATGCATGATCATCCTTTGAAAAGTCAAAAGATTTTTACTTCAGATAAATTTTCATGTATTGCATGTTCTTAAGGAAAATTAGTTGTTAAACCATCTTCATCAAAAGTGGAGTTTGTGTCTCCAATATTTATAAAAAAGATTCAAGATGATATACGTGAATCAATTCATCCATTATATGGGCAATTCAGATACTTTATGATTTTAATTGATGCATCAACTCAATAGTCTCATGTCTGTTTATTATTAACTCACAACCTACTATTTTGTGAGATTACTTGCTCAAATAATTTGCTTAAAAACACAATTTTCAAATTATCCTATTAAACGAATTCATCTAGATAATGTTGAAGAATATTCCTTCTATACCTTTGAGGCTTATTACATGTCGATTGGTATAACATTTGAAGATCCAGTAGCGCATGTTCAAACCCAAGATAGTCTAGCTAAATTATTTATTAAAAAATTACAGTTAATTGCTAGACCATTATGAATGAGAACAAATCTACTTGCATATATTTGGGGACATGCTATTTTGTAAGATACAACACTTGTGCGTGTAAAGCCAACAAATTATCATAAATTCTCTCCCTTAAAATTGGTTTTTGGTTTAGAGCTAAATATTACTTATTTAAAAATTTTTGGGTGTATGGTATATGTACCAATAGTACCAAATTAACATACCAAAAAGAGTCTTCAAAGAAGGTTGGGGATATATGTTAGATATGATTCTCCCTCTATAATTAGATATATTGAACCATTAATAGGTGATGTATTCACAACAAGATTTGCTGATTGTCATTTTGATAAAGCTTTATTTCCTAAATTAAGAGGTGAGAATATAAATTACATAAAAAAGAGCTTGTCTGGACAACTTGCTGAATTATTTGGATCCAGGCACTAGCTCGAGTGAACTAAAAGTTCAAAAGATAATTCATTTGCAAAGACTTGCAAATCAATTGCCAAATTCTTTTATTGACTCTACATGGATAACCAAATCATATATTTTAACTATAAATACTCTTATCCGGATAAAAGTTAAAGTAGGGCAAAATAAAGTTCCTATACCTGTTGAATCAAAAGCTCGCCTGAAGCATGAATGGTCCTTTGGTTCAAAAGATAAAAATCTTCAAAAAAAAAAAAAAAGGATTAAATGATCCACGGAGATCAAATTGAAGAATTAGAAAATAAAGACCAAGTGACAAATGATGATGAGATATATAGACATATCTGAAAGTAGTGAAAAAAATACAGAGCTTTCCATCAGTTACACTACTTCTAGGCAGAAGTTGGAAACGGATGAAAACAATTATTGATGATGTTTTGCATCAATATAGCATTTGATGTGTTAAAAGATAATGAGAATCTCGAACCAATATCAATTGAAGAATGTTGTCATAGAAGTGATTGGTCAAAATAGAAAGATGCGATCCAACTAGAGTTAAATTTATTTGCTAAGCGTTGCATTTTTTAACTTGTAGTCCGAATACCAGAAGGTGTAAATCAATTGGCTATAAATGAGCATTTGTGCAAAGGCAGACTAAAAATAATGAAGTCGTAAGATAAAACACGATTTGTAGCACAAGGCTTTTAACAAAAATTAGGTATTGATTACAATGAGATATATTGACTTGTAGTGGATGATATTCCACTCCAATACTTTGTGAGTATAGTAGTATGTGAAAATATTAACAAGTGTCTAATAGATGTAATTACTACTTATTTATAAGGAAACATTAATAATGTAACACCCCCCTACTACGTACCCTTAAAAGGGCGGGGATGTCGCCCCATCCCGAGGACAAGGGGTTTTTAAAACGAGGTACATAATATAAAGACAAACCAAGGAAGTCTGACTTATATATATAAAGGGAAACTCTTGTTACATCAGGCTCAAACTGGAGCAAAACTAAATAAAAGCGAACATCTGATCCAGAAGCATAAATCAACAATAGTCTCTCAAAACATAATAAAATAGCAAAACTCCAACGATTACACCTCCCGCTTGCTCAACATAATCAATCTCCTGAAAACATGATATAAAACAGTGTGAGATTAACATCTTAGTAAGTCATGTGTGTGCACATGGTACTTTGAACAGTTCGTGTATGCGTAGCTGAAAACATTTGCAGAAATATTTGGCAAGTCATAAATAATTTCCCATTGCAAGGGGTTTTCTCATTGTCACACTTTGTACAAAATAAATCATCCACTCGAAGAAACAGTTATGGCGCCACACTTTGAGCCCCATGATAAGAAAATGGTCAAGGCACCACACTTTGTACACCATGACAAGGAAAAGGGTCAGTGCACCACACTTTGTGCACCATGACAGGATCAGGTTACCATACTTTAGGCGTTTTGATTAAAGGTGGGTGTACAACCCACCGGGTGAGATATTCTTCCATCTCTACACCCAACAAAACCATCCGGGTGTCCATGTCAGGAAAATAATACCTTACCAGGTACAAATGTTAGCTCGGACCGGCCTGGCCAACCAATACTGTTGCCTTTTCAAGCAGAGCT
Source organism: Voacanga thouarsii (assembly GCA_026120185.1). Taxonomy (NCBI): domain Eukaryota; kingdom Viridiplantae; phylum Streptophyta; class Magnoliopsida; order Gentianales; family Apocynaceae; genus Voacanga; species Voacanga thouarsii. Next base: position 2,702,678 of record JANUWF010001003.1, read on the forward strand.
TATCTTCTGGAGGTGGCCGCCTGCCAGAAGACTCACTCATACCCTTCAAAACTAGTATTGTTAGCCTACCCTTATTGAGTACTCAACGAACATATCCATCAATTTTTGATTCACAATGATTTCATATCTTGGCTTTGTAAAACGTGATTTTCTTTAAAAGAGTTTTGCTAAAAAGTTTAAGAGAAAGAACAGTTCTTGACAAAGGCATTAGTTTGACCAAACCATTTAGATAATACACATCCACGTTTACAACCCAAATAATCATAGTTCAACAATAGCTTCACAAAGTTTTACAATATTTAACTTGCCACCACAAACATTTAATAAAAGAGTTTATGCAAGGACTTACTTGATACGCCTCAGATAAATAAGATAAAAATCAACCGCTTGCTTCCGTCAAATAACCTCCTGATCTAGAATCACATAATATCATGATCAGGGTCTCAATCATCTCAAGCATGCATTTAAACTCATTTATTCCCATAACAAATCATGATCCATTATCTAACTTCAAATAAATCACTCATTCCTCAAAGTACATACACCATGACCATATATCCATCAAAGACATGAGCAATATATCAAAAAGGGCTTGACTTAACTATTACAATTCACATCCATCACTATTACATCAAAACATAACATCGCTATCCATTGACAATACTTATCTCAAAATATTCATCTAAACACATTCATCATGCTATTATACCTCCATAGGCATCATCAATCTCATTAAATCTTAATTTTGACACCAAAGGTAAGAATTCCTTTACCTTACAACCACCGGATAAACAAGGTCACGATGCTCCTATGGTGATCGTCCCGAGTTCGTTTGAGAAGAAAAGAAAAACTGCCTCCTTTGCTCCTCTTGACCGAAAGTTAAGAGAGAAAGGTGAGATCAGCCCTTATATGGTGTGATTCAAGAGAATAAAAGGAGAAGAATCAATGGAAGAAAGGAATCGAGAGGTTGAGAGGGTTTTTGCTTACCTTAGGGTGCGTTTGATTTTTGCTAGGGATTGCTCTTGTGTTTTTTTAAATTTGCAGGAGAGAGTTTGCTGGAATTTTTGTGCAGCAAGGAGGAAGTGGATGGCTAACTTGGTTTAGGGTTAGGAGAGTTTGTTTTAGGGTTGGAAGTTGATGTTATGAAGGTCTCCTAATAGCTCTAAACTTCCTTGGCAGTAAGGCCGAAAATTTACTGGATTGCTTGCCGAAATTCAAAGAGGTTAAGGGGAGAAAAGCAATCTGAAATTGTTCTCCTAGGCTGGCCGAAATAGTGCTCAAGGGTAGGGCTATGCGTGTTCAGGTTTTTGTCCAAAACTAGAAGGAGTTTAAGTGAGTTTTGACAACCAGAAATTCTGTGCGAAATCTGTAAGCAAAAGAGAGAAAATTCTGGGTTGTTTTGGTTGTTGTTCTGCCGCAAATCAGAGAGGAAAAGTGAGAGTTTTAGGTGCTGTAAATTGGCTTAATCAACAAGGAGTTTTGGTATATTTTGGAGTGCAGAATTTCGTGTGATATGGTGTGTGCAAGCTGACCGAAATTCTATGCACAAGCTGGCCGAAATTCTGGAAAAAGAAGGGGATAAAAATCTGGGTTGTATAGCTAAAATAATCTGAATTGGTGAGAGGTGTTTTTGGTGATTTGAGCTAGGTTTAGAGGAGTTTAGATACCCTTAGGAGTGCAGGATTTTCGTGCAGTATGTGCATGCACAAGGCTACCGAAAATCTGCAAGAGAAGAAGGTACGAAACCTAGTTGGTTTAGGAAGGAAATAAAATTTGATTTGCTAAAGGATCTAGGATAAGATTCCCTAGTCTTGGAAGAGTTTGTGTTGAGTTAGGAGTGCTCCAAAGGTGGCAGCACAAAGTTGGAAAAATTTCCAGATTTTCAGCTAGGGTTCTATGTTCAAAATCAACAAGATATTTTGCTAGGAAAATAACAAATTAATTCAAGCTAAATAACATAAAATTTGATTAATTAAATACAAGCTGGAATTTAATTATTCTAGCTAAGATTTTCGAAAAATGAAAGAGGATAAAAGCTGAAATAAAATTTAGTCTTTATCCTTATAAAAAATCCTTGAGTTTAGGAGATAAATAGGGAGATTTATTTCTAAGAACATGGCGGTTGAATTGCAAAAAAACAGCTAGGGTTTTGCTAAAATATTTTTTCTAGAAATAATTAACTAAATAAAAGGTTAAATCAGAATTTTTCTTGAGAAATAAAATAAGATTTTTACCTAATATATTTTCTAGCTCTGATATTTATCAAAGAGAGTCTCATACCACTTGAAACTCTCCAAAGTGGCGGCTAGCTAGGATTTTCGGCCAAGGCATGAAGAAATCTAGAAAAAGAATTCAAAAAGAAAGTTAAGATTCGCAAGAGGTAAGATTCGAACTCAGGTCACCAAAGGATAATTACCAAACCTAACTATCATTCCAAATCAACTCCGATATTAATATTTCTCTAGGGAATTTTTTTCACCCTAATTCTCATCCCTCCATCTCCTCTACTAGATTTCACCTAGAACGATACTCAACTAATGCAACAACACAACTATTTCCCATCAAATAAATTAAATGTAAGAGCAACCTTGAAAATCACACACATCCATGCAAGAATAATTTTAAGATATCACATAAAATGCAAAATGCTATGCAATGCATGACTTTTTCCCCATAGGTCAAAGGTGGTTTTGGGCGGGGTATTACAAATAATGATATTTATATTAAAATTTTAGAAGGATTTAGTATGCCTGAAGTATATAATTTTGGCCCTTGTGGAAATTATTTTATTAAATTACAAAAGTCATTATATGTCTTAAAGTAGTTGGATTGCATGTGATATAGTTGTTTTAGTGAATATTTATCAAACTCAGGATATAAAAATGATCTAATATGTCCATGTGTCTTTATTAAAAAATATAGATATTGTTTTGTTATACTTGGTATTTATATTGATGATATCAACATTATTAGAACTTTAGAAAAGTTCCAAGAGGCAAAAGATAGCTTGAAGTGAGAATTTGAGATTAAAAATTATGGAAGAACTTAGTTTTGCCTTGGTATACAAACTAAACATTTGAAAGATGGTATTGTTATTCATCAATTACAAGAAAAGTTTTGAAAAGGATTTACTTAGACAAAGTACATTCACTGAGTATTCCAATGGTCATTAGGTTATTTATGTAAATAAAGATCCTTTCTGATTTCGAGAAGATGATAAAAAAATTTCTTAGTCCTGAAGCTTTACATCTCAATGCAATTAGTGTACTAATGTGTCATACTAATAATACTAGACTTGATATAGCATTTTCTGTGAATTTATTAGCAAGATTTAGTTTCTCTCCAACATGACAACATTGGAATTGTATTAAACATATTCTAAAATATCTCCAAGGGATGGCTGATCTTAGATTATTTTATTCAAAAATTACCAGTATCTACATAATCAATTAACATTGGGCTTAGTTAATGTTAGTTGATTATGCAGATGCTGGTTAACAATATAAACCACATATAGTACATTCTCAAACTAGTTATTTATTTACATGATGGTATTGCTGTATCATAGTACTTTGTAAAATAATTTATAACTACTTCTTCTAATCATACTGAAGTTATTGCTATTCATGAGGCAAAAGAATGTGTGTGTTTAAGATCAATAATACATTATATATGAGAAAATTGTGATATATTATCTGAAAAAGAAATTTCAACATCTTTTTATGAAAATAATACAACTTGTATAACTTAATTCAGAGGTGGACATATTAACAGATATATGACGAAATATATTTCAACAAAATTTTTCTTTACTCATTAACTCTAGAAAAAAAGGTAAAATAGATGTGTAACAGATTCAATCATATGATAATTTGGATGATTTATTCACTAAAACATTGCCAAGTGCTTCATTTGAAAAACTAGCATATAACATGGGGATGTGTTGGTTGAAATATATGAAGTCGTCTTGGAGATGCTATCAAGAGAGAGAGAGTGTGTGTGTGTGTGTGTATATATATATATATACTGTATTCTTTTTTTTAACCAAGGTTTTTTCCTATTGAGTTGTTTTCTTAGTCAGGGGAAGTGTTGCGAAATTGATCAAGTGATTGTTCATTTTCTGATACTATCTATTTGTTTTGAAGATAGATGTGATTGTTTAATTTCCAAGATTATTCATTTATCTAGAATATAAATACGCTTGTTCGCTTTTCCATGTTTATTAATATTTTGAATAAGGTAATATTTTATTTATTAGATTAATTTCTTATCCTTTATAATATAACTAAACCTTTGTAGATAGGGACCTTCTATAAGCGAACAATATAATCAATTAGAATATTAGTGATTATAATTTTACTTTATAATTTTTATATTTTATTTTTTAATTCTATTTTGAATCAAATTTATAATAATTTAAATAAATATTTCTTACTATATTTTTTTAAGTCGCAAACGATTTGGATAGTTTCGAATATAATAACGCAATCAACAAAGGTAGTCTTATGTGATGTAAAGGAAGTAGATTCTACCGAAGTCAAATTCCAAGAAGTATATTTTAGTTTGGATTTGGGCCTTTCGGTTAGCTCGAAGGTGGTTAGTCAAAAAATAATAAACGATGTATCAAAATAATATTTGTATACATTATTATAGTATTTGAATTTATAAAAAATTATTATAATATGCCCAAAGTTTAATTACCACTATGATGCTATTATCTTTGGTACCCACACATTGTGAGTACTCCTTATCCCCTTTTACAAGTTGTATGGTATGGAAAGTAGTGAGAGCAAGTTGGTAATGGTTAATAATTCTATTGTTTGGTCATATGGATTCCATTTAAAAATTTTCACAAATTAATTGGTAAAATAAAGGGGCAATGTATCCAATATTATACAATCAGTTAATTGTATTCGAGGCTGTCCAAAGATGCACTTCTTGACAGTTCCAAAGTCGGTAATAATTTTATGGTTAACATTTTTTGGTTTTCCAAAAAGTCGGTTGTTTTGTGGAACTTACCATTTCAAGTAGGAAATGCCGGCTACTGGTTTTGAATTGCCGTTGACTTCTCAATCCACATAGCCTAAGTCGGATCTACATTGGATTGTTGGGCCACGCAAGACATGGCTAGAGAAGAGCAGGGCATTGGTCCTTATGGCCCAGCCTAATTCTCAGGTATACGACGATTTTGTGGACCAACTTCTGGAAATTGTGACAGCCCACTCGACTCGTGGCAACAGAACTTGGACCTAAAAAAAGTCGTTCTAGATCTAATGCAGCATGGGCCAATCTTTTTTAAGAATACCCGTGACCAGGCAAGGGCCTGAAGCTCAGCAAGGTGTACTCGCAAGCTATACTTTGTAATAGCAAGACCATTTTAGTATGGGTGCTTTCTCGTTTTGCAATAGCGTTAGGCTATTACACTTGATGTACTTGTTAGGATTTATGTTGTTGAAATATCAACTAGGGCCTTTTGACAATTTGATGATGTGTTTCAGTTCTTGAAGGAAACAACAATATTGGCACAGTTTGGTGCGATATGAATTTGAAGCAAATTTAAAAATCAGTGTTCAAAAGATCTCTAGCAAATCTAGTGAGAATATTGAAAGCAAATATAGCGAAGATCTTATTCTAAGAAAGATAAATTCAAGAAAGAAAGGAATAGCAATGTTTTGAGGAAACACGTGAAGAGAACACTAATTTGGCAGTCTCCTAATTTAATGAGATTACGTTACCTCTATTGTATATTTAAGTAGCCAACTTGGAAGAAAAGGATAGAAATTTTTTTGAAAGCCATCTTTAAAAGAGTTAAGCAAAAAGTGTTGGGGATATGCCCTAAAGTCAATTTGTACTTATACTATTGTCGTTATGTTTTATATAATAATATGCGGCTTTCCTTTCCATGAATAGTGCGTTTTGTTTTGTGGCCATCAAGTATGTGACTTGATAGTAAAACCCAATAATGAATACAATGACTATTCTAAATCTGTCCCTGATCGTTTATTATTATTGGAGCAATAATAAATTAAGATTAGTATGTTTGTGACTGGATGGCTATGTTTTACTGGTCATGGATATTTGTGATATCAAGTCAAAACATAAATAAATGTTAGAGAATATTGTATTGGATATGACCCACTGTGAGAGTACTTCATGGAACATGTCATAAGTACTTTCTAGCCATAATAATATTAAAAATCCTTTGACTTAAATTCATCACAGTTTCCTACTTGATAAATTCTATATTTTGACATTGTCTAAAGTTGTCTTTAATTAGATAATAAATTAGACTACTGTTGGATATAGAATAAATCGAGGAGAGGAATATGATTGATTGTGAAGGAATTTGTCCCTCTCAATTATGGGAGAGATATCCATGGGTCCCTTGATAAGTTAGACTGTTAAAATGTATGGCCGTGCTCAAATATATCAATCTAAGATATTGATATCATTTGTTTGAACAGTCTACTATGAAATCAAGAAATAATTGATTGAGCTTAATAAGGATGACATGCTCTGTGCTTTATGCTTAATCTGGATATCATGTGACAAAAGGACTAAATATAAAATTATGGTTTGGTTCAAAGAGATCACCGATCTTCATTTAACCTGGATAGTTATAATGTTTTGCTAGAAACCGCTTATAACTTGTGGGCCGTTTAAATATGATTTGGGCACACTGCCAGTGTTAAATGAACCTATAAGGTCACATAATAAGCGAACTTGTTAGGTTATTTTCTGGTAACCGGATTCGATGAATCTGGAAACATGTCTAAGTTAATCGAACTTAGAAAATCTACCAGATACAATGAATCTGGAAATATGTCCACATTCGATGTATCTGAATGATATCCAGATTATAAGAATCCGACTCGGTAAATTAATTAGTTAAACTTACTGAGATAATGACAGAATCTCATCGTATCAGTTTTAATTTAATTTGAATTGAAATGAAAATACGATAAGATATTATTAGGGTTGGACTCTAAGAGGTTCGGAGTGGGTTTTTAAGAAAAACCCTAGCCGTCTTCTTGGGCGTGCCAATTCTATTGTAAAATTCATGCCTTTATCCACTAGAAAAATAAGCCTCTCAAAGCCCTAGGCGCTAGCACTCCCCGGGTGACGAGTGAGTTCGCGGTGTGTATTCGATAGAGGACGTTCGCACAATTGCAGCGTCTGGTGATCGTTCGGGTTGCACGCACAGCAGCACAATCGGAACTGAAGGATATCGATTACACATAACAGAGATAAATCTGCAAACCTACGACTTCTTAATCGTTTACTTGGATCATTATAAGGGATTCATGGATGTTTTTCGCGTTTAGGAGTCCACGAATTCTAACAAAAAGACAGAGTGGGATTCATGTTCATATATCGAGAAGGTCTGATGCAAACACCATTGATGATAGTCTCGGAGATTCATTGTCAAATCTTTTACATTAGAGATTCAAGTTGATTTCTGTCTACACAACATATTCACCTGATGTGTTTAGATTTGGGTATAAAAATCATATAAAAATAAGCATATTTCCAATCAAGTTTAAATTAAAACGTTAACCCCAAATTACATATATGAGTAAACGTACTCATCATTAACATAGCATAGGGTTCAAGCGAGTGTCGATCCTCAAGGAACAAGTAGACATTAATCACTTTTCTCTCATTGTTTAACCGACTCGATAAAGTGAAAAAGAAATAAAAAGGAAAACAAAACAAAATAAAAATAAAAAATATACATGTCAAGGATGGAGAATTGTGTAGTTTAAACCATTATTTGGACAAATACGATCTTAAAGTACTCAATCATTATCATAACAAATTATTCTCTTGGCATCATGAAGGATTAAAGTAAACTCACTTCTTTCCCAATCCATGAAATCACTATCCTCTAGACAAATTAGAATCACATACTCTGTCTTAACTAATTCACCCAAAAGATGCATTAAACACAATCCTTGATTAAATTTCCATACTTTGGCAAACTTAAAACATGAAATTAACCAATGAATCCATACTCTGGCAGACATCGATTAACCTTTAATTACCATGTTCTTAGCAATTAACCCCTTTCCCAAGCAAGTTAAGAGATAACAAATATGAAACTAACAAATTGAAACCACTATCAACCCTTTTCCGAAGCAAGTTAATGGAAAGAAACAACTAATTAATCTTGTAATAAACCCAAGTAATTAAATACCAAGAATAACAATCAATTAATCAAAAGACCAAATAACCCTAAAATCATGAATACCTAAAACAATGTCAAACTACAATAAAACAATTAATACATCATTGTTCAAGAAAAAGAAAACAAAGTAAAAGAAAGCACTCATAGATAAGCCTCATTCTTTTCCCTTTGAAGACCTTCTTGCACAACCCTCCTTGATTTGAAGAATTCCTCCTTTGATTTGAGTGATTTTCTATGATGATCAATGAATTCTCCCATTTTCTCTTGTGTTTTCCATCTATTTATAGGTTTAGGAGGTGCCTAAACTCGTTGGTGTAATGTTCTTGGCCGAGTAGAAGTAGAAAGATACTAAAACTCCACAGATTACCAAAAATCGCGTAGAAAAATCAAAGCATCACCTTATCTTCAGAGCATAGCTGGTGCCGCCTAGGCTGCTGGAGCCGGCATCGGTTGTGTTCTGTTGCTCTAGTTCTTCGCCGATTTTTTTCTTGATTTCCACGCAATGTTGTCCAGAGTGCAGCTGCCGCCGCATTGGCTACTAGAGCCAGCGCCGGTTCGGTTCTGTTCTGTCTTGGTTTAATTATTTTTCGTCGTCTCAAAGTTCGTGCAACCAGTGCATGGCTGGTGCTGGTTCCTCTGTCCTGGCCGGCGCCGCCTCTATTCTATTTTACGATGTTTTTGCTCCGTTTTACCCCTAAATTCTGAAATAATGAACAAAATACCTTTTCAATGGTAAAATCTAAAATATGAAGGAATATAGTTAGTTATTGAACAGAATATATCACAAAAGAGTCTCAAATAACTAGGAAAAACATGACTAATTTAGGCCCTATCATCACCAGACAGAGGTTGAATCAAAAAAATCCTTTGAAGTGAGTTCCTTTGAAGAAGAGGATATTCTAAAGTCAAACGAGGATCCGTTGAGTTGCTGCAACGATAGTTGATGGGACATCAATCATTGGTTGAGTTCAACAATGGTGTTCTACAAGTTTAACAGAAAGAGCAATGCGTTGTATTCTATTATAATCCACTAGGAACACTTGGTGATTTAAGATAAATATTGCCCTTGTAAGTTTTGTTAAAGTTTAATAGATTTCTTTTAGAGGTTGTGAACCTACAGACATAGGTTTGTTGATAGTCAAATTGTGTTACCAATTTGCTGTGTTTGTTAGACTCCTTACTTTATTGTTTGTTAAACTAACATAACTTTTATAGGAAGTTTAATAAAACTACAGGAAGTTGACAAATCAAACCTAATAAGTGGTATGAGAACGGTTTATCATATTTGAGTTGCTACAAACATAGCAAATGACATTTGAAAAATTAGTTTGAAAAGAGATATTTGGACCGATAGATGACAGAGCCTCTGTCACTTGCCCACTATTACTGAAAAATATATATTATGCATATTGGAAAATTGGAATGGAAATTTTCATCAGAAATCTTGATGTTGCTACATGGAAAGCTATTTTAAAAATATGGAAATCTCCTACGAAGGTAAGTACCAGTTTTGTCAAGCAAATTTGAAACCAATTGATGAATAGACAGAAGAAGAATATCATTTTAACAATGCCAATACTAAGGCACTAAATACAATCTTCACTGCTGTTAGACAAGAAGAATTCAAGTTAATCTTAATGTGCCGTGCTGCCAAAGATGCATGTGATAAATTACAAATAATATTTGAAAGTACAAGCACTGTTCGAATGTCAAAGTGACAATTATTGATAACTTCGTTTGAGGAACTAAAGATGAGTGAACATGAGGCAGCTGCCATATTCAGTAATAAACTAAGGGATATTGCCAATCAAGCTTATCAATTTGGAAAAAAATACTCAGAAGTAAGGTTGATGTAGAAAACACTAAGATAGTTGCCACTAAGGTTTTAAGCTAAAGTTGCTGCCATCGAAGAACACAAAGATGTGTCAATGATGCGACTCGATGAGCTGATGGGTTCTTTGCAAACTTATGAGATGAATCTTCAATCTCAATAAAAAATAAATAAATAAGAAAAAGGTGATGCACTAAAAGCCAAAGAAGAGTTTGAAGAGAACAAAGATTTTAATGAAGAAATCGATTTGCTAATAAGAAGGTTTAACAAAATATTAAGAAAGTGCAAGCAGATGAATAAAGCTTTTAGCAAACTATTCAATAGAAAATCTGAAATTCAACTAAAGACCAACATAGAGCAAAAACCATATACAACAAGAATGCTCCAAAAGGATCAAAATGTCATAAATATGGTGGAATTGATCATATTCAAATTAATTGTGGAAATTTGAAGAAAAAAATTAAAAAATAAGTCTTATAACACCACCCCGAGTGATGGTGAGGATGATGTTTAGGATTATCTATATGAGTTCAGTTCTAATGAATAAGATGATTTTGGTCAGTCAAGCAAATTGCTTCAATGGGGTAGTTGAGAAGGATCTAATTCTAGAAATAGAATCACCAGAAGAAGCAACTGAAGGTAATGTAGATGAATCTAACAATAATGATAAAATATCACTAGAGACACTTCGAGAGGAATGTGAGTTGTTATACTCAAACTGGCATGAAGGGGTGGAGCAGATCAAAATGTTGAATAAACAAGTTGAAGGATTTCAACAATTACTTAGTATTCAACAACAAATAATTAGGTTGTATGAAAACAAAGTTGAACAAAAGTAGGAGGAATTGAATATTAGTAACTAATGAAAAGATTGAATACAAGAAAGGTAAAGTTGGATAAACTTCTTTATTTTGGAAAATCTCCACTTAACAAAACCGGTTTGGGTTATGATGGGTTTAACTAGACTGTTGTTGCACACCGACAAATTTGATAGTTGAAGAAAAGAAAGGACAATTAAGGAAGTTCAGCTAGAAGCTTAAGAAACCTCCTATTTACTATGATTACTATTCTCTTATAGGTCATAGATAGAAGAACTACTTGAAGAGATTCAACGAATTTCAACATGGTTGGAAATCTATAAAAGTTGTAAAAAATCTATAAACGTAAAGCATATATAGATCACAAAGGCTGAAATCAAAGCATATATTATTCACATGTCTTTAAAAGCTGAAATGGAGGATATATGGTACCTTGATAGTATTGCTCAAAGCACATGACAGGAAGGAAGGACTTTCATGTGAATTATGAATGCAAAAGCACATTTAGTGATGGACCAAAGAATAAGGTATTCAGAACAGGTATGTTGAACACTAAATGTATTTTGAAACTTAGAAATTTGCATGTGGATTGTCTAAAAGTAAATCTAATGGGCATTAGTCAGTTGTGTGATGACAATATATTGGCAAACTTTGACAAAGCTAAGTAGCTTGTTATTAACAAAACTGGGAATTATGTGATTTCTGGAGATAGGACATCTGAAAATTGTTATCAAATATGCATGTTGAACTCCTAAAACTGCATGCCATCTAATCTGATAAAGTTGAAGTATGGCATCAGAAATTAGGGCATGTTAATTACAGTTAGTTGGAAATATTAAGTTCAAGAAGAGCTGCTCGTGGATTATCCAAGCTAAATAAGTCTACAAAAAACAATTGTGCTACATGTCAAAGTGGTAAGTAGATCAAAGCATCACATAAAAGAGTTTAACAAATTGTTACAACATCAATTTTTGAACTCATTTACATGGATTTATTTGGACCAACTCAGACAGAAAGTGTTGGTAGAAAAATATGTGGCATGGTATGTGTTAATGATTAATCCAAATTCACTTGGGTGAGTTTTTTGAATCAAAATTCAGTTGCATTTGAAGCATTTCGAAAGTTGTGTTTAAAAGTACAAGCTCAAAAAGGAGTAAAAGTGAAAGGATTAAGAAGTGACCATAAAAAAGAGTTTGACAACAAACTGTTCAATGGTTTTTATGTTGAGAATGAGATTCAATATGAGGTCTCAGCACCTAAAGCACCTTAACAACATAGTGTTGTTGAATGGAAGAAAAGGACTATACAAGAAATAGCAACAGTCATGTTGAATGCAAAGAGGATGTCACATAGATAGTATGCATAAGCAGTGAGTACTGCAACAGACATCATAAATCGAATTTACTTTAGACCACACATCAACAAGACAGCTTATGAAATTTAGAATGGTCGAAAGCCGCAGCTTAATTACTTTCATGTGTTCAAAAGTAAGTGCTAGATTCTGAATGGCAGAGAATAACTAAGAAAATTTGATGAAAGAAATGATAGATGATTTTTTCTTGGATATTCCAACAATAGCAGAGCATTTCAAGTGTTCAACAAAAGGAGTCAAGCAGTCATGGAATTTGTTAATGTTGTTGTTGAAGACATTCCATAAAAAAAAAAAAAGAAGGTATATAAGGAGATGATAATGAGATTGTTCAAACTATTGAAAATGTCATAATTCTAGAAGGTGTTAACATAGGAGATGAAGAAGACTCTAACAAGGAACAAGATGATGTTCAACAGAAAGCACCATCATCTAGAATCAAGAAGAATCATCCATCTGAATTGGTTATTGGAAGTCTTGATGAGTCTAGAAAGACTAGAGAGAAACCAAAATTTGACTACAAGGAAATGGTCAAATACGCATATTACACTTCAATAATAGAGCCAAAAGAATATTAAAAAAACATTGATAGATAAGCATTGCATTATTGCAATGCAAGATGAATTGAAACAATTTGAAAGCAATGATATATGGGAGCTTGTGTTTAGACCGAAGAATGTTAATGTGATAGGAACTACGTGGGTATTTTGAAACAAAACAAATGAGCTTGGTAATTTTGTAAGAAACAAGGTAAGATTATTTGCACAGGTTTACACACAAGTTGAGGGCATCAACTTTGACAAAACATTTGCTCCTGTAGCAAGGTTGGAACCTATCAGATAGTTACTAGTAGTTTCTTATGCTAAGAATTTCACACTTCAACAAATCAATGTGAAAAATGCATTCTTGAATGAATTTCTACATGAAGAAGCATATGTTGAACAACCTAAAGGTTTCATCAATCCTAAGTTTCCAAATCATGTACACAGGTTGGAGAAAGCTCTCTATAGTTTAAAGAAGACACTAAGAGCATGGTAAAAAAGGCTTATAAACTATCTAATTACAAGGTTATAAGCAAGGGGGAGCTAATAGGGTGATGTTTGTCAAGAAACTAGGAATGGATGTATACAAATATAGCGAGCATGGTAAAGATATTATGGTTCCAAAAACTTAAAAGTTTAATCTAAAACCTAGTCTATCGAACTAGGATTATGTAAATTTACATATTAAGTTAGACAAAACCAAGGTCATCAAAGTTAGGTTAAACAAGTTTATACCAATTTAATGTGCTTCACCTTACTCCCTAGGTAAAGAATATGAATAATGTGATTCATATAAGTTAGAATTTGTTAACCGATTTAAATTCTATGACTTCCATACTACTGCAATCGTAAGTAATAAATAGGAGATTGATCCCTTTTTAGTCTTAAGCGAGTGTGTTTAATGCTCCATCTTACTGTATCGGCTCCTTATTTTTACAAGGTAATGCAATTACTTAATAAATATATGAAAATAATGATATTGAGCTGTTGCATTACCTTCATTATTCACTCTTTTCTTTACCTCAATCCCTATTTATTGAAACTTAGTGCTAGAACATCATAAAATTTAAAATAGTCACAATTCCCTATTTATAATTCATCACAATGTTCTTATCAATTCCTAAAGGATCCAGCTTCACAACATTTACAAAAGTTTAAACAAGGTTAATCTAAATTCTCAAGACTTAGCCTATATTAACCTTAATATACAATTGTACATAATACCAACTTAACAAAAAAAAGTCCTATATTAAATTAAAAAGCAATAAGAATCACAATAACTCTATCAAACTCATAACTATAAACAAACATATTAAAAATATTCTTGAGAATAAACCCAAACTTTTGTTCAATTTTTCAAAAATTTAAAAATTTTTTATTTCACATAAAATACACCAAATAAATTATCTCGTGGAAGGCACCAAATAACAAATAAATACTTGCAAAGGATAAAGTGTAAACCTCTCTCTCACACTTAAATGGAACAATGTCCGTATTGGCCCAAAATATATCACGAATTAAGCAAATCCAATGGAACTAGAAAGATATTTAAGGAGAAAAGGATTAACGATACTCTCCAAGCATCTCAATTCCATATAAGATTTGTAGAGAAGAGTGGTCCTACAAAAAGTGTACAGAAATCCTTGCAACATGAGAAATAACACTAAATAAATAAGATCAAAATAAAGTAAATCCAAAGAAAATACACATAATAAAGTTCAACAAAAGTAAATCTAAAGGAAGCTAGTATATAAATTGTACTAAGAATAAAAATGTTCTATAAGAAAAAAGAACAATAACAAAATCAATGGTGGATACTGACTCCGGATGGTCAACTTTAATTATCATAGCTTCCACTACTGCTATAATCCCTACTAGGTTTCTTGGGCTTGGTCTGATGCCAGAAGGTCTTTAAGTAATTCTCCTGGTAGTCTAGCTTGTTCTGAAGACTCTACAAGACTACCATAAGGTTCTGCTACTAACTTTGCATTTGGGTTATGTCCGTACTTCGCTTCTTGTATCTCTCTTCGTCCTTCTTTCACTTTTCTACTAAGGATTTTCTTTGTTCTTTAAACCAATTTGTCTGCTAATCTGGAGATCTCAAATCTGAGCCAAGTTAGTTCTCAAGTTTGCCTGCTCTCTCTCCACTCTAGCTAATATAGTTCGCATCTCAGCTTGGAATTCTACTGTAGCTATGGGTTGACCTCTATTGGTCCTAGGTCCTTGCTGCATCTCAAATATAGGCAGTTGCTGCTTTTGCTACTCCTTCTATCTACCCTTCTTCTCCCTATGGGTCGCTCACCTCTGTCCAGGTCTATCATATGAATATCCACAATTAATTAGGATATACTCATAAATGATATCAATGGATGAAATAGTAGCTAATATCGTTCCCTCAGTGGGTACATAAAAGTACTAGAAGATATCGGTAATAACTAGGGAAAGATTGAATACCTTGGAGGGATAGCCAGATGCTACAACCTCACGTATGTATGAGATCAAAAGGGAAGGTAGAGAAATGGGATATGAGTGAATCATCTTATAAAGGACATATACATCTACCACCCTAGCGTCATTAATCCTACTAGCCCTCAAAGTGACATTAAAACTAAGTGAATATATAATCATACAGTGGAGTAGGGACAAAGCTGTTATATAAATAGTAGTAACAGTCTGGTGATAGTGTATGTGGAGTTAGAGTCTAGATACATTGAAATCTTATCAGACTCAAAAATAACTTTCTTATTATAGGTATTAATCTCAATCCAACTTTTATCATATTGTACTCTCAAAATCTCAATCAAGACTGTCTAAGTCAAGTGAACTAGACCCTTTTAACCGCTGTATCCATAGTTCTAAGGATGCTATGCCTCTTATCTGACATGTTGGCATAAAATTCCTTTACTAGCCCAAGATAATAAACACCCTTAAGATTGAGAATATGCCTATCCTAGCCTCCTAAATATGATGAAATCTTGTGGTTATTATCAAAGGCAGGGTCTTTCGTCTTCTCCACCAAAATGTACTCTTTTGTTGCACCATTCTTCACATCCTAAGGCAACAAACTATCTCAAAGGAATATTTTGCTTAGTGTTAAGGGAGGGGCTTGGGAAGAAGATTCGCTCCTCTTTCTCTTAACAGGAAGTTCGGTGGCAGCATATTTGACCTTTATGGTTTTAGCTCAACAAACACACAAACACAACAGCTAAATTCAAGTGCGGAAAATTTCCCTTCAACTCCAACAACTCACCAAAGTATACTCCAATCAACCAAATGCACCTTTTGAATTCTAACACAAAACTTCACAAAAATCTCGAAACAATTCTATTCTCTAATCCCAGTCAGTTTTCTCAATCCTCCATAGACATAATAGTTTTTAACTCCACAGATCAATACTCAACAACCATACTCCTCAATGTCCTTTACAACTCAACCTCCAATTTACAACCACAACAACTCAATCAGACCTGAAAATGCATAGAAAAATGAAATATTCAACAACTAACAAGCAAAACATAAAATATATCCCATTATATTTTCAAAATAACATCATTTAAAAATAATTAGACATCTAAAATAAGTAGATAAAAATAGTAAATTTAAAGCAATGAGTATTTAAAAATTCCAAGAAAAATTAAGCTGCAATTCAGCTCCACAAAACAGCATCCCAAAGATTTTGTTCTTCACACCATGAACATACCCAACCAACAGAACTAATCATATCTTTCACCTTAAATCCACAAAGTAACCAACCTCAATATTCTTAATAAAATAAAGAAAATTATTTAACATTAATGTAGTCTCATAAGGAAAATTAAGCAATTAATCATCAGTATTTAAATTTACAAGAAAAAGTATCGTAAGGCAGTCTTAGCATCACAACAAAATTAATATCCCCAACAAAAACATAGTTCCAATATTCCATAGTGTAAATAAATTTTCAATACTCAAGCACAAATTTAAAACTTTTAAAAACCAAATCATAGAAACTGATATAACAACAACTAAGCTTTAGTTCCAAGTAATTTAAGGTCGGCTACATGAAGTAATATAAGATCACGTGTGGTCATCTGCATGAATCCTCTCCTTTCACTTTTTTCTATCTATTGTCTTACTCTCATTCAAATCTAATAGAGATATATCTCTTCTAGTCACCTCCATCCATATCTTCTTAGGCCTGTCTTTACTTCTATCTAACCTATTCTACCATCATACCTCAATTCTCCTAACAAGAACATTCCTCGATCTTCTCTGTATATGTCTATACCACCACAAATATTTTTCTCTCATCTTATCTTCAATAGATGCCATTCCTATTTTTTCTCGAATATTCTCGTTCTTTACTTTATCCTTTCTAGTATGCCTACACATCCACCTTAATATACGCATCTCAGCTATCTTTAAGTTCTAAATATGATACCTTTTAGCTGCCCAACATTCTGTACCATATAACATAGTCGATTTTATAACTATTCTATAGAACTTTCCCTTTAAGCTCACATGCATATTACGATCATATAGAATACTAATTGCACTCCTCTAATTTCAACCAACTAGCCTTAACTCATTACGCAATATCGCTATTAAGCTCTCTATCTTTCTGAATAATAGCTCCTGGATATCTAAATCAGTCATCTACTATAATGTCTCTGCTGTCTAAAGTTACTCTCTGATCCGTATTTCTGCAAGTACTGGACTTGAATTACATATACTTAGTTTTACTTTTACTAATTTTAAACCCCACAGACTCTAACGTCTGTCTCCATAACTTTAATTTAGTATTCACACCAGTTATAGTGTCATCAATCAAAATAATATTATTAGCAAACAACATACATCATATCACAACCTCTGAATAGCACAAGTCAACTAATCTATAACAGTTGGGAAGAGAAAATGACTAAGTGTGGATCTTTAATGTACTTCGATAGTATTTGAAAACTCTGCAGTCATTCTAACGTAACTTCTTACACTTATACATACTTCATCATATATATCTTTAATAAGGGTATATTTTTGTAATACACATTTCTTTACTAGCACCCACTAATGTACTTCTTTAGGTATCTTATCATAGACTTTCTCCAGATCAATAAATACTATATGCAAATCCTTCTTTCTTTCTCTATAATATTCAATTATCTGCCATAATAAATACTTTACTTCTATAATAGAATGCCCAAGCATAAAACCAAATTGGTTATTTCAAATCTTTACAATGCCTTATAACTTGTGCTTAATTACTCTCTCCTAAAGCTTTATTATATGGCTTATGAGTTTAATCCCGCGATAATTGGCCTAATCTTGGACATCCTTTTTATTCTTGTATAAAGGAATCAATGTACTTCCACTCTATAGGCATCTTATTAACTCTGTATACTTTGTTAAATAGGCTTATCAGCCATGCAACACCTATTACTCCTAAGCACTTCCAAACCTCGATTGGTATGCTATCTAATTCCACTGTCTTCTCAGTCTCATCCTTTTAAGAAATCATAGTTAACCTCATCATTCAGAATCTTAAGGTCACTTATATCTTGAACTTGATTCTTATTAAGTAACATATCAAAATAAGACTTCCATCTCTCCTTGATTTTCTCATTCTTAACAAGAACTCTATAGTCATTGTCCTTTACATATTTCACCATATCAGTATTTCTAGTTTTTTCCCCCTAAAACGAGTAAGTAAGTATACACACACACACACACACACACACACACACACACACACACACACACACACACACACACACACATTCTCCACGCTATCTTTAGTATCCAACATTTCGTACAAATCCTTAAAAACTATTGATCTTGCTTTTCTAATATTTTTATTTGCTTCTTTCTCGCTACCTTATGCTTCTCAAAATTCTTGACACTCAACACTTCTCCAAGTTTTTAAAGTACTCTTATTTGTTCCTTATAGGTTCTCTTAATTCATTATGCCACAACGACGTGTTTTTGTTTAGTGGTACTCTTTCTTTAGATTCACCAAACACTTCTTTAGCCACTATTCTAATACTTTGAGCCATTTTACTCCACATACTATCTGGATTCAAATCCATATCGGAAGACTAGTTATCTACGTAAACTACCTTATTGACAAAGACTATTCTTTCATCCCTCTGTAGCTTCCACCACCGAACTCCTAGAAACTGAGACACTGGAGAAAAAAGGAAAAAGAAATTCACCCAAAAATTTTACAAGGAGAAGAATAAGAAGCTGAACAACTGTGACTTGAATGATTCCTCAAGGCAAATATCACTCAAATTAAGTGATTGGAGATAGAAGGCTTTCAATTTTGAGGAGAAGAAAATATGGGATTTTTAAACAAAATAGAGAAATCTTATGGTGGGGTTCAGTTTTTTTTCAAAGGAAAGGAAAGGATACGTAGGAAATTCAAAGAATATGAAGGTGGGTTTTGATGCGCTTTGAATGGGGATAAAGGCAATAGAAGTAAAAGAGATACAGTGATCAGGATTGGGGGTGAAAAAGAAAAGAGACCCTTTTTTTGTTTTGACTGTGCGACATTAAGCAGCGTCGCTCAAAGTAGTATAAGCAGTGTTGCTAAGTCGAACTTCAGATGTGCCACTAAAAAAAGACTTCGTTTCTTATGTGATTGTAATATAAGCAGTGCTGTTTAATACAGATGAAACAACACCACGATATTTCAAGTACTTTGCCGTTTAAGAACCTCTGAATTTAAGTGTTATGATAAGTTTGGCCATTTAATTCCTATTCAACCTTTTTTAACTTTTTTAATAAAAAATAATATGCAAATATATACAATAAAGCACTATCATCCAAATAAAAGCATAATAAAGCATTATAAAGTAAATTTCCCCAAATCAAAACACATCAACATAATCAAAGCCAAGGAAACAACAATAACAAATACAAATAAAGAAAAATTAAAATAAAAAACTATCCATCTACAATAAAAAAGTAAAGAAGAGTAGGTCAATTCTTTCAATGCTCCTCGCTCAAATTGCTCTCCATGTTCCTAGGAAGTGTGCTATTTGGTCTATCGGAAATCAACCCATCTAACTGTCAAACTTAGTTCTCTAGGCTATGGATGGACACTTTTTGGTTGCACATTGAAGCTTCAACATATTGGAATCAAGAGTATGTGAAAGATACCAACTTGGCAAATAAATTCTCAAGAGAAGGTTTTAGAAGAGGTGGTGGTAGAACGTGGTATGGCAATAGTGTTTTAGGTTGTGTATTTGGGAAGTCTTGAGGCGTAGGAGGTCACACTTGATTTTGATTACTTCATGAAAAATTGGAATGGTTCCTCCTCCTAGGATTGTAACTATTGTTGTATAGATTGTTCCCTTGTATTAAAGTCCCCAACAAAGTCTACTTTCTCTATAGCTCGCTTATTATTTGACCCCATGATTTAGCACTCATGATTGAGATGGCTATCCCCACAAAAGTTATAGTAGTTTGAGCTTAAGGGGTTATATTCATTCTCTTGATCATTTTTGGGAGAACCTCTAATTTTGCTTCTAGAGATGATATAGTGTCCACATCGTGCATTTCTTAAGCATGTGTAGTAGATCTTGGATTTTTCCATGAATAGTTATTCATAACAATATTCTTAATCAATTCTTGTAACTTTTTCGGGGTCTTGCTAATTGTTGTTCTTCCCAAAGATGCATCAATTAATTGTTTAGGTCCAAAATTAAACCCATTATGTAAGGTATGCATTTTGCAATCCAAGGCCCAAGCTATAGTGAGGGCACTATCTTAGCAACTCCTTCCACCTTTCCCAACAATCCTAGAGACTTTAGGATTCCATTTTCCCAAAGGAGAATATATTATTTCAACACTTTGATGTTCGAACAAGAAAGAGGTACTTTACAAGGAATTTCTCAGCCAAACTGACACAAGTGGTGATAGATCTAGAAAGAAATGACTTGAGTCATAGTTGTGCTTTATCCCTAAGAGAAAAAAGGAAGAGTCTTAGTTTGAAGCATCATTGGACACACTATATTCATCTTGAGAGTATCATATATTTCAAGAAAACTCACTATGTGTGCATTTGGGTCTTTATTTGGAAGACTATCAAATTGAACCATTTGTTGCACTATTTGGATGAAAGAAAGTTTGAGCTCAAAGTTGCTGGCCTCGATACATGGTTTCAAAATGTTTGATTCTGTTCCATAAAGCGCCATAATTTTACTACCATTTCTATTTCCATTTTGAGCATCGTCCCCATATACTCTACGATGACCACCAAAATTCTCCATATTTTTAAGATTTTACAAAAGAACATATAACCTTTCTCATTCTTTAATATTTTGAATTAATGTATTCTCTTATTCTATTTTCTCACTTCTCAACCTCCCCAATGTCTTTCTATTTTGGGATCAAAATTCTCAATTGCACCATATAATATTCTACTCATACAAAGGAAAGATTACCTACCCAAACAAAGAAGTAACAAAACACGATTACTAAATGCATAAAAATATGAAACTCAAGGTAAGAAGAAAAACCTACCAAACTATAATATTGCAAAACAAAACAAATGTATATCAATGGACCCAATAAAAAAAAATGAAAATCTCCATAAAGAATCAATACATCTAAAAGAAGTAAGATATAATTCTCATATACAAGCTACCTATATAGTAAAATTAGTTGCATTTACATATATATACACACACACACACACACACACACACACACACACACACACACACATAAACACAAAAGCTAAATCAACGAAACTTAAATTTTTTAGAATATTGCCATTCAATCCCTTGCAAAAGTGCTAAAAAGATGTTATATTTTGTTGTGTGCACTTTGAGGGTATGTATCTCCTGAATAATCTCTAACAATGTCCAACCTAATCAAATCATGTATCTCCTGAAAACATGATACACAGATGTGGGAGTTACATCCCAGTAAGTCCTATGTGTGCTCTTGATTGATTTAAAAGAGATTTCATGTATGCATTTTGAAATCATTCATAAAAGTTGATTGCAAGTTAAACACATTTTAAATATAACATTGAGTGGCGTTTTGTACATTTTCACAAGAAATTGCAATTGTATAATTTTACAAAGGAAAACTACTCAGAAAAGTGAGTTGTAAAACCTTACATCATAGCTCATGCCATTAAACCTGCATTAAGACAAACACTATGAAAATATGCTTCACAGTAAAGTGGGTGATTGACTCATTAGGTAAGAAACTCCTCCATCTCTTATAGGATATACTGATTGTCCACTCTGGAATAACAGCCCACTTGGACTATAGTGCTGGCTCGAACCGACTTGACATACTAGAGCTGTCACCTCTCTAAGTAGGGTTCATCTCTCAGAGGTGGCCTCATACTAAAAGACTTGCCTTAACTATTGGAGATTAGTCTTAGTGTTCTACCCTTATTGAGTACTTAATGTATTAGTATATCGTTCAAGAGCTAATCTCAATATAATCAGTTTCAAACATTTTGGTCATGTAAACATGATTTTTAAATAAGTTGTTGTAAAATCATTTTATAAATTAAAAGATAGTATTTTGGTAAAATCCTTGTTTGATTAAAACCCTTTATTGAAAATAATCAAGCTTGCATCCCAAGTAACCATATCATTGGGATAATTATCAATTCACAATTAACTTGTAATTTAGAGCCTTGATTCATAAAATTTAATGTAAGGACTTATTCTGAATAGTTCAGTCAAAGACGAGAATCAATTGCCTCGATCTTTAACTTCAGTTATTCCTCTTATCTAGAATCATATAATACTATAATCAATCTCCATTCCCAAAACATAGCACAACCATTGAAAGTACCCGAGTCAACAGACTCATGATTTTAATTATGTATCTCCCATTATAACTGTATATCAATACATCATAAAATAAATATTGTTCTTGCTGATCAAATACTCATATGATCAAATTATATACAAATCAATCAAAGAAATTTAGGCTGATCAAATCATTAGACAATAATCAAGATCTCCTCATGACACGCTCATAAACACAAATCACTTTCATTTCTCTTTGTTAGCCCTAAGGGTTTTCTTCTATGTTTTGACTTATGACAAACATTGATATGGACTAACTTATTAATCTATTGTGATAGGACATGTTTGACCACTATTCTTCAGAAGCACTCAGATAAGATTATTTGGCAACTCCTTCGTCATTGAATTCAAGAATAGAAAATCAAAAGAGAAGAATGAAGTATATGGAGTTAAATATCAAAAAATCTCTTTTGAAGAATAATTGTCTAGGAATTGTTATTAAGGTATATCTGATAATTCCTTTGTCTTTCTATCTCTTGATTCATTTGATTTTACCTTGAAGCACCAAAGGAGAAGATTTCAAAGTTTTTGAAAAATCTCAGAATTTTAGGTTGAACAGTTTGAATCTAAAAGGTTCATCCAAAATCCTGAAAATTGTGTGGATTGATTAAGTGCCATTTTGGACTTACCTTTGGGATGCATCGTCGTCCAAAACCCGAGTCCAAAATACGGATGAGTTTAAACAGAAAATTTATAACCGTTTCTTTGTGACCGTTGGCACTACACTTTTTGGCTTGATAAATAGCCCTTAGAATAAGATTAGTGATAAGATTTTTGAAACATTCATCTTAGAAATACTATTGCTCAATATTTTCAAAAATCTCCTTTTATCAAAGCTTCAAAATGAATTCATTTTGTATCAAAGGTAAAAGTATTTGTGATTTGTATCCGAGTGAACATCTGCTCAAATAAGTGAGCTTTTTACTGTTCTAATGATATTCAAATCTCTGTTGTAGTGCAAGGTTGTGGTGTAAAATCCATTGGAGTAAGCCTTGTGTTGGTTATTGTTCAAGGTTGTGGTGTAAAACCCATTGGGGTAAGCCTTGTGTTGGTTATTGTTCAAGGTTGTTGTGTAAAACCCATTGGGGTGAACCTTATTTGGTGAGTATATCAAGGTTATAGTGTAAAACCTAGTTGGAGTGATCCTTGATGTGATTGCTTGATTGAGAGGTTTTGGAAAACCTAGTGTGATGATCCTCTCTTGTATGTGGTACTATTTGATTTCATTAAGTGGAGTAAATGAAATCTGGTTGAAAATCCTTAAGTGTGAGTTTAAGGTAATGGTCGTAAATCTTGGTAGATCGAACCACTGTACATTCCTTGTCTCACTTCTTTTCGTTATTCATTTACTGCTTTAAGTTTCTTTCTTTTTCTGAATCTGGATTCATATCTATGAGTTCTTGGATAACTTTCTATGTTACCATAAAGTCTGTCCAAGCAACTTGGTGATCATCATTATTCTGCATTTCAGACAAGTTGGAATTTTTTTTTTTTAGCTTGCCAAAAACCTTATTCACCCCTCTCTAAGATTTTTCATTTGGTATTAGAGCTTAGTTTACATACTCTTGGTTTAACAACTTTGTGGAAAAGATCTTAATGGCAAGCTTATCCTCTCTTCCATATGCTGAAGGGTCTTCAACAATTCATCATCATTTGTTCAATGGAAGTAACTATACTTTCTGGAAAAATAGAATGAAAATTTATGTGTGTTCTATTAACTTCGAGTTATGGAGTTTAATAGAAAATGGTCTTTTTATTCTATCAAAGATGATTGATGGCATAAAAATTCCTAAACAGTATGATGAGTATAGTATAGAAGACAATGCTAAGATGACCTTAAATTTTTCAGGCTATGAACATCTTGTGTTGTGCGCTAGATGCGTCTGAATATAACCGTGTAAGTGGTTGTGATTCAGCTCATGATATGCGGAGATTGCTTGAAGTTACCCATGAGGGGACTAACCAAGTTAAAGAATCAAAACTGGGGGTTCTAATTCGTGACTATGAATTGTTTACTATGAGGCCAAATGAAAGCATCACTGATATGCTCACGAGATTTACTAATATCTCAAATGGTCTTAAAGCTTACGGGAAGGTTTATTCCTTTGGGGAATAAAACCGGAAGATCTTAGATGCTTTACCAAAAAACTAGCAGCTTAAAACTCTTGTGGTAGAAGAATCCAAGGATTTAAAATCCTTACCTACTGAGGAGCTGATCGGATCTCTTCTTACTCATGAGATGAAGCTTAAAAGATTTTATAAATTTGATGATCATGATAGAGGCAGGAAAGGAATAGCACTGAAGGCTAAAAATGAAGATGAAGAAACAAGCCTGTCGGAAAGTAGTGAGGCCATGGAAATGGACAATGATGATTTGGCAATGATAGCAAAGAAATTTAGAAGGATGTTCAACAAAGGAAACTACAAAAGAGGAAGGAAGTTTATATGAAAGAAAGGACAAACCTCTGGTTTCAAAATGTAAAAGCATTGATCACTTCATTGGGGACTGTCCTGTTACAAAAGGTAAGGAAGGAAAAACGTTTAAAAAGAAGAAAGATTTGAAGGTAAAGAAATTTTTCGTGTAGGTGATGTACACGAAATTGTAACTTTCCAATTTGATTTTCCAATTTGCATTCCAATTTGACAGCAATTGTTAACTTTTTGATTCGTGTTGACTTTGATAAGCTGAAATAAAAAAAGATTACATGGTGCTTTTTCGTGGATGCTATATATATGAAAATAATGTTTTCTTTTTGTTCCAAAAGTAGCTGCCAGTTCTTTTTTTTTTTTCTCTTTTGTATTTCCTTTTAAAAAAATAGTTCTCTCAATATTCTTCCAAAAAAATTATTCTTTTACCTATTATTCTACTTTCACTGATAGATAGCCTATAGGAGGTTCGAAAATACTTTAGAAGATTAATATTTTGCAATTTTGGTGTACATGTTTGATACAAATGAGTGACATTTGGTCAATATTCCTACGGAACAAGTAGTCGTGACAAACCAAAGCACTCCATCTAATCTAAATCCTCCGATTATTCAATCTAAACGGCCTAAAAGTAAGTATTCTTAGACTTTAACTCGAGAAAAATTTTAAATTGCTATTTTCGCTGCGTTTTTTATTTTCTTGCGATTCTTTAAGAGGAATAATTTGACATTGATTTTAATGGTTGAAGTTGAAAGAAGTCATGGTGAACTTAGGAGAAAAATTCTGGTTATGTGATGTTTGTGTTAGAGATATTAACCGAACTACTTGAGGGTTGTTTTGGTGTAAGTTTCTAATTTATTTGATATGTTTTGGTGTGAAGAAAATGCAAAAAATAATAATATTAAGGTAAAGGATAGAATACATAGAGTGGATATAAGATAGCTTAACGAAGTTTAAACGAGAATAAAGAAAATGCTGGAAATGATTTTTGATTCATTGTTTCAAGCTATGCAATGGTTGTGATTACAGGGTACTGAATTAAAATTCTTAAACCTAAGCCTGCCCTGAGGTGTTAAGAAGGTTTTGGAACTAAATTTGGGAGGTTTTGAATGCAAACAAAGTTATAGAAATTTCCTAGGTAAAGTTATGCTAAAACTAGAATTCTTATTGTGCAGTGAATATGTACAATCTATTTGAGCATTTAATTGTGTAAAATGATGCTTGATTATGGAATTCCATGAATTGGAAGTTATAGAGAAATATCTTAGGAATGTTTTGGACAAGTTTAATGTAATTTGGATAAGTACCCTAAAAGTTATGGCATAGACAAGGAAGGCTGCCATTGCTAAAATGTAGTTGAATCATTGAGATGAGTGCGCTGTTTTGGTTTAATGTAAGCCAATGGCTGTTTTATACCTTTTGGAACTCATTCTATTTCAACTTATTGATGTTAGGAAAATAATGGTATAGGATTTATGGAGTGTTCGATGCACTATAGATCCTTATTATGTATAGTTTTTAATTTTTCAAATAGAACGGTATTTAGAAATATCTTATTATTGTAAGTGAACCAAACTCACTCATGACTGTGTACATATTGGCGTACATATTCAAGGAACCTCTAAACTCATGACTGGGATGATTGGGAAACCTTGTATTGATTTCATCAAGAACTTATAGTTGCATTCTTATACACCAAAAGGTTTGCGAAAGCCACAACATAAGACTATAAATTTATGAAACCTTGGAACATATCCAATTTAGATGTACTTGTATTCAATATACTATCGGGAAAGAAAATATTTTGAAAAAAATGATTGGTTTTGAAAAGTATTAAGCAATGGTGAGACATTGTACTAATCTCATAACTCATGTTTGTGATTCTTAAGTATTCAAAGGGACTTTATTCTTGTACTACCTTTTGTGAAGCGGAGAATACTATCTAGTAGGAGGCCTCCTCTAGATAGTTAACTTTTTGGAATAGAGCGATAGTACTTTTAATTTGGTCGTCCTTAGTTACCAACATGTTTTTTTATTATAGAAATAGAGGTCGGGCATAGAATACCCGTGCCGTAGGGCAAACCATAGCGATTGTCAAAGTATGATTAATTGTAGTGTATGCACTGAGTTGATTATACATTTTGTCATGTTCATAGGATTGAAATCCTATGGTGATAACACTATCGATTAGATTGAGATCCTTCGGGTGAGATTACAATATGGTTTTAAATATGAGAAACATATTTTCCTGTTAAGATATGGTTGAATGTTAAGTTTACGACATTGGTACAAAAAGCCATCAACAGTCGAACGGTGGGATATGGTTAAACCATCAACAGCCTAACAGGAGGGTATGGTTGAATGCTAGGTTATGAACTCTAATTTTGAAAATATGGTATGGTTTATGATTGAAAGCTCAATACTAATGTTACGAATAGTGACAGGCTACTATACCTTGTCGTACTTGCATATTTTTCCAGAAAAAAAAAGAGTCCAACTTTCTTTAAATGTGAGGCATTAATTTTCAATAAACTATGATTTTCTAAATATGCATAAACTCCTTTGACAATAGTTGATGAGGTTTTCAACTACAATGTCTAAAGAGTTGTTTTCAGTGAGAAAATGATTATAAAACCCTTTTATCTTTTTTTTTTACAGAAAATACTAACAACCATAGGACTCACTGAGTATAAAACTCACATATACCTTTATTTTCTCCTATTCTTTAAGACTCAGAGTTGGAGGTATGTGACAGTGATGTTAGTATTACTGTTTTCGCTTAGTCTAGTGAAAGTTTTTGTAACTTTGCTATGTATAGACTGTAGATCTACTTATTATATGTATTTTGGAATCGAGAAATATTTATTATTCCCCAATTGTTAAGCAAGTTTAATGGAATAGTTTATTTCTATTTATCTGTTTTAAGCTTTATATCATTATAAAGACCCCTTGTCTAGGAGTTTAGACGCGACGACATCCCACGAAGACAAAGCCGACTACAACTGAAAAATGTGAAGCGTTACTACTTTGATAAATCCTCTAGTTATGAAATGTTGAGTTGGAAAACATGCATTGGTTTTATAAAATATACACGATTGAAATTCTCTTGCATATAAAGGATTGTGAAAGCTATAACATGACTTTGAACAATTAGCTTCAATTATTGCGAAAGATATTATGACATTTGAAAACTATATGCTATTGAAAATCTTGGAAATGAACAACTCTTTTGATGTAGTTTGTGTCTACAAGAGTGTGTGTGTGTGTGTATATATATATATATATACATATATATTATTTTTATTTTTTTATGTTAAAATATTTTTGAAAAAGTAAATGTTTTGGAAAGAAATTTTCACAGGTATTGAGTTATTTTGAGGAATTGACATTAGTTGATCTCGTGATTCGTGTATATGATACTTGAGTACTCAGATGGGCTATACACTTATACTAACTTACATGGATTTGAGAATATTTTCCAGTTGGTGTCCACCTCCAAATAGTTTTTTTTTTTTTTTAGCAAAATGACAGTATTTGTATTAGAGCCGTCTTTAGCTAGCATCAAGTTTTCTATTGGCAAAAATGGAGGTCGGACACGTGACATCCACCCCAGATTGGCAATTATGTAGTATCATGACGATGATTGCAAATTGATTATGATGGCAGTATCATGAAGATATTGAATTGATTATTTAATGAGTAGGATTTTAATCCTATTTGAGCTAGATTGCAACTATGTTGATGGGTCGAGTTTCTATCAATTGATATGAAATCGCAATGTGTGTTTCATAATATGTTTTATTATTGAAATATGTATTTTGGGAATACTGTATGGCATGTGTACAAAAAGCTCAATATAAGTTCAATGAATGATATTATGATTCACGAATGCTATCGGTTTGGTGTTTTCTCGAAAAAAGAAAAATGTTATAGTTAGTTTCTTTTGAGAATCTACCATGAAATACATTTTGAATTGCACGAAGGCATGTAATGAATTCTCTCTATATCCTTTCCAATTATATTATTCATACATCATAAAAGTTTCTATTAAAAGTCATACATAGCATGCTATGAGACTTACTGAGATTTTATCTCATACTATTT
Source organism: Voacanga thouarsii (assembly GCA_026120185.1). Lineage (NCBI taxonomy): Eukaryota > Viridiplantae > Streptophyta > Magnoliopsida > Gentianales > Apocynaceae > Voacanga > Voacanga thouarsii. The sequence goes on from JANUWF010001003.1 coordinate 2,731,778, forward strand.
TATTCATGTTTTATAGGGAGATTTGAATAGATTTAAAACTGAAGAGAATAATATTGATATTATTTTGAGATTCTTTTATTTTGTATTCAGATATCATGCATGTTTATTTAGATTTTCTTATTCAAGAGTTTATGTATTTATTTGAAGGCTTTGTAATAGATTTTATTTTTGGAGTTATTTAAGCTTATAATTTTTTTTTTATAATTTAGCTAACATATTATAAATGCCTATTATCACTTATACAGGGTGACATTCTCGACCTGTTGGGCCCCATGGTTGTGGGGTGTTACAAATGTCCTAGTCTAAAATGCAAAAAAAAAAAAAAAAAAAAATGAATTACCAAGGAGACTGCCTAAGAAAACATTGCAAATCAAAGTTGGAGGTTGAGAAGATTAGCTCTTATTGAAATAACAAAGCCCTTGCGCTAGCTCAGTTGATCCAATCATCATCTCATGAGGATCCTAAATTTGACAAGAAGATGAATTAAAAATAACTAGGCAATTCAGATAATAGATTGGCTTACTTAAAGAAATTAAATTGTTAGTAAAATATGGAACATAAAGAACATTATTCAAGGTAAAGTGATAAATGCTTAAATGGTGTATATTTTCACATCATTTATGGTTATTATTAAGAAGAATTTGTTGATGGGTGACTAATATTTCTCCTGTTTTCACCTTATTTTGTGTAGATTACTTGGAATGGAGACTAAATGAAGAAACAAGGAGAAAAGATGAAAAAAAAAAAAAAAGAAAGAGAAGCGGTGCTGCCCAAGCCAAAATTCCTTGTGTTACTCATATTCAAAACATAAGACTTCTAACTTCATAGAATTAGTGGCACTATTTAGATTCAAATAAACAAGAGGGCTAAATTTCAAAGAGTTAGCGACACTGTCTAGATTAAGATAAATGATGCCACTCATATTCTGAATTTAGAAAAAAAGAAAAAGTGTAAGTGGGGCTGATTAAGCCAACCAGAGCGGCACCACTTAACATCACATAAAATTCTTGTTTTCTAATTTTGGGAATTTTCAAGCGAACACTATAAATACCCATTTTAGAAGTTATTAGGGCACGATTCCCCTAAGAGATAGTAGCTAAGAACCCTCAAGAAACACTAAAGAGGCACTAAAGGAAGATCAAGCTCATCTTTGAAGATGAAGGGAGCATTCTCAAGAAAAATTGCAAGAAAGAAGAAGATTTTACTTGTCTAAGAGTTTTTCCTCATCGCTCTTTGTAATTTCGATTTGTTTATGTTGGGTTTTATAGATTGATATGATAATAAAAGGAATGAACCCTTATTTTGTTTTATATTGAATTTCTTTTGATTCCATTGAAATCTATTTCTAGCATTCAATCACTTGTTTCCGTTGTTGAATCTATATATTAGGCTTTTCCCTCTTGTAATGATTTCGAGAGATGGGGTTAGAAGTTGGGTGCTTAGTTGATGGACTTTCTTTATTTGTTGTCCATTGATTAATTCAAGAGAGAGGTTGAAGGAAGAAAACTTGGGGATTAATAGGCTATTGATATTGCCTAGAGATAGTGTAATACCCCACCTACAACCATTCTTAGACATATAGGATATTGGGAGTTGCATGGCATATTGTTTGAGCATAAAATGTTTTAATGCATTTATATGTGGGTATTTGTTTATTGTGTTTGTTTATATATGTATTTGCTTAGTGAGTTTTAATGGTACTATGATTTGGGTTAGTCGAAGTTGTATTTTAAGAAGTAGAATTTAATGTTGGAATATAAGATGCAATGGATGAGCGTGAAAAAAGTTTGTTGGGACTTATTAAAATAAGGATAGATATGGTCAAATGGTTAAAGGTTGGTGTTTAAATCTTAGAGACCAAAGTTTGAATCCTAGTTTGTGCTTTTTTTTTGCCTCCTTATTTTTCTCCTTCTTGGCCGAAATACTACCCTAGACACCACTCTTGGGAATCTAACCCTAAGATATAGGAATTTAACCCCTTTGTGATATTTAATGATAAAACCTAGAAATTATCTTTTAATTTTCTTTCAAATTACATTTATTTACATTTAATTAATTAATTAATTTAAAAAATTAGAGCTTTATCTTTAGAAGAATATCCATTTACCTAGTTTAATTAAGGGATTAACTATCCATTAGCCTAGGATAGTTGCCACCATGAATATAAAACCCTATAAAATGATTTTATTTTAGTCTTGGATAAAATCTAATTTTATTTTCATATAAAATTGCTCATTATTTTTTACCAAATTCTTTTATTTAATTAGGGAGATAATTTTCAGCTATTATCTACCCTAGTAGCCGCCACTTTCTATGGGATAAAATCCCTACAATTATTATTATTATTATTATTATTATTATTATTATTATTATTATTATTATTATTATTATGGTTTTTTGAAGTTCAAAATGTATTAGATTAAAAGCTGATTTTTATTTCTATCAAAGTAGTATTTATCTTCTTTTAAATTTTCACTCTAGCTTTTATGCTCATAATTCAAGCTTTTGCTATCCTTGTAGCTGCTACTACTAGAAGGAATTCCATCCAGATTAAGACTTCTAAGATGCATACAAGAACTCTCCTAAAATCTAGTGATAATATCCTATCTAATTATTCTAGCATTATTGCCAAAAAAAACTAGATTTTTCCTTCAACTAAAACTCTCCTTTTCCCCTATAAATCTTGCCACTCCCTCTCTATTCCTCTTATTTAGCCAGCCAACCCAAAGAACACCCTAGCTGCCATATTCTTCTTTTTCTTCTTATTCTCAAGTTATCCGAGATAGCTAGGTGATAGGAATCACCCCAGGCACGAAGGCCACTCAAAAGAAGACAAAGAGAAATCTAAACCACAGCTCACGGCACCTTGAGTGAGATCTATTTTCAAGAGGTTTCAACAAGAGTTTAAGGCCAACCAAGCCAAAAAACCAAGGGCCAAGAGAATGATGAAGCAGTGGATAAAGAAAGGAAGGCCAAAAGGAGTACAAAGAAGGCAACAATCCTTGTGGAAGATCAAGCAAACAAATGAACAAAGATTAAAGGCAAACAGGCAAATGAAGGAATACGACCCAAGGGAGCTTCAAATGAAAATAATCTTGGCTTCAAAACTATTTGGAAGATCAAGAGAATGCATGGAAAAAGTGGAATGAATGGAGGACAAATGAGCAGGAATTGCAGTGCCTAGAGCTGACCTGGCGCCGGCCCAAATCGACCGACCAAGTACCGGCTGTGAGCTGCTAGATTCTTCAATTTTTGACGGCGGTACTGTTCCAACATAACGGACCCGGTCCAGGCCCTTAAAGTCCAAATCGACGCTGGGTGTGGACTGGTTAAGTCCCGTTTTTATTGTACTGACTTTTATGTATGAGTATTGTTCCTCCAGACTGGACCGGCGCCACCCCAGGAGAGCTACTCGGTGCTAGCCCTATTCTGCAACCCGAATCCTTGACCTTTTACAGCTATTTTGGGGCTATTTTGTAATATTTGCTAAGTAGTTATGGCAAGACATATATATATATATATATATATATATATATATATATATATATATGCTATTATAGCATTGTAAAAAAAAAAAAAAAACCTTTGGAGGTATATGAAATTGTGAGAGTGCAAGAACTCTTTGAGAGCTTTGGAAAAGGTGATCCTCTTGGGTGATTCCCATAAACATCAAGACTAAATCAAATGATTTAGTCCTATCTTTGATCTTATCTCTAAATCTTAAGGGATAATTTAAACTTTGTCTTTATTTTTATGTGCTAGGTTGCCTAGTATATCGGATAGGATTGAGTTAGGTGCCTTCAAATTCTTATCCTTGGTGTTCCAATCTCTAGTTAGATTAGGGTGTTAAGGTATCTTTGAAATAAGCTAGATTTACATTATCACAAGAGTGTTGATTTCATAGCATTTTAGTGTTCTTATGTGTGGATTTGGTAGGTTTCTTTTCCTTGAGTTTAATCCACAAGTTTGGTGCTTTCCCAAGATCATATCAAAGTGGTATAAGAGAATATAAGATCATATTAAAGTGGTATCAGAGCTTGTATTATGTTGATTCTAATCAACCAACTTTCTTTGGGCTAAGGTACAATCTTCTTCAAGATCTATTGAGTTTCAAATTTTCGTCACTTTTTCTCTTGCAATTTTTAGATGTCAAAAACTTGAAATTATGCCATGAAAATGTTGTGAATTTGACCCTATATGGTATATTAATGTTTGAGGAGTCATTTGGTGTAAAATTTTGTTGATTTGGGGTCAAAATCAAACTGAAATTTGCTATACGACATTACGCTACGAAATTGCATTCAATGTGTTTGATATATTATCCCAATGAATTGTGATTGCTCATACTTGACTACCAAAGCTTCCATTCATGAAGTATGATGAATAATTTATTTAGTAGAGAGTATTTAAGTGATTGTTAATTGCTAAATTGAGATTGAGGTTATGATAGCATCATTTAGTGTAACAACTCTTTGACATCCATGCATCTTTATTGCACACCATGTGTTTGATAAATTGCCTTTAAGACACCTTTCTTTCTTATCCCTTAGAATTTAGTTGACATGATTAGTAGAACTAAATCCTTTGAAGTGGGAAAGAATTGGGAAGAACTTGAGTATGGAGTTAAAAGCTTGAAAAAGGCAAGAGGGTAAGTTCATTGTGATAAAAGCCAAGAAGAGTGCAAACATGAGTGAAAAGTGACCACTAAAAATTGAGTATAAACACGTGAGGGAGTGAAGTGAGATTTTTTTTTTTGTGTTTTCTACTTAAATTTTGTGGGTACTTCTCTTGAGAGGAAATTCACAATGGCTAATTGGAGTGAAAGTAAAGAGTATGACACTTAAGAGGAGTCTTGCTATAGTGAGAGTAGTTATGGGAGATATGATGCACATGAATAGGACTATAGAGAAGATTATTGGGTAAATAAAGATGATCATGAAAATTTATTTGACTATGGAGATGAGTCTTATAGGGATAACTATGATGAAGGGCCAAGTACAAGTGGAAAAGGATATGATGGGTTTGATAGAAAAGGATATATGGGTATAAATTATGAGAATGATGGGGTTTGTGTTGGAGGACCACAAAAATATTCAAAGAGTGGCATGCCAAAAGAAAGAGAGTATAGGTATTTGTATGAAGGTTTAAAATTATCTAGACCAAGAGAAAAGTGTGCATCGTAAAATTCTTCCAAGAGTGGATTGAGAAGAAAGAAGGATGTGGAGAATAGGGAGTTAAAATACAATGAGAAATTGACACCTTCGTTTCTTGGGAAGAGAAATTTGAGGGAGTACCATGAATGGGAAAGAGGAATGGAAAAATTATTTAAAATCTTAGAGTGCAGTGAAAGATATAAAGCGAACTGTGCCTTAATGGATTTCTCCAAAAATAATTTTGAATGGTGGGAGCAAATGAATGCAGAAAGAAGGCGAAGTGGGTATGAAACAGTGGTTTCTTGAGAAGAGATGAAAGATTTGATGAGGAAACGGTTTGTACCCAATGAGTGCCAAATATGTGGAAGTTTTGCTCACATGTCCCATAATTGTCCAAGAAGTTCTAAGCATAGTGAGGGAAGTACAATACAAAATTTTTCAAAAGGAGGGATGAAAAGAAAACAAGATTATGTTTGCTCTACTTATTGGGAATATAGTTATAGTATATGTGATTGCCCTAGATTGAATGATCAAGGAAGAAGTTTTGATTTACAAAATGGTAGTGCAATTCTTTATGAGTATTGTAGTGGCTATGAGCACAAATATTTGATCACTACTAGAATTTCTCTAAGGAGTACAGTGAGACTCATAAATTTGAGGAGCAAAAAGTTAGACTTGAGCCTAAAGTGGTCACGAAAAATGTTGTAGTCATTGAGGAGCAAGGAGAAGCAACAAAAGAAAGAGAAGAATGTTAACAGGAGAATAAAAATATGAAATAAGGTGTGGTGCAAGAAAATGAAAAAAAAAAGTTGAGAAGGTTGAACAAAAGGTGATAACGAGAGTAGAAGAAGAAGATGAGTTTAGTGATGACGAAGGAGATGAAGTGGATCTATTGAGCTCAACCAATGGGGTGACTAAGAAATATTACAATATTTTATTCTTTCTAGATAATGAGGCGAACCCATTGGAAGTGTTAGAGGAGAATAAGCAAGAAGGTATTGAGCAAAATGGAATAGAATTTGTTAAAAAGCAAATACATTCAAGGAATAAAGGTAGAGGGGGAGCAAATGCGTGCTATAGATAAAGGTTCCAAAAATACTTCAAGTACTTATGAAGTGAGAGAAAGCTCACATCCACAAGAGGAGAAAAAGAGGAGTTGGCTAGAGATGGTGCAAAAGCAAATGAAAATGAGTAAAGCTAGTAAGAAGGAAGCATCTAGTTCAACTTCACAAAATAACATCAAATCTAGTAAAGAAGATAGAGTGGATGGAAGAGATGGGGATAAACTTGAGAAACCATGTGCATTGATTGGAGTAGCAATAGAAGTTGAAAATGCTTTTGAGGCTGTAAAGAAGGAGAAAATTCGCAAAGAGAGAATATTTTTTTTTCAAGGTATCTAATCAAGCAAAAATCAAGTAGCGTCTTCATTGATGGAGGGAGTTGCAAAAATGTGATTAGTGCTACATTGGTGGAGGAGTTAGGAATAGAAACCGTGAAACACCCTAGACCCTACAAGTTACAATCGTTAAATAATTATAGAAATGTGAAGGTGAACAAATAAGCTAAAGTTGCCATTGATATGAGGAAGTATAAGGATGAAGTGGTTAGTGATATATTTACCATGCATGTAAGGCATATTTTGTTGGGAAGACCTTGGATGTTTGATAGAGATGTGGTCCATGAAGAGAAGATGAACACTTATTCTTTGACGAAATATGGAAAGAAAATCACTCTACTTCCCTTATTTCTTAGTGGGGTTTTGAGAGATCAAAATATCTTGAGGGAAAGAAAAAAAGGAAAGGAGAGGAAAAAAAAGATGAGTGAGAAAAGAAATAAGGAGAAAAAGGAAAGAATAGGGAAGAACAAAAGATGGGGGAACAAAAAGTTAAGGTGAGAGAAGAAAGAGAGATAAGAAATGAGGAAATGAAGGAAGACGTTAATGAGAGGATAGTGACCACCTTAAGTTGGAGAGAAAAAGAAAAGAGAAACAAACAAGAAGATAAAAAAATAAAAGAGAGAATAGGTAAAATGAGAAGGAAAATGTGGGTAGTGAAAAGAGAAAGTATAAAGAATAATGAGGTACAAAGCCATAATATTTTTCTTTCACAAAAGCTCTCTTGTTTGAATTCTTGGATAGGTTTTGATTCAAGGATGAATCCTTTCCAAGAAGGGGGAAATGATAGGAATCGCCCCAGGCATGAAGGCCACTTAAAAGAAAACAAAGAGAAATCCAAATCACAACTCATGGCACCTTGGGTAAGATATATTTTCAAGAGGTTCCAATAGGAGTTTAAGGCCATCTAAGCTAACAAACCAAGGGCCAAGAGAATGATAAAGGAGTGGATAAAGAAAGGAAGGCCAAAAGGAGTACAAAGAAGGAAACAATCCTTGTGGAAGGCCAAGCAAACAAATGAACAAAGATTAAAGGGCAAACGGGCAAATGAAGGAATGCAACTCAAAACTATTTGGAAGATCATGGGAACGCATAAAAAAGAAATAGAAGGAATGGAGGACAAATGAGCAGGAATTGCAGTGCCCAGAGTTGACCCTACACTGGCCCAGATCGACCAACTAGGCGCTGGCTGTGAACTGCCAGATTTCTTCAAATTTTTACGCCGGTACTATTCCAACAGAATGGAGCTGGCACCAGCTCTAAAAGCCCGAACCGGCGCTGGGTGTGGACTGGTTAAATCCCATTTTTATTGTACTAATTTTTGTGTGTGAGAACTGTTCCTCCAGATTGGGCTTAGCACCACCCCAGGAGACCTACTCGGTGCTAGCCCTATTCTGCAACCTGAACTCCTGACGTTTTGTAGCTATTTTAGGGTCATTTTGTAATATTTACTAAGTAGTTAGGGTAAGACATCTATATATATATATATGCTATTATAACATTGTAAAAAAAAAAAAAAAAAAATCTTTGGAGGCATATGAAATTGTGAGAGTGCAAGAACTCTTAAAGAGCTTTGGAGAGGGTGATCCTCTTGGGTGATTCCTATAAACGTCAAGAATAAATCAAAGGATTTAGTCCCACATTTAATCTTGTCTCTAAATCTTAAGGGATAATCTAAACTTCATCTCTATTCTTATGTACTAGGTTGTCTAATGTGTTTGATAGGATTGAGTTAGGTGCCTTCAAATTCTTATCCTTGGTGTTCTAATCTCTAGTTAGATTAAGGTGTTAAGATGTCTTTGAAGTAGGCTAGATTCACATTATAAACAAGAGCGTTAGTTTCCTAGCATTTTAGTGTTCTTGTGTACGGGTTTGGTAGGTTTCTTGTGCTTCAGTTTAATCCACAAGCTTGGTGCTTTCCCAAGATCATATCAAAGTGGTATCAGAGTATATAAGATCATATCACTAGGACTCTGTAAGATAAGGGATAAAACCCTACCTAAAATCTAAGAGATTTATCCTAAGTTCTTTTATCTAATCTTTTTTATCATGTTATTTTAGTTAAACTCCAATTCTCCTAAACCTAGCCTACCATTTGGCCATTACAACACACAAACATGAGATTACCAAACCAAAGCACACAATACTCATTTGCCACAACCAAAACATAAAACTCACAAGATCTCTCTCTCTCTCTCTTACTTTCGGCCATATTGCTTACCACAAGCAAGTGGTCATTTTTTGAAGACTTCTTTGCTCAACAAAAAGGCACAACAACATCACTCTTGTGATTGCAAAACACAAGAAACCAACCTTTTTTAAACATACCTTTCTACCAAAAAAACCAACGCATCAAGAGAACTTGTTGAAATCACATGAGTTTCCTTCTTTTTCAAACAAGCTCTCTTCTAGGTAACTCCTTTAGTCTTGATCGTTCTTCTTCTTCTATTCTCCTCTTCTTTTCATTCTTAAGCAAAATGAAAGGAATTATCTTTCATTTATCCTCCTATTACATGGATCTCTCTATTTTTGGGCCAAGGATGCATCCTTACTTATTTGGGATTCATTTTGGACCCAAGAAGGCAATTTTTACCCATAGTCTAGCAACTTATTTGCTCTTTTAGAGGTAATCTGTGATTCTCATCTTTAGTAGCAGTATTAGACATTTGGATTCCTATTTTATGTGCTATTGTTATAAGAATGTTTATATAAAAGTTCTAGCACTATTCGCATGAATAGTTAAGATTATTGATTATGCTAGATTGATTATTGATCTAACAAAATGTGAATCTGAGCAATGTTATGCCTTGCAATATTGGATGTAGATATATGCTTGTAATAGATAATATGCAATCTTTTGATTTAGTTGGTCATGTTTTGATAATTTCATGATCATGGAAGATCTGAGTTATTCAATTAGATAATTTTGGTGGTTTAAAAAAAAAAAAATGTTGATTTGTGTTTATGAGCATATCATGAGAAGATCTTGATTATTGTTTGATGATTTGATCAGTCTAAGTTTTTTTGGTTGATTTATATATGCTTTGATCATGTAAGTATTAGATCAATAAGAAAAATGGTTGTTGTATGATGTGTTGATGTACAGTTATAATGGGAGAATACATAATTAAAGTCATGAGTTTGTTGACACGGGTACTTCTGATGGTTGTGCTATATTTTGGGAGGTAAGGTTGATTTTATAATTATATGATTCTAGATAAGGGGAATAATTGAAGTTAAAGATCGAGGAAGTTAATTTTTGTCTCTGACGGAACTATTCTAAGTAAGTCCTTTCATTAAATTTTATGAATCAAAACTCTAAATTGCAAGTAAATTGTGAATTGGTAATTATCTTAACAATGTGGTTATTTGGGATGCAAGCTTGATCATTTTTAATAAAGGATTTTCGTTAGCAAAATACTATCTTTTAATTTATAAAATAATTTTACAGCAAATAATTTGAAAACCATGCTTGCATGACCAAAATGTTTGAAAGTGATTATATTGAGATTGGTTCTTGAATGATATACTAATACGTTAAATACTCAATATTGGTTCTTGAATGATATGCTAATGCATTGAGTACTCAATAAGAGTAGACTACTAGGACTAGTCTCTGATAGTTAGGGTAAATCTTTCAGAAAGAAGTCACCTCTGAGAGATAAACCCTACCTAGAAGAGGCAACAGTTCTAGTAGGTTAGGCCAGTCCGAGTTAGCACCATAGTCTAAGTAGGCTGTTATTCTAAAGTGGACGACTAGTAAGTTAGGATAGGAGATATAGAAGTATCTTATCTAATGAATCAATCACCTAATGCACTGTAACGCAGAATTGCATAGTGTTTGTCATGATACAGGGTTTAATGGCAAGACTTATAATGCAGGGTTTTATAGCTCACTTTTCTAAGTAGTTTTCTTTTGTAAAATTTTACAATTGTGATTTCTTGTGAAAATGTACAAAACACCACACAATGTTATATACAAAATGTGTTTGACTTGCAATCAACTTTTATGAACGATTTCAAAGTGCATACATGAAATCTATTTTAAATTAATCAAAAGCACACACAAGACTTATGGGATGTAATCTCAAACCTTTATACCATGTTTTTAGGAGATACATAATTTGATTAGGTTGGACATTGTTAAGATTGAAGATTGTTTTTTTTTTTTTTTTGCTTTTGTTATACTTTCTTTTGGAAAGATAATTTGATTGTTATTCTTTGAGACTTGTATTTAGATTTCTTATTTCCATTGTAATAAGTTAAGGATTTATTTTTCTTTGGGTTCCTCTACCTCGTTATAAATACCCCTGGTCCTTGGATAGGGGCGATATCCTCACTCTTTTTGGGTACATGGTCAGCATAGTGTTACGAGTGGTATCAAAGCCTAGGTTTAGGCTAATATGTTTGTTGGCTAGCATTTATGTCTTAAGTGTTTCGATTTGGTACTAACTTATATGTTATATTTATAGGATGGTTAGAAGGTTTGCACCTGTCTTAAGGTATTGGCCTCCAGGATGTGGCACCCCACCTACCCCAGTCTAGCTAGCGACCTACCTCTCCTCTGACTCAAAGTTAGAATCTGAGTCAGGCTGTTTTGAGTTGGAGAGTAGTGATGAGGAAATATTGATTGAGGCACCTAACCCTATCCCATCAGAGGATAGTGAGAGTGAGGAAATGGAGATCGAGGTCCCTGAAACAAAGTGCGCGAAGTCGGAGGATAGTAATAATGATATGCAAATGATAAACTCTCCTATATCGGTGATTGATTTAGTTTCTAATAGCAAAGGTGAGGAGGAGGAAGTACCTCGTCTTGTTAGTGAGGGTGAGAAGGAGTTATCTGATTCTAATAGTGTGAAGGAGGAGAATGAGGTAGTTGAACGCCACCCAACCTTACCAATAAAGAAGTTTGTCCCTTCCATAGTTAGTAATGACTTTAAGAGGTGTGATTGAGAGATATTTAAGTTGGAGGATAAGATATTTAAACTGAAGAGTGAATTTTTTATAGCCATGGAGAAAGTTCGGAATAAAGCTACAAGGGTGAAGTTGTAAGGGAAAAGGAAAGCTTGGGATAGTCCTTCGAGGCCTGGGAATGAGGGTAGTACTTTTAGTTTTGTGGGTGGATTAGGGATAGGTTTTATCAAGAACATTAAGGGTTGGTTATATAAACCTGATAAAGAGGATTCAGATAAGAATTAGAAACTAGTAGTGTTGGGAACTAAAACCCCGGGACCCTTTAGCTTTCTTGGATGGATTCTATAAATTTAGCACTAATTGGTTATTTTATGCTTTACTATATATTCAAAGATATTGTTTTATGAAATAACGATATCCATAGAATATCTCCTCTTTTGCAAAAGCATTTCCTTTTTATGCACAAGTTATTCATCCTTTATATACAAATTATTCTAAGCACTTTTTTTACTTCTTTAGTATTTCATAGCTTCATGAGCATAGAATGAAGGTAAATATGTATAGAATATTATTACGGGTTTTTACCCGACTAGATTGCATAAATATTTGATATCTAGATACATATTCATTCATATTTCCCCCTAAAATACATTCTTTTAAAAATAATATATTGAACATGGTATCCGTTTCTTTTATGAGTTATACATTCAAGCATGTGATAGATGCTATCCTATGAAATAGTGGTTTTGAAAATTCCCTTATTTGCTACTTAAGCTAGTCTATAAATACTTTATATAATAAATGTCGTGCTCTCTTTATAGTATGTTATTTGATTTCCCTATTGTATTATGTACATCAGTATTTCTTGTTTACGCTCATAATGAGGGTGATGATCATTCTGACAAAAAGATGTTGCCTCGATGTCAACTCAATATAAGCAACTTGCTATTCTTGGAGAGGTACTTAGAGATGCAATTATAGCCCGAGCCATCGACAAAACAACAAAGATACTTCAGGACCTTACGGAACTAAAGGGGACAATGGCATTTTCCCTCTCAACTACATGTGTTGCCACTATGAATTCTACTATATAGGCTAGGAATAGATACAGGAATAGGTCTATTAATAAGGCTACATATGCCACCAAATCTTTTCCCAATAAAAGGGTAGTTGGACAGTAGAGGCAAGTTCAGAAGAAGCAAGCATGAATAGCACCAGCTAGTACTACTTCAAGGATAATAATTTACTATTTTTATAGGAAAAGGGGGCACATGCAAAAGAACTATTGGTACAAGAAGACAAACAAAAGATGCTATAGTTATGGGAATCTCACATATTTGAGGGGGAAATGTCCAAAAATACTCTGGCCCGAGCAGGAAACTATGTCTCACCACCATACTCGATAACTGGGAAAATACAACTAATAAAGGAAATAATATATGATCTTAAGTGAAGACAAAAGCATTTGCATTGAGTGGAAAAGACTTAGGATTGGATGCAGCAAAGTGAGCTCTTTATTTAATAGATTATTTGATCTTAGTATGATATATTTTGTATATGGAGTAGTGAACCAGTTGCTTGAATTGTGATAATTCAGAGTTGATTTATAATTGTCTGGACATACTCTTCCATGTTTAGAGGTAGAACTCTTGGGCTTTATTTAAAGTACGAAAAAATATAGTAGGTGAAATAAAGTTACCACGGAATAAAATTTGAGCATTCTTTGACAATTATAATAGCATATTAGACATGGATTTATTGACGAAGGAAGGAGGTTAGATTACTAACAAAGATAAGATAATACATTTTAATTGATCAATTGGGTGTGATTAATTGTAGAGAAGTAGGATAAGGGAAATATGACACCTTATGACAAGCACGAGGGATTGTAAGCTACTAGTGAAGGAGTGACTAAAAATATCTAGGCTCATTAAGTAAGGTACACGTGAGGTATGAATTTAGGATAATACTCGGGTGGCTGAAGGGTTCTTTAATATTTTTTCTAACAATATTGACTGTGACACCCCTATCTTACATAGAATTCTAATGGTAAATCTGAATGGTATATAAGGATAGGCTTAAGTACTCATTATCAACTTTGGAATATCTATTTTGGCCTAACAAGGACGGTAGCCAAGTAGTTGACTGTGGATGCTACCAGGCCGATAGTCACTCCCAGGCCCGTTCGCTGGTACAGGGCATAACATTTAGTATTAAAATAGGTAACCAAGCCTTGATATGAGAACTACATGATATACATGTTGTTATGCACTCATTTTTAATTCAATATCCTCTGCTCCTTATAAATGCACTTCATTTTCTAATTAGTAGAAGTGCCGGTTCTTTGCGATCATAACAATCTTTGATGATCAAAATTTGTCAAACTTTTCTTTTCTCTATGGGTTTTTCCTTGACAAATCTCTTACTCCACTTTTTGCTGAGGATGGGAGCTTTTTCTCAAGATTTCGTTATCTAAAGACAATCTTAGGAACTTCATTTATTGAACGCAATTGTTCTTCATCAGTTCCTCAACGTTATCCCTAGTTTCCTACACCACTTCTATGATTAACCTACTATTTCTTATTACATTGTGACCTCATCTATCTATTGTCTTATTTATTTCATTCTTTGGAATTAGCACACTATGATTTGTATCTACCCTTTTTATATAGTTCTTTTTCTTTCCCAAAATCCTAGTGTCACTCTATGCTCAATTCTCTTGCACAATAACTTTTGCTGCTTCATATAAGTCCACATCGACTTCTAATCAGTAAGAGTAACGTCTCTTATTAGTCATAATAATTTCTTGATACCCAGGTATTCTAATCTTTTCACTTCCTTAATCTTTAATATTCTAGTAGTTGTAATTCTTTATTTGATGTTAGATTTTTCCCTAACCTTCAATATTCTTCCCTATTAAATTTGAAACTTAAACTATAGTATGGGAGACAAGCTAGATAGTTAGAGATTGGACCATTGTGGGACGTGATGGTATTACTTTAGTGATGGCTAAGGAATCAAATTCTAGGACAGCAACTAGGTGACCTTGAAGTTGCATTCAAGTTGGGGATTTTCAGACACCTAGAAGTAGAGAAATTGAGATTAAGATATCTAGGACCATTTCAAGTAACCGAGAGAGCGGGTCCTGTTACCTACAAGCCAGGTTTGCCTAATGGATGGATAGGTATATATGACATATTTCGTGTAACACAGTACAAGAGGCATCAATCTGATCCAAAATATGTGTTGAATGATAAATTGTTGATTCTAAAACTTGACTTGAGTAACGTGAAAATTTCAAAAAAGATTTTAAATTGAAATGTTAAGACGCTAAAGAATAAGCAGGAAATGATCATAAAGGTGTTATGGGGACATCATAGGACGAATAATGCAACCTGAGAGACCGAGAAGCAGAAGAAGCAAACGTATCCTAAACTATTTTGGAGGTAAGATGCCCTAAATTTTCGGACGAAATTCCCTTAAGGAGGGAAGAATGTAATACCCCAACCCTTAAACATATAGGGAACTACGCATTGCATGGCATATTATTTGAGCATAAAATGCTTTAATGCATTTATATGTAGGTATTTGCTTATTGCTTTTGTATATATGTTGATAGGGGCTAAATTAGTCATATTTTTTCAAGTTATTTGAGGTTCTTTTGTGATATATTTTGTTCAATAACTAGTCATATTCTTTTATATTTGAGATTTTACCCTTGAAAAGGTATTTTGTTCAATATTGCAGATTTTTGGGGTAAAACGAAGCAAAAACGTCGCAAAACAGAGGAGAGGCACGCCGGCTAGGGCTCTAGAACCAGCGCCGGCCATGCACTGGAGTACACGAACTTCGAAGCGATGGAAAAATTATTGAAACATAGCAAAATAGAGTGGAACTGGCGCCGGCTCCAAGAGTCAAGGTGGCGCCGGCTGCATTCTGGTCTTCATTGTGTGAAATTCGGAAAAAATCGGTGAACAAGTAGAGAACCAGAACACAACTGGCGCCAACTCCGAGAGCCTAGGCAGTGCCGGTTGTGCCCTGAAGTTAAGGCGATGCTTGATTATTTTTACGCGATTTTTGGTAATCTGTGGAGTTTTAGTATCTTCCAACTTCTACTCGGTCAAGAACATTGTACCTATGAGTTTAGGCACTTCCTAAGCCTATAAATAGATAAAAAACACAAGGAAAAAGGAGAGAATTCATTGATCATCATAGAAAATCACTCAATCAAAGGAGGAATTCTTCAATTCAAGGAGGGTTGTACAAGAAGGTCTTCAAATGAAGAAGAAGGAAGCTTGTCTATGAGTGCTTTCTTTTACTTTGTTTTCTTTTTCTTGACAATGATATGTTAAATTTTTTATTGTAATTTGACATTATTTTAGATATTCATGATTTGTAGAGTTATTTGATCTTTTGATTAATTGGTTATTATTCTTGGTATTCAATTACTTGTGCTTATTACGAGATTAGTTGGTTGGTTCTCTCCATTAACTTGCTGGACCAAAGGGGGTTAATGGTAGTTTCAATTTATTAATTTTATAATATGTGGCTATTAACTTGCTGGACCAAGTGGGGTTGATTGCTTAGAACTGGTAATTGAAGGTTAATTGATGTCTTCCGAGACCAAGGGTTCATTGATTAATTTCATGCTTTGAATTTTTCGAGACCAAGGTAATTTAATTAAGGATCGTGTTTAATGCGTCTTTTGGATGAATTAGTTGAGACGGACCAAGTGATTCTAATTTATCTAAAAGATAGTGATTTCATGGATTGACCATCGAAGTGAGTCTATTTTAATCCTTCATGATGCCAAGAGAATAATTAGTTATGATAACGATTAAGTTCTTTAAGATTATGTTACTAAACAATTGCTTGAGTTACATACTTCTCCATCCTTGACATGTATATATTTTTATTTTTATTTTTCTTTTATTTTATTTTATTTCTTTTTCACTTTATCGAGTCGGTTAAACAATGAAAGAAAGGTGATTAATGTCTACTTGTTCCTTGAGGATCGACACTCGTTTGAACCTTATGCTCGGTTAATGATGAGTACGCTTGCTCATATGTGTGATTTGGGTTGACCGTTTTAATTTAAACTTGATTGGGAATGTGCTTAGTTTTATATGATTTTTTATACCCAAGTCCGGATACATCAAGTTTTTGGCGCTGTTGCCGGGCAACAATAGCATGAAAGCTTGAATTTTGTTGATTTAACCATGTAAATATGTAAGATATGTATAATTGTTCTTTCGCAAAAATGTGCTATCTTTTGTATTTCATGTATTCTTGTACACCCTTGTAACCTAACTCACTAACTTTGACTATGTTTGATTACTAACTTTGTAACTTTTTAATTTTGTTATCTAACTTGCTTCTTGTTTTCTTAGATGTTATCCTTGGTACATGACCAGAAAATCCAAAGGTGAGATAGTCGATTTTGACCCTGAAATCGAAAAGACATTATCAAAGATCCGCCGGACAATCCAAAGGAACTTGATCGTTGAGATGGATGGTGCTCAAAACAACAATACTGCGAATGATAAGAGGGTTATAGATGACTTGTGAAACCTGCAATCTCGGGCACAGGCTCGAGTATCACTAGACCTAGGATCGACGCAAATAATTTCGAAATAAAGCCCAACATTATCCAAATGGTGCAAAATATGGTTCAATTCGATGGGCTACCGGAAGAAGATCCCAATGCTCACTTAGCTAGTTTTCTTAAGATTTGTTATACTTTCAAGATGAATGGTATTTTTGAAGATGCCATAAAGCTAAGACTTTTTTCTTTTTCCCTGAGAGATAGAGCAAAGTCTTGGTTAAAGTCTTTACCTACTGGTTCCATCACCACTAGGAATGCCCTAGCTGAAAAATTTTTGGCCAAATATTTTCCTCCAACTAGGACAGTCAAACTTAGCAATGAAATCTTTGCCTTCCAAAAATTATATTCTGAGCCCTTATATGAAAGTTGGGAGAGATTTAAGGAGATGTTAAGAAAATGCCCACACCACGGATTTGAGCTGGGAATGCAAATGCTTATATTTTTGAATGGCCTCACGTTCGCAACACGGCAAGTGGTGGACTCTTCTGTAGGGGGTTCTATCAATCATAAGACCCTAGAACAGGTATTTGAGCTTATTGAAAATTTGACTTCTAATAACTATTCTTAGGGAAATGCAAGGTTTAGAGCTCGTGTGCAAGGAGTGCATAAAGTAGATGTTGTGGCAACATTAGAGGCTAAGGTGGACGCCTTAACTCAAAAGATGGAACAGATGGTGATGCCTCAAGGCCAGGTTTTAAACGTCAATTGTGATTTCTGTGGAGAAGGACACCCCAATCATGAATGCCAAAATATGGGGTCACTCCAAGAAACCTCAAAGTAAGCGGCCTTCGCAGGTAATGTTCGACCAGGTAACAATCCTTATAGCTCTACCTATAATCCTGGTTAGAGAAATCACCCTAATTTCTCTTGGAGCAATGGGAATCAAACTAGGCAAGGTTCTTTCAATTTTGGAGGCAATCAAAGGAACCAAACCCCCATGAACAACACTGTAGCACCTTCAAAGCCACCGTTGGAAGAGTTGATTGTCCAATTGGTAAGTACAACGGAGACTAAGTTCTAAGGGGTCGATGCGATAACAAAGAACTTAGAGGCCTCTATGCGCAACTTGGAAAACTAAATTGGTCAGTTGCCAGGAAACATGGAGGAAAATCTACGGGATCAAAACTGGGGAAAACATTGAAGTTTTTTCTTTACTTCCAGTTTTTGTGATTGAGATAATTTTTTATTCATGTCGTTTTGATTGATTTTTTTAATGCAAGTGCATTATTTAGCATTAGTGTGCTTTCTGCATTCTTATTAAGATTTAAAAAAAAAAAATTGAAGAAACCCCGGACAGAACCAAGTGGCGCCAGCTCAGAGAGCCAGGACTGGCGCTGGTTCCTGTCGGGTGGGCGCATTCTTAAGGGCCATTTTGGCCACTTTTTCTTCAAAATCTCCAATCTCACTCTCAAATTCTCTCAAGCCCGTGCCGGCTTTATCAATGACAGAGGTTGTGGGCTGTCAATTGCTATGATTATGGCAGAAATTATGGCTGAGATTTGAAGAACCAATTTTCCTTAATTTGTGTAGTAGCTGTATATATTCTTACCTAAAGTAGATTAGCAATAATTAGTGTAATTACTGTAAATATTTTCTTGTCTAAAATAGGTGTACAACAATTCTTATTTAAAGGAAAGATCATCAAAGAAAGAGGCATTCAACTATTTTCTCAAACTCTGTCATGGTATTAGAGCCTAGTTTTTTGAAATTCATAGCTGAATCTTCGAATCTATGTTAGTTTCTTTTTGCTTCTATCTTCCAAAGGTTTCTGGTTTGCTTTCATTTTTTTATTTTTTTGGTTGATTAATTTCTGATCAACAACTTTGGCTTTGAGATTTAATCTTTTTGGAAGAATCTCTGCTCAGAATTTTCTTGGAAGAATGTCTGCAGAGGCCTTGGCTATCAAATTTACAGGAAAGAATTATGCAGTATGGGAATTTCAGTTCAGGATGTTTCTGAAAGGGAAGGAGCTTTGGAATCACATTGACGGGTCTGCTCCTGCTCCTAAAGAAGGTACATGACTTAGTCAATGGGAGGCAAAGGATGCTCGAATCATCTCTTGGATTTTAGGTTCTATTGAAGCTCATATGGTGAACAATTTACGTTCCTTTAGTACAGCTAAGGAGATGTGGGATTATCTGCAATGCATATATCATCAAGATAACACTACAAGACGATTTCAACTGGAACTTGAGATTAGTAACTTCAGTCAAGGTAATCTCTCTATTGAGTAGTATTATTCTGGATTTATTAATCTATGGAGTGAATATTCTGGTATTATCTATTCAAAGGTACCTAAAGAGGCCTTAGCCAGCCTTCAAACGGTTCATGAAGATAGTAGGCGTGATTAGTTTTTGATAAAACTGAGGCCAGAATTTGAAGTTGCACGGGCTGGATTACTGAATAGAAATCCTGTCCCTTCTTTGGATATATGTCTTAGTGAATTGTTGCGTGAAGAGCAAAGAATGGCTACACAAGCTGTTCTAGGTTCGTCCAAGGAGCCATTTGAGGTTGTTAATGTTACTTATGCTGCTTAAGGGAAGGACCGAGGAAAGGGACAAATGTAGTGCTATAGTTGTCAGGAGTTTGGGCATATTGCCTGCAATTGTGGTAAGAAATTCTGCAATTATTGTAAACAGAATGGACACATTATCAAGCAATGTCCTACACGCCCAGAAAACCGACGAGGCCAAGCTTTTTAGGCTGCTATCTCAGACCCTACCAGTATCAGTTCTACAGCCATAATTGCTGGCACAAATCAGTCTTTTGCAACTGCAGAAATGGTCCAACAGATGATCATCACAACATTCTCTACTATTGGACTTCATGGTCAAGGTAAGATTGTTTCTTCTATTTAGTTTGTTGATTCTGGGGCATCAAATCATATGACTGGATCACCTGATTGGCTGCATAATCTTCAGAAGTATACTAGTAAACAAAAAATTCAGATTACTAATGGAAGTAATCTTCCAATTACAACCATTGGTGATATTGGATCTTCCTTTCGTCATGTATTTGTCTCTCCTAGATTGTCTACTAGTCTAATTTCAGTTGGGCAGTTGATGGATAATAACTGTACTATAAATTTCTCTCGTCGTGGTTGTCTTGTGCAGGATCAGGGGTCAGGGAAGGTGATCGCGAGGGGGCCTAAAGTGGGCAGATTATTTCCATTGCAATTTATTATTCCTAGACCTTTGTCTTTGGCTTCTATTATTGTTGAAAATAAGGCTGACGTTTGGTATAAACGATTGGGCCATCCAAATAATGTGATATTGTCTCATTTGATGAAGCATAGCTTTCTTGGTGACAAAAATCAGTGTTCGTCTAATAGTTTAGCTCTTGATTGCTCTGTTTGTAAACTAGGAAAGAGTAAAGTGTTACCGTTTCCTACTTAAGGTACTCGTGCTAATACATATTTTGAGATTATACATAGTGATGTTTGGGGTGTTACTCCTATCATTTCCCATGCGCAGTATAAATATTTCGTGACATTCATTAATGACTATAGTCGTTTCACATGGATATATTTTCTGCGTACTAAAGCTGAAGTGCAAACAGTTTTCAGAAGTTTTGTGGCTTATATTGAGACTCAATTTTCCAAGCCCATTAAGGTTTTACGGTCTGATAATGGAGGTGAGTATATGTCACATGATTTCCAAGCTTTCTTACAACAAAAAGGCATTATATCTCAACGATCTTGCCCTTATACCCCTCAGCAGAATGGGGTGGCTGAACAGAAAAATCATCACCTGCTGGATATGGTTCACACTTTACTCTTAGAGGCCTCAATTCCACCTAGATTTTGGGTGGAAGCTCTTTCGACGGCAGTTTATCTGATTAATCGGCTTCCTTCTCAACAATTGAATTTTGATTCTCTTTACTTCCATCTTTTTGGTACGCAGCCTGATTATCATATGCTACACACTTTTGGATGTGTTTGCTTTGTCCACTTGCCTTCACATGAACGTCACAAGCTTATAGCTCAATCAGTAAGGTGTGCATTTATGGGATATAGCACTACTCACAAAGGATTTCTGTGTTATGATGTTGCCACTAATCGACTGCGTGTTTCTAGAAATGTGGTTTTCTTTGAACATGAGTACTATTTTAAGCAGCCGGACCTCCCTTCACATGGTATTCTTCTTCCTAGCTTTGATGATATATCTCCCTCCATTGAGCGTTTTAAACTTGGTTTTGTCTATCAGCGACGTCAGCCCCCATCATTGCAAATCCTTCCTGACCCTGATCCAGTGCCACTTCAGTGGCTCTTCGAAGATCTACTCGTATCAGTCATCCTCCTGATAGGTATGGTTTTTCTACTAATTTAGCTGATATTACAGTTCCTACCTCTTATTCTCAGGCCACTAAACATGTATGTTGGGAGAAAGCTCTGCAAGAAGAACTTCAAGCTTTTTAAGAGAACCATACTTGGGATATTGTTCCCTGTCTTATTGGTGTTAAACCCATTGGATGTAAATGGGTATATTCCATTAAGCTGAGATCTGATGGGTCACTTGACCGATACAAAGTAAGGTTGGTGGCACTTGGAAATCGACAAGAGTATGGAGTTAATTATGAGAAGACATTCGCACCAGTGGCAAAAATGACGACAGTGTGACTTGTTCTAGCTATTGCTGCTTCTAAGGGGCTGGTACGACAAATGGATGTTAAGAATGCCTTTTTACATGGGGATCTTAAGGAAGATATTTATATGACTCCCCCACTAGGGTTATTTTCTACACCCTCTTCTGATGTTTGTAAACTAAAGAAGTCACTCTATGATTTAAAACAGGATCCGCATGCTTGGTTTGATAAGTTTCGATCCACGCTTATTAGCTTCACTTTTGTCCAGAGTCAATATGATTCCTCTTTGTTTCTTTGCAAGACTCCTAAAGGAATTATTTTGCTCCTAGTATATGTTGATGATATCATTATTACAGGGACTGACTCTGAATTGAATTCTCAGCTTCAACAGCGCCTTCAAAGCTCTTTTCATATGAAGGACCTTGGTCCTTTACGCTATTTTTTAGGCCTTGAAGTGAACTTTACAGCGGCTGGTCTTTTCTTACATCAGCATAAACACATTCAGGAGATAATTACATTGGCTGGTCTTCATGATAGTCAATCTGTTGATACTCCCTTAGAAGTGAATGTTAAATATCGTCGTGATGAGGGTGATTTTTTGTCTGATCCCTCCTTATACAGACGTTTAGTGGGGAGCTTGAATTATCTGACTATTACTCGACTTGACGTTTCTTTTGTTGTCTAATAAGTTAGTCAATTTATGCAGGCCCCTCGCCACCTTCACTTGGCTGCTGTTCGCCGCATTGTTCGCTATTTGCAAGGCACTTCTACTTGAGGTCTTTTCTTTCCTGTGGATTCTCCTATTCACTTAGTTGCATATAGTGATGCTGACTGGGCTGGTTGTTCTGATACTCGACGTTCCATTACTGGATGGTGCATGTTCATTGGCAAGTCACTTGTCTCTTCGAAAAGCAAGAAGCAAGATCGAGTGTCGGAATCCTCCATTGAGTCTGAGTATCATGCTATGTCCTCTGCATGTTCTGAGATTGTTTGGCTTCGAGGACTGTTGGGTGAGCTTGGGTTTCCTCAAATGGAACCTACTCCGCTTCATGTGGATAATACTAGTGCTATCCAAATTATAGCTAACCCAGTGTTTCACGAGCGCACCAAGCACATAGAAGTAGATTGTCATTCTATTCGTGAAGCATATGATGCACATGTCATTTCTCTACCTTACATCACCACTGATCAACAGACTACTGATGTCTTTACTAAAGCTCTCTCATGACAACGACATCATTTTCTGGTTACCAAATTGATGCTTTCTGATCATTCAACATCAATTTGAGGGGGGATATCAATGGTAGAGGTTATGGGCTGTCAATTGCTATGATTATGGCGGAAATTATGGCTGAGATTTGAAGATCTAATTGTGGGTTGTCAATTGCTATGATTATGGCAGAAATTATGACTGAGATTTGAATATCCAATTTACCTTAATTTGTGTAGTAGCTGTATATATTCTTGCCTAAAGTAGATTAGCAATAATTAGTGTAATTACTGTAAATATTTTCTTATCTAAAATAGGTGTACACAAATTCTTATTTAAAGGAAAGATCATCAAATAAAGAGGTATTCAACCATTTTCTCAAACTCTGTCAGGCTTCACATCCCCCACTTCCCAAAATTTGATTTTTCAACTCCTACACACCTCTATAACATCTATTAACTTCTCTTTTGTTGATCCTCCGGATCAAAATCCTCAAATTCTTCAGTTTTCAACACAACATCACATTCAATCCGCAAGCAAGGAGCTTAGATCTCTACACAAACCTTACCTCTTTGGCATGCCCATGCATACAAGAACACAAATGTATGATTTTTATTCAATTTCTATAGTTAAAATGGTGTAGATGATTTTTTCTACTTTGAGGAATACTTTTGTCCGAAAATTGGGATTGTGTATGCTATGATTGAATGATGCATTACTCATTGAGCTTCATGAATTGGACTAAACTAGGAGTTATTGATCCTTTACTACTTGATTCATGCTTATGATCATTTGAGACTTCATGCATATAACTAAGGTTAGAATTGTGGCTATTTGTGAGACTTGAATATAGGGAACATGCATTGTTTATCACAGAATACCATAATACTGCCTTCATTAACATGATCATGTCTACTTACATGCATTGAGGATATTCAACACATTTATGCTTTATAGTGAACTGTACATGTATTGTCGTAGGTTATGTTGATTGGAGGTGATTGATTGAATTGGTTGTTGGAGTTGATATATTGAAGGAGTTTGGGTGTTGTGGATTGTGAGACTGGTTGAAGGTTACGTGAGATTTAAAGAATATTTGTGCAAGGGTAGTTACCCTGTTTTCAATCTTGGAGCTCAATTGTTCTCTCTTCCTATTTTCCCCATTCCTTACTTGACCATGTCTAAAACAAGGGGTCAGTCTTCAAAAAGGGCGAGAACTTCCTCTTCCTCAGCCCCTTCATCTGTTGATCCTTTGTCTCTTCGACCTACGGAGTTTATTGATGCACCTTGCGAGGAATGGTACAATAGGAGAGCATCTAATAAGATCATTGTCGAGCATACTTTCTCACCTACCTTAGACCGTGCACTTAAATTAGGCATGATGTTTTGACGGCTAGGATGGTGTTCGATAGTACAATTGAAAGGGAAGTATTGTCCGATACTCATCAAGGAATTCTATGCTAATATGATTGATAAGGGCAATAAACATCTTTCCCATATTGAAACAAAAGTGAAAGGAGTCCCCATTGTCATCACTCAAAACTAATTACCTAATCTCCTCCAGGTTTTTGATGATGATACTTGGCAAGGGATTGATGTGAATAATCAAAAGATTCTTTCTGACTTGAGTTGGAATGCTAGCGGGACTAGAGCCACCTTAGGATTATATAAGCATAATGCCTTTCAAGTTAATAGTTTCTATTCAAACAATGATCTGGCAGGCAACTTTCGAGCTCTAATCTATATGTTTGGGTTCAATGTTGTACCCCGTGCTAGTAGTTTCAATGAGACTAGACTTATTGACACTTACATTCTGCATAGAATGATGAATACACTACCTATCCCTCTTGCACCATTAATCATCCAATCCATTAGGGATGTTGTTCATCACTGTCTCTCCACAAAAGCCTTCGTTTTCCCTTTGGTTATAATGAAAATTCTGAAAGACTTTGGTGTTAGTCTTGAGGGAGAACTAATGGAGGCTACCACTGAGCACGATATGGTGACTGTGCAAACTCTTACGAGTTGCGGGTACAAGTACAGCCAGGATTTGAAGAAGTTACTAACTCCCTTTGAGTTCAGACATTCTAGTCAAGTACGGCAACCCACAGTGGAGGAGGAGCAACCACCACCACCAGCACGTGCATGGACTAGCAGTTCTCAGTCCGAACTGACTTTGAGACTACCGTGTTAGGACGACTTGATCAGCAAATGGCGGTGCTCCTACGCTTGCAGGGTACTATGAGGGACATGGCGAGACGGCAAGCTACTATGGAGCAGCAGTTGGCCGAGTTGAGGCAGCATTCTTCTGGGCCACATGGTGGTGCGGGTACCTCTACACCAGCTAATGATGACGAGGATGATAATGATGAGGAGGACTGATGATGCTTGTCTACATTTTCTCGATCACTCTTGTTTTTCCTTTCTCTTTTAATGTTTTTTTTTTAGTTTGGGTTGTTTTCTTGTCCTATTTTCTTTCTTTTGTTTTTGATTTATTTTCTTTTCTAGTTTTTATGCTTTGGTGTGCTCTTTTGTATTTTTTTTTTTAGGTACTTTGCCAATGCCTAGTTCTTCAAGCATTCAGCTCTTATACAGCACCATGCCAACGAATGGAAGTTTGTTTTTCTTATCTCTTCTCCTTTATATTCTTGGTCCCATGGTATTCATTATTCTTGTTATATTTATTTGGCCATTGAGGACAATGTCCAATTTAAGTGTGGGGGAGTGATTTGACTGGCAAGTCTTCTATACACATACTTTAGCCTTCTTGGGAGCAAATTTTGAGCCAATTTTGAAAAAAAATTTCAAACTTTTTCGCAAATTCTTGAGATTTCAAGCTGTATTTTTAATGCATGTCTTTATGATGGATTATAAAGCATATGTTGTATATCATTTATGGCTTATGCATGACTTTTTGCACGCACTTAGATGAAGTAGTTCTTGATCTAATGCTTTGCATTGTTCTTAAACCTGTTTTTTAACTAAACTTCATGGAGCATTCTAGAACTTACTTGAATACCCATCGAGGTGAAATAAGAAAGACAATCATGATTTAACTTAGGGATGACGGTAATAGGCCTTCTTTGGATAGTTTGAGCTTTTCAAGCCTACCTATTGTTATATTATCCCTAATGCCTATTTTGAGCCTAAATTATTGAATTCTTTCATTAAAACCTGTCGCAATATTTTGTCCATTGCTTGTTGCTGAGAGTTTGAATAGTTTTCCGAAATCTTTATACTCTTGATGGTTGAAAGTATATGTAAGAAAATGTTGAGGAAGAATGTTGGGATAAAGATCATGACTTGTTACTTTCAGTCATGCATCAATACTGAGTTGAGCTGGAAAAAGGAAAGAAAGCAAAGAAAGAGAAGAAAAAGAAAAGAGAGATTGAAAACAAGAAAAGAAAAGAAGAGCAGCAGTAAGAGTGAAAGAAAGAAGTTGAAAAAGAAAGAGAATGGAGGAATTGAAAAAGAAAAAAAAAAGAAGAAAACAAAAAGATGCTAGAAAGAATGTTAAGAGAAGAAGAAGTGAAAAAAAGAATTGAAAAGAAAGAAGAAGAAAAGAAAAGATAAAAAAAGGGATGGTAATTGAACTATAAAAGTTAAGTTCATACAAAGTAATTAACACCATTGCTGAAAATTTGAGTGATCTTGTGAAAGAAATAGAAAAGAGTTGATGAAAAGAAAAGAAAGAAGAGAAAGGAAAAAAGACAAAATGCAGGATTTGCTTGAGTGGAGTTGTAATTGCTATACAAGGTTATAGTTTGATTGGTTCTTGGAATAGGAGAGCAAGAAGAGTTGGAAATTATTGATTCATTTTGTTTATCCTTTTCTTGCGAACTCTCAGTTTCTTTGATTATTGATTCTCCTATATCCTTCGTTTGATAGTTATATTACAAACCTTTAGCCTTACATTACAAGCTTAAAAGTCCTACTTGATCTAAGTAGAATCATGATATGTCTCAGATTAGTGGAGAGAGTGTACGAAAAGTAAGCATATGGAATGCATATTCTTTTTGGACTAAATTCTTTCCAATGGTTTGAGAATATTGTGGAGTATTGTGATGGTTCTACTAAGTCATTTATCACTTACACAAGTCTTGCATTGGTTGTGAAAGATGTAGTATCATGTGTTTTATGTTCTTGAATAAAGAAAGCATTGAAGATATTGTTTTGAAATTAATTGAGTGATTTGTTAAACCTTGTGTTTTCATACTTATTCTTGATACTTTGCTTGAGGACAAGCAAAGAGCCAAGTGTGGGGGAATTGATAGGGGCTAAATTAGTCTTATTTTTTCTAGTTATTTGAGGTTCTTTTGTGATATATTTTGTTCAATAACTAGTCATATTCTTTCATATTTGAGATATTACCCTTGGAAAGGAATTTTTTTCATTATTACAGATTTTTGGGGTAAAACGAAGCAAAAACGTCACAAAACAGAGGAGAGGCGGCGCCGGCTAGGGCTCTAGAACCGGCGCTGGCCATGCACTGGAGTACACGAACTTCAAAGCGACGGAAAAATTGTTGAAACAGAGCAAAACAGAGTGGAACTGACGCCGGCTGCATTCTGGTCTTCATTGTGTGAAATTCAGAAAAAAATCGGCGAACAAGTAGAGAACCAGAACACAACCGGCGCCAACTTCGAGAGGCTAGGCGGTGCCGGCTGTGCCCTGAAGTTAAGGCGGTGCTTCATTTTTTTTACGCGATTTTTGGTAATCTGTGGAGTTTTAGTGTTTTCCAACTTCTACTCGGCCAAGAACATTGTACCTACGAATTTAGGCACTTCCTAAGCCTATAAATAGACGAAAAACACAAGGAAAAAGGAGAGAATTCATTGATCATCATAGAAAATCACTCAATCAAAGGAGGAATTCTTCAATTCAAGGAGGGTTGTACAAAAAGGTCTTCAAAGGAAGAAGAAAGAAGCTTGTCTATGAGTGCTTTCTTTTACTTTGTTTTCTTTTTCTTAACAATGATATGTTAATTGTTTTGTTGTAATTTGATATTGTTTTAGATATTCATGATTTCTAGAGTTATTTGATCTTTTGATTAATTGGTTATTATTCTTGGTATTCAATTGCTTGTGCTTATTACGTGATTAGTTGCTTGGTTCTCTCCATTAACTTGCTAGATCAAAGGGGGTTGATGGTAGTTTCAATTTATTAATTTCATAATCTGTTGGCTGTTAACTTGCTGGACCAAAGGGGGTTGATTGCTTAGAACTGGTAATTGAATGTTAATTGATGTCTTTCGAGACCAAGGGTTCATCGATTAATTTCATTCTTTGAATTTTCTGAGACAAAGGGAATTTAATTAAGGATCGTGTTTAATGCGTCTTTTGGATGAATTAGTTGAGACAGACCAAGTGATTCTAATTTATCTAGAAGATAGTGATTTCATGGATTGACAAGCGAAGTGAGTCTATTTTAATCCTTCATGATGCCAAGAGAATAATTAGTTATGATAACGATTAAGTTCGTTAAGATCATGTCTGTCTAAACAATTGCTTGAGTTACATACTTCTCCATCCTTCACATGTATATATTTTTATTTTTATTTTATTTTATTTCTTTTTCACTTGATCGAGTCGGTTAAACAATGAAAGAAATGTGATTAATGTCTACTTGTTCCTTGAGGATCGACACTCGTTTGAACCCTATGCACGGTTACTGATGAGTACGCTTGCTCATATGTGTGATTTGGGTTGAACGTTTTAATTTAAACTTGATTGGGAATGTGCTTAGTTTTATATGATTTTTTATACCTAAGTCCGAACACATCATATGTGCATTTGCTTAGTGAGTTTTAGTGGTACTATAATTTGATTTAGTTGGAGCTGTATTTTGAGGAGCAGAATTCAATGTGGGAATATAAGATGTAATGGATGAGGGTGAAAAGCATTTATTGGGGAGTATTTAAACAAGGATTGATATGGTCTAGTGGTTACAGCTTGGTGCATAATTCTTGCAGACTAGAGTTCGAATCCTAGTTTGTGATTATTATTTTTCTCCTTATTTTTTATCCTTCTTGGGCAAAATGCTACCCTAGCCGCCACTCTTGGAGATTTATCCTAGATATATATCAATTTGATTCCTTTGTGATAATTAAAGATAAAACCTAGGAATTATCTTTTAATTTTCTTTCAGATTGCATTTATCTACATTTAATTTATTTAATTAAAAAAACTAGAGCTTTATCCTTAGAACAATATTGATTTACCTATTTTAATGAAGGGATTAATTATTCCTATGCCTAGGATAGCTGCCACCTTAAATATAAAACCCTACAAGTTGATTTTATTTTAGTCTTGGATAAAATCTAATTTTTATCTTCAAATAAAATTGCTAATTATCTTTTCCAAAATTCATTTATTTAATTAAGGAGATAATTTTCAACTATTATCTACCCTTGTAGCCGCCACTTCCTAAGGGATAAAATCCCAACAATTAGTTTTTTTTTGAAGTTCAAATGTATTAGATTAAAAGTTGGTTTTTATTTCTATCAAAGTAGTATTTATCTTCTTTTAAATTTTCAATCTAGTTTTTATGCACATAATTCCAATTTTTAAGACTCTTAAGATTCCCACAAGGACTCTCCTAAAATCTAGTGATAATATCCTATCTAATTTTTCTAGCATTAGCACCAAAAACCTAATTTTCCCTTCAATTAAAACTCTCCCTTTTCCCCTGTAAATCTTGCCACTCCTACTTTATTCTTCTTATTTGGCCAGCCAACCTAAACAACACCCTAGCTGCCATTTTTTTCTTTTTCTTCTTCTTCTCAAGTTTGCCAAGATAGCTAGGACTCTCCAAGACAAGGGATAAAACCCTATCTAAAATCTAGGAGATTTATCCTAGGTTCTTTTATCTAATCTTTTTATCATCCTATTTTAGTTAAACTCCAACTCTCCTAAACCTAGCCTACCATTTGGCCACTTCAACACACACATACACGAGATTACCAAACCAAAGCACACAACACTCATTTGCTACAACCAAAACACAAAACTCACAAGATCTTTCTCTCTCACACACATTTTTGGCTATATTGCTTACTTTTAGCAATTGGTCATTTTTTTAAGACTTTTTTGCTCAACCAAAAGGCACAAAAACGTCACTCTTGTGATTGCAAAACATAAGGAACCAAAGCACCTCTTTTACCCATAACTTTCTACCAAAAAAACTAACGCATCAAGAGAACTTCTTGAAATTACCCCAGTTTTCCTTCTTCTTCAAACAAACTCTTTTCTACGTAATGCCTTTATTCTTGATCTTTATTTTTCTCTTCTTCTCCTCTTTTTTTCGTCCTTAAGCCAAATGAAAAGATTGGTCTTTTATTTCTCCTCCTACTGCACAGATCTCTCTATTTCTGGTCCAAGATTGCATCTTTTCTTATTTGGGATTCTCTTTGGACTTGTGGGGGTAGTTTCTACCTGTAGTCTAGTAACTCACTGGCTCTTTTAAAGGTAATCCAGGATGCTCCTCTTCAGTAGTATTATTAGAGATTTAGATACCTAGTCTATGTGCATTATTATAAGAATATTTATATAAAGGTTCTAGCACTCTAAGCATGAACAATTAGGATTACTGATTATGCTAGATTGATTATTGATCTAAGCAAATGTGAATCTGAGCAATATTATACCTTGTGATACTGGATTTGGATCTTTGCTCGCAATAGATAAGCTATGATCTATTGATTATGGTGGGCATGTTTTGATAATTGTATAACCATAGAAGATCTGTGTTATTCAGTAAGATGATTTGGTGGTTTAAGAGTGAAAAATCTTAGGGGGGTGAATAAGGTTTTTGGCATGCTAAAAAAAAAAAAAAATTCCGAATTGTCTGAAATGCAGAATAATGATGATTACCAAGTTGCTTGGACGGACTCTATGGTAACATAGAAAGTTATCCAAGAACTCACAAATATGAATCCAGATTCAGACAAAGAAAGAAACTCAAAGTAGTGAATGAATAACGAAAAGAAGTGATACAAGGAATGTATAGTGGTTCGATCTACCAAGATCTACATCCATTACCTTAAGCTCACACTTAAGGATTTTCAACCAGATTTTATTTACTCCACTTAATGAAATCAAATAGTACCACATACAAGAGAGGATCATCACACTAGGTTTTTCAAAACCTCTCGATCAAGCAATCACATCAAGGATCACCCCAACTAGGTTTTACACTATAACCTTTATATACTCACCAAACAAGGTTCACCCCAATGGGTTTTACACCACAACCTTGAACAATAACCAATACAAGGCTTACCTCAACAGGTTTTACACCACAACTTTGAACAATAACCAACACAAGGCTTACCCCAATGGGTTTTACACCATATCCTTGAACAATAACCAACATAAGGCTTACCCCAATGGATTTTACACCACAACCTTGCACTACAACAAAGATTTGAATATCAATAGAACAGTAAAGAGCTCACTTATTTTAGTAGATGTTCACTCGGATACAAATCACAAATACGTTTACCTTTGATACAAAATGAATTCACTTTGAAGCTTTGATAAAAGGAGATTTTTGAAAATATTGAGCAATAGTATTTCTAAGATGAATGTTTCAAAAATCTTATCACTAATCTTGCTCTAAGGGCTTTTTATCGAGCAAAAAAGTGGAGTGCCAACGATCATAAAGAAACGGTTATAAATTTTCTGTTTAAACTCATCCGTATTTTGGACTAGGGTTTTGGACGACGATGCACCCCAAAGGTAAGTCCAAAATGGCACTTAATCAATCAACACAATTTTCAGGATTTTGGATGAACCTTTTGGATTCAAACTGTTCAATCCAAAATTCTGAGATTTTTCAAAAACTTTGAAATCTCCTCCTTTGGTGCTTCAAGGTAAAATCAAATGAATCAAGAGATAGAGAGACAAAGGAATTACCATGTATACCTTAATAACAATTCCTAGACAATTATTCTTCAAAAGAGATTTTTTGATATTTAACTCCATATACTTCATTCTTCTCTTTTGATTTTCTATTCTTGAATTCAATGACGAAGGAGTTGCCAAATAATCTTATCTGAGTGCTTCTGAAGAATAGTGGTCAAACATGTCCTATCACAATAGATTAACAAGTTAGTCCATATCAATGTTTGTCATAAGTCAAAACATAGAAGAAAGCCTTTAGGGCTAACAATCTCTCCCTTTTTGAGTGATGACAAACATAACACAAATGATATGTAATGGGTATACATGTTAAATAGAAGAGGTGCAAATGAATACAATCTCACAGTTATAGGTCTCAAGGAGATTTATGAACAATAGTTTGTAGACATATCGCAATGAGCCTAAATCCTTTCATATCTCTATATAAATATTCAAAATGATAAAGAAGAGATAGCAGATAAATTATAAGATAAGATACCCCCCCTAAATATTTACTTATGTGAGCATTTTAAACATAAGAGGGAAAAGTAGAAATCACGATTTGTATGCCCAAAAAGTGTATCCAAAATAATTTTGGAAGAAAGTATAAAATGAGTTTTTTTAGAAATTCATTTTGGATAAGGATGTTGGATGTCCAAAATATATTTTCAATTCATTAATACTGCTAATAAGAACATTTGTTTGGATAAAAAATATCTGAGTCCAAAACTCCCCCTGTCTCAATGCACGAGAATCTATCATATAATCTAGTATCAAGGATACCTTTAACATTCAGAAAACTGCCTTTTTGAATTGAGTGGCCGTAAAATAAATTGTCATAAACAGAAGTTTAGACAATTATCGAGAAGATTTTCAGTGAACATATATAGCAAATCAGCTAGTTTTAGATCAAATCAAATAAGTGATTTTTATAACAGTTCATATTTGATTTCAATGCATAACTGGTTCATATTAGTAGCGGTTCATGAAGTTCATATCAGTAACAGTTTATGTAGCAGTTCATGTCAGTAACAGCTCATGCAACAATTCATGTCAGTAACAGTTCAAGTAGCAGTTCATGCTGGTTATTGAAATCAAATACCGGTTCATATTTTCTTCTTTCACAACAGTCTTTTCCTCTCCCACAACAGTTACGGTTCCCAAAACAGTTATATCAGTTTTCAAAACAATTTTCAATTATCATAGCAGTTCGCAGATCTCATAAATGTCCATATAATTTGTCATATACCACCAGTTCAACTCTAGGTACAGAACATATACAGTTGTGGCCAAATTTTAGTTCATAACATCATCATGCAGAATATATGCAGAACATAACTTTTTCTCCCCACATCAGTTTATATCAGTTTCTCCCCATATCAGTTTATATCAGTTTATGTAGAATATATAAGCTTTTGTAGATCATCACTTTTTCTCCCCCTTTGTCATCAATAAAAAATAAGCATATCAGAGGAGGATAGAAGAAAGCCAGATAATATACATAATATAGGGAAAAGCTTAAACAAGTATCCAGCAGTAATTATCTCAAGGCATAATGTAAATGACAGAAAAAGTAAATTGTTTAACTGGTGCAAAAAGTAAATTGTTCATCAGCAAATTATGCTTCCAATAGCGCTGCCTAGGAGATATCGATTGTTTCAGCCTTTGACCCAGCACCCTTATTGGAATGTTGACCAGCAATTCTGTTTGATTTTCTCTTCACAACAACATGTTTCTGTCTTTTTTCAGAAGGTTTGGGCATAGGAGAAGGTGGAGGAATCACTGTTTCCTTTATGGGAGAAGGCTGTGAAGATGGTTCAGGAGAAGGATTTTCTTTAGCAGGCTGTGTATATTTCTCTTCTACAACGGGTTCATCTTTATCATGAGCAGATACCGGAGGGGAAGACATTGGAGCAGAAGGATTAGTAGATTGTTCAACAACAGAAATTCTGTTTTCTAGACTTTTAATTTCTGAGTTGAGAAGGTCCAATTTCTCAGCAAAAGAACTGATTGCTCCCTGAATACTCTTAGACAAGCCAGTATCCGGAACATTTCCTTTGGCAGAAGATTCAGCCTAAAGGACTTCATCAAGTTTCCTCTTTGTTCCTGTACCAGGAACAGACTTTCCTTCCTCCTTAATTTTCATCAAGTTTTTCCGTTCTTTTCCTCCAGTTTTTCTCAGCAATTTCCATGCATTATTTTCTCTAACATATCACATTCTTTCAAAGGAGTCAAAACTATAAATATTTATTTTGGACGGATCATAGGGAGCAGAATTTAAATCAACTTCAAAAAATCTAACGACTTTGGTCAAAACATTTCCAAATGGCAGAGCTTTACTTGATGTGTTTCTAGACTACAACATCAATTTGGTTGTCAGAAACCCAAAGTTAATCTGCCTTCCCTCAGCTAGAGCTAACATAATCACCATTTGCAGAATACTTATAGAAGTCTTATGCCCATTGCTAGGTACTATCATGGTTGACACCATGTGATGCAGAATTCTACCAACACCATTCAGCCATTTCGTACTCCTATTTTTAGAATTTCTAAAATTTTTTCCACAGTGAATAATTTTTCAAAAATTTTCAGGTAAAAAATGTCATTTCCCTTAGGAAACTTGTTTAGCTCAAAGTACTGAAACACAACATCTCTAACATCACAAATCTTATTAAACATTCTATGATCTATATCGCTGTCTTTCACTCTCGATACATACCAGTGGATCATAAAACCACCCTTAGTTTCTTCCAGTCTCCCTTTCCTTAAGTTAGCATAAAATTCGTAGACTAGAGGGGTATATGTTTTCTCATCAACAGACAGTAAACTGCCCCACCCAATATGATCAAACATGTCTAATATATTTGACAGATTTAGAAAGGAGGAATGGTTAACATGATAGCCACAGATAACAGTCCGATTTCTCAATACCCAGTCATTGTACTCAGTCTCGCATTTAGAATCAAGAAAGTGAGGTACCTGATTTTTAGAACTTGTTCTAGAGACGACTCTGATGAATCATAGTGGGATGCAGAGAAGTTTGGTTGAGGAAAGGTTTCTTTCTCTGCTACTTTTCTTGAACCCAAAACATTTTTCTTCATTTTTGGAGACGATTTTTTCCTTTCTTTGGTTTTGGAGTGGAAGATTTAGTCTTAGCCATCTGAAAGATTAAAACTTTTTCTGGGCTTTTGGTTTTTGAAGAAGAAGAGCACGGATGATTTTGGAAGAAGGCGGTTACAAGGGTTTCGAAGGAGAGAACTAGATTGCTTTAAATGTCTTGAGTAATGTGAAAATAAAGTGCTTTGAAAATATAAGTTTTTCTGAGAAATTTAGAAAAATGCACAAACCAATTTTTTGAAATTCAAAGTTGGAATAAGAAGAATATTAAAGATGGATTTTAGAATAAGACTTATTCCGAAATTATCATTCAAAAGAGTGTTTTCTTGAAATGCATTTTGGATGAATGAATTGGATTCTAGTACTGTGTCCAAAACAGAGGACGGTGCGTTTTGGATGCAGTACACTATTTCCAAAACCTCTCTTCACAAATCTTGCACAAAGAAGACTTATGCCACATGGTTAATTATCAAATTCTTGTAATTCCCAAATCTCTTCTTAGATTGTTGAATCTATCCTCAGCTAGAGGTTTAGTGAAAATATCTGCAAGTTGTTCATCTGTTGAAATATATTCAACACACACATCGCCTTTGAGCACATAATCTCGGATGAAGTGATGTTTAACTTCTATGTGCTTTGTCCTAGAATGCTGCACTGGATTTTTTGTCAGATTAATAGCACTTGTATTATCACACAATATAGATACGCAATTAAAATTAAGATTAAAGTCTATCAACGTAATCTTCATCCATAAGATTTGAGCACAAAAACTTTCGGCTGTAATATATTCAGCCTCAATGGTAGATAAGGATACGCACGTCTGCTTTTTACTATTCCATGACACAAGAGAGTATCCAAGAAATTGACAATGGCCACTAGTACTTTTTCTTTCAACTTTACAACCTGCATAATCTGCATCAGTATATTCTATAAAATCAAATGCATTAGTAAGTGGATACCATAATCCATAATCATATGTGCCAATTAAATATTGAAGAATACGTTTAACTGCACATAGATGAGATTCCTTAGGACAGGATTGAAATCGAGCACAAAGACATACCGAAAACATGATATCTGGTCAGCTAGTGGTAAGATAGAGTAGACTCCCAATCATACCTCTATTCTTATGCTCATCTACTTTCTTACTCTTTTCATCTTGATCAAGTTTTATAGATGTACTCATAGGTGTGCTGATTTCTTTTGCTTCATTCATTCCAAATCTCTTGAGCAACTCTTTGGCATACTTAGCTTGATTTATGAAGATTCCTTCTTTAATTTGCTTAATTTACAGTCCAAGAAAGAAGTTTAGTTCTTCCATCATACTCATTTCAAGTTCTTGCTGCATAGTCTTAGCAAACATCTTGCACAAAGAGTTGTTAGTAGCACCAAAAATAATATCATCAATATAGATTTGAATAATCAGTAAATCACCAGATTTATCATATTTGATGAACAAGGTATTATTAATTAAGCCTCTAGAAAATCCTTTTGAGATCAAGAATCCACTAAGTTTTT
The DNA here is from genome assembly GCA_026120185.1 of Voacanga thouarsii. Classification (NCBI taxonomy): domain Eukaryota; kingdom Viridiplantae; phylum Streptophyta; class Magnoliopsida; order Gentianales; family Apocynaceae; genus Voacanga; species Voacanga thouarsii. The sequence goes on from JANUWF010001003.1 coordinate 2,768,172, forward strand.
CATACCATGCCCTTGGAGCTTGCTTTAATCCATAAAGAGCCTTAGAAAATTTGAAAACGTGATTTGGAAAATGCTCATGAGTAAAACAAAGAGGTTGTTCAACATACTTTCTCCTCAATAAAGCCATTTAAAAATGCACTTTTGACATCCATTTGATAGAGCATGAAATTTTTGAAGGATGCAAAAGCAAGCAACATTCGTATAAATTTCAGTCTAGCAACAGGTGCAAATGTCTCATCATAATTAATACCTTCTTCTTGATTAAATACTTAAGCAACTAATCTAGCTTTATTTCTAATCATAGCCCCATTTTCATCAAGTTTATTTCTAAAGACCCATTTAGTACCAATAATAGGACGATCATGCGGTCTAGGAACAAGTTTCCAAACTTGATTTCTTTCGAACTAATTTAACTCTTCTTGCATGGCAATAATCCAAAATTCATCATATAAAGTAATATCAATGCAACTAGGTTTAATATTTGAAAGAAGAGCAAAGTTGTCAATAAAATACCGTCTAGTTTTAACTCCTTGGTTTGGATCTCCTATAATTTGTTCTTTCGGATGACCTGTTTTGTACTTCCAATCTTTTGGCAATTCATGATTTGTAGAATCTTCAGTTTGTTCTTTTTCTTGTTCAATCTGCAATTCTTCAATCTCTTCTTCTTTTGCATGAGTGTCTAATGATGGAGCTTTAACTTGATCTAACTTAGTTTCTTTTGAACACACTACATCATCGTCATCTCTTTTTGAAGTATAAATGTTAGATTCATCAAATACAATATGCACAGATCCTTCCACACAAAGAGTTCTTTTGTTGTATACTTTATATGCCTTTTTGTTGGAAGAATAACCAAGAAATATGGCCTCATCGGACTTGCTATTAAATTTTCCAAGATTATCTCGGGTATTTAGGATGAAACATTTATATCCAAGTACTTTAAAATAAGAGATAGAAGGAGTTTTATCAAACATAAGTTCAAACGGAGTTTTTCTAAAAAATGGTCTTAGCATAACTCGGTTTATTATATAACACGCTGTGTTAATAGCTTCCGCCCGAAAATATTTTGGAAGGACATTTTCACAAAGCATTGACCTAGTCATTTCTTGCAAAGTACGATTTTTCCTTTCAACAACACCATTTTGTTGAGGGTTTTTGCTGCTGAAAAATTGTGAAAGACTCCATTTTCATCACAGAAGTGAGTAAATTCACTGTTACAAAATTCTATGCCATTATCACTTCTAATAGAAATCAATTTGCATCCAATTGAGTTTTAGACTCGTTTAATTAGTTTCAAAACTTCAGAAAAGGCTTCATCTTTTTGTCCAAGAAATAAAGTCCAAGTGAATCTAGAAAAATCATCAACAAGTACATATGCATATTTCTTACCTCCAAGACTAGCAGTCCTCATAAGTACAAACAAATCCATGTGAACTAGTTCAAGTGGTTTTCAGGTAGAAATCATTTTCTTTGGTTTAAAAAAAGTTTTGATTTGTTTTCCAAATTAACATGTATTACAAATTTTGTGGTTATCAAATTTCATTTTTGGCAGTCCCCTAACAAGTTCTTTTAAAGATAGTTTATTTAGCAAATCAAAAGATACATGACCTAATCTTCTATGCCAAAGCTAACCATTATTGTCATGAACGGATAGGCATCTAATTCCATTAGCTACAAGGTCATTAAGATAAAACACATTAATATTTCCTATACATTTGGTAGTAAAGATTGTTTCGAGATTTGCACTGTCAAATATAGAACAAGAATCTTTTTCAAAAATGACTTTGCACCCATTGTCACAAAGTTGGCTGATACTGAGCAAGTTATATTTCAAATCATCAATAAGTAAAACTTTCTTTATAATTATCACGGAACCTTTACCAATATTACTAATGCCGAGAATCTTTCATTTCTTCTTGTCTCCAAATGTTACAAACCCTCCATTTGTGGTTTGAATATCTTCTAACAAAGCTACATTTCCAGTCATGTGTCTTGAACAACCACAGTCCATGAACCACTTGGTGAAGCTCAAAGACCGTGACTATACATGAGAAGGAAGAATGCTTTTTAGTACCCACACATTCTTGGGTCCATGAAGGTTAGTAGTAGTTTCTTTGATTTTTCAGAAAGTAACACCACCTAATTCCACTTTTCGTTTAATAAGACATCTTGAAACAATATGTCTCGGTTTTTCACAATATGTGCATGCTTTGTGTGTGCTGTAAGAAGAAGTAGGTTTAACATATTGAGACTTCTTCCTTTTGTTTTTATTCTCATGTTCATATCCTAAGCCACTTCGATTTTCAGCAAAAACAAATTTGGGCTTGCAAATTTTGTCTTTATCCTCATGTCTATATCCTAAGCCACTTCGGTTACCAATTTGATGATGAGTTCCAAGTAACTTTTCCAGATTGCTTTTACCATTTGTGAATTTTTCAATGCAATTGGTAAGATCATTTACTCGAATTTTCATATCATCAAAGGTGCTAACCATACTTTCAAGTGTTTGAATTTTACCACACAAGTTTTTATTTTCCAAAGATGCATGATGTAAGGTAGTCATGATCATATCTTTCTCAATTATAGCACACGTATGTGTTTCAAGAGACATTTTATAGTCATTCAACAAAGCTTCGTTTTCTTCCATCAGACATTTAACCTTCAACTTTAATTCTTTATTTTTTCTTGATAGTTTTTTTAATTCATAAAACATATCACATAACAACTCATTAGGATCAACATGCTTTTCAGTCATAGATATAAGCGAATTAGGCATGCAGTCAGATGTGGAAGAGTTTACCTCATTTTCCAATGCCATGAAGCAAATGTTGGCAGTTTCTTCTTCAAAATCTCCATCTTCGGACTCAGTTTCATTCAAGTACCAAGCTCCCATTAATTCTTTGCCTTTCCTTTTTTTTTTTCCTTTTTTCTTTTACTTGTGACGGCTATTCTTTATTTCCAAAATAATAAAAATCATCACACAATATCCTAGTAGGCTAAGAAATATTTCTAATTAGCCCAAGACTAATTAAATAACTCTCTTATTAATTAATCTTCTTGGCCCAATATAAAATTACCCAATACAATTAATTAATAAGCAAATTAAATTAAATTGGCCCAATAAATTATATTAATTAATTAATCTACTTGGGCCTAATATAAAATTATCCAAAAAAATTAATTAATAGACCAATTTAATTAAGTTGGCCAAATAAATCATTCTAGCCCAAATAAATAATTATTAGAATCCTAGAATAATTTCTTCAAATATTAATTTCACCCAACAAGCCATATAGTAAATAAAATTTACTAAGCTTACTTGAGCTACTTTGGTTACCAAAAGACATATTATTCTTAGCTACTAAAATGACCAAAATACCCCCGCTAACAAATAGCTGTATTTTAATCATCTTAAATATTTTATTTATCACCATATGAAAATATTGACATTGAGAACAATATTGTATGTGCAGTGTCTTCGACCTACAGGTATAATGATGAAAATACCCCTCTATGTAACACCAGTCATTGAGATAGAAAATATAGTACTAACACATTTCTCAATGACATCTACCATCCTTTGATAGCTAGTCCAATAATCCATAACTTCTAGTATATACCAACTTATTTTAGGGATCTACCACCCCAAAAGTATACATACTTAGTCACGTTTCTCAGGGTCTTGGATTATTAAATTATCCCAGACAATCACAAGGGGGTAATTTCTTCACGTAATAAAGTATAGAAACTCTATTTGTATAAGTTTGTATTAATTAACTAGTCTTATACACCCAACGTACAAGGTTATTGGCCTTGTGATAAGATCTCACCCAATGTACATCAAAGTGTACAAGTGTAGTTTCACTAGACCACTAACTTACATTTAAGTCTTAGAGTACTCATCCACGCAGCAGCTACGATAAACTAATCTTTATTTATTTTAGTACTTTTATAAAGATTATTATCATGTGGTTCAATTCTACGTATTTCAAATACGCTTACACTATTTACGTGAGTTGACTACTCACTAGTTAAAGGTAAATCATTCTGCATTTAGAAACTATAGTATAATGATTTAAACCTTAACAAAATTTCCAGATTCATCAATCGATCAAGAATAATTTTTTGCTTATGTGTTAGTAGTCCATAATCTACACCTTACTGTGAAAGTATGACCCAATCTCGTAGATTACTTACTAACACACTTAGACATTAATGTGCAATATTTGTAAAAAAAAAAACCATTAATGAATAAATATTTTATTAATTTTTAAAATACAAAAATACGTAGTATATTTTGGGCATACATTCCAACAATCTCCTATTTACACAAAATGGACTCTGATAGTCCATATGTGCCTAACCCTATGACATCTAAATATCTTCGAAACACCTTCTTTGTCAAAGACTTGGTAAATAGGTCTGCTAGACTGTTTGTTGAGGAAATCTAGTCGACCAATATTTTTTGTTTCTGGATGAACTCCCGGACTAAGTGATACTTCCTCTCGATGTGCTTGCCCTTCCTATGGTTCATTGGCTCCTTACATTGTGACACTGCTCCAATATTATCATAATATATTGTTATAGGCTTGTCCATCTGTGGCACAACTTCAAGTTCTGTGTGGAACTTTCGGAGCCAAACTGCTTCTTTAGAAGCTTCTGAAGCTGCCACATACTTAGCTTCTATAGTAGAATCAGCAATACAAGGTTGCTTGACACTTCTTCATGAAATAGCCCCTCCTGACAAAGTGAGAACATATCTACTAGTAGATTTCCTTTCATCTTTATCCGCCTGAAAGTCTGAGTCCGTATAACTGATAGGAACTAAGTCATCAGCTCTGTAAACTAGCATATAATCCTTCATTCCCTTTAGATACTTGAGTATATACTTTACAGCTTGCCAGTATTCTTCCCCAGAGTTTGACTGATACCTGCAAACCATACCTACTATAAAGTAGATATCTGGTCTAGTATATAGCATGGCATACATGGTACTTCCCATTGCCGAGGTATAGGGAATCCTACTTATTCTCTCTTTTTCTTCCTATGTCTTAGGACACTACTTGCAAGATAATGTCAATCCGTGCTTAAAGGGTATGCTTGCCCCTTTGCACGGATTCATGCTAATCCTAGAAAATATCTTGTTAATATAAGCAAATTGGGATAAACCTAACATTATTTGCTTCCTTTCTCTAAGAAGTTTTATACCAAGAATGTAGCTAGCTTCTCCTGTATCCTTCATGCTAAATTGACTTGGTAGCCAAACCTTTATAGATGACAATGTCCCTACGTCATTTCCAACGAATAGAATGTCATTTACATAAAGTACCGTAAAGCATATATTGTTCCCATCTGACTTTCTATATACACATGGTTCATCCACATTTTGTATGAAACCATAAGACTTTATAGTCTGATTAATATGCATGTTACGTACTTGTGATGCTTGCTTAAGTCCATAAATGGACTTCTTAAGCTTGCAGACTATATGTTCTTGGCCTTTCGCAATAAAACCTTCAGGTTAGGATATATAGATGTCTTCGCCAAGATAGCCATTAAGAAAAGCTGACATCCATTTGTCATATCTCGTAGTCATAGTGACATGCAATAGCCAAGAGAATGCATATAGACTCAAGCATGGAAATAGGTGAAAATCCTTATAATCAATCCATTCTTTCTGAGTATAACCTTTTGCAACCAACCTTACTTTAAAGGTTTCTACATTTCCATCCTCACCTCTCTTTCTCTTGTATACCCACTTACACCCTATGGGTTTAATCCTTTCAGTTGTAGTGACAAGATCCCAAGCTTGATTGAGGTACATAAACTTAATTTTAGTATCCATTGCAGTTTGTTATTTGTTCGCATCAATATCAATAATGGCCTCATTGTATCAAGCAGAATCTTTTTCTTGATGGTCGGAGACGATCTTAAAGGCCTCTCCAATCTATCTCTTAGGAATCCTAGATATCCTCCCACAATGACTCGACTTATTCTATATGGGTACATATGGTTGTGTCTCTTTTGGTTTCTTAATTAGGGTGCTAGAAGTTGAGGCGTTAATCAACTTCTCATCCAATTCCATATTACTCAAAACTTTAGTGGATACATTTTGTTAATTTTCCAAATGCCTAGCATGAGTACTAATAAGTACTTTTTACTCTTGGGAGTGATAAAAGTATCCACCCCTTGTTCCTTTTGGATACCCTACAAAGTAGCACAATTCTGATCTTAGGTCTAGCTTATTTCTTTTAGTCAGTACATAAGTCGGACAACCCCATACTTTGAGATGATTCATATTGGGCTTTCGTCCAGTCCACATCTCATAGGGTGTCCTAGGCACTAAGTTTAGAATATATGCTTCTATTTTCAAAGCATATCCCCAGAAAGAAATAGGAAGAGTTACATGACTTATCATGCTTCTGACCATTTCCATCAACGTTCTATTTCTTCTCTCAACTTCTCCCTTGTGCTGGAGAGTCCCGAGTGCAGTTAGCTGAGATACTATACCCTGATAAACCAAGTAGTTCTTCAATTCACCAAGGAGATACTCTCTACCACGATTTGATCTTAGCTTTTTGATTAGTTTACCTGTTTGACGCTCCATCTCAGCCTTAAACTCCTTAAATATATCAAAGGAATCAGACTTGGGCCATATCAAGTAAACAAAACCAAAACACGAGTGATCATCTATGAATGTGATAAAGTAATTATAACCTCTTCTAGCCGGTGAAGACATAGGACACAAATATTAGTATGAACTAACTTTAATATTTTTTTGGCCTTTTTGGCCTTTTGAGTAAAGGACTTTTTAATCATTTTACTCTTAAGAAAAGCTTCACACTGAGGCCATTCCTCCAATTTCAATGAGTGCAAAGACCTATTTTTGATTAACTTTTGAATCTGATTAGGATTTATATGTCCTAATCTCAAGTACCATAAATAAGAGTTATTTTATGTGGCCTTTCTCTTCTTATTATTAGGTTCCATCTGAGTTTTATTTATTTGACAATTAAAAGGATTAATATAGAAAAGATTCTCATACATGTTTCCAAAACAAATAGTATTTCCATTTCTACTGATTGAAATACTAGAATGAAAAGAAACAGAATATCCTTGATTAATCAATTTAGAAATTGAAATCAAATTCTATTTAAAACTAGAGCATATAAAATATCTTTCAAAACTAAAACCCTATTACAATCAAATAATTGCTCTAAGTCTCCTATTACTTTGGCCTACACTTATACTTTATTGCCCACTCTAAGTCCATGCTCTTCTCTACTGAGTCACCTTATCTTGCTAAACCCCTGCAAGGAGTTACAAATATGGGCAGTAGCTCGAGAATCAACAATCCAGGTGGATGATGATCCAACTATCACAATAGATTCTAAGTAAAGATCAATATCTGAGAAGGATTCGGCCAAGAAGTCTGAACATTCATTTTTGAAGTGTCTCTTCTTGCCACATTTGAAACACTTGCCCTTGGGCTTGTCGCTAGGCTTAGATAGACCGGGCTTGGATGTCTTGGGTTGGACCCCTGCATTGTTCTGGGCCTTCTTCCTTTTGAACTTCCTAGGCTTAGGCCAAGTTCTAGAAGATGAACCAGAACGAGTAACTAAAATCTTTGAGTCAGGCTTTATAATTTTCTCTATAGCCTGAGTTCCTTTATCAACTCCGACAAAGACATACTCAACTTGTTTATGTTATAATTTAACTTGAACTAAGAGTACAATTTTGGCAAAGTCTTAAGAACCACATCAATTTGGCTCTCAGGATCGATAGTTACCCCTCGAACCTCGACCTCCTCGAAGTGAACAATTATCTTAAGTATATGCGTGTGTATCGATGCCCCCTCAGCCATCCTAATATTCATGATTGCTCTAAGAGCTTCCTATTTTGTGGGTCGGCTCTTGTTAGCAAACATAGTGCGTAACGAAACATCGATATCATACACACAAGGTATGTTCTTGTGCTTAGACTGGAGAACATTGGGCATGGAAGCCAACATATAGCAACAAGCCATTTCATTGGCTTTCTTCCATGCCTTCTCCGCCTCACGATCTTAGTCCGTGGAATCTTTCCCAATTTCAGGACAGGGATCAGTTAGAACATACTTATACTCCTCTATAGTGAGTACTATGTTCAAATTCCTTTTCCATTCCACATAATTTAGTCCAGTTAACTTATTCTCCTTGAGAATAATGGACAAAAGACTGAAACAAGACATTTCTGTTGATTGAAAAAAAAAAACTTCATTCATAAAAAGGCTTGTTTTGGAAAAATATATAAAAATACACATTTAAAACATCATATTATTTCTATGATATGGTTAACCTATTAAAACCATTATAAAAAATATGAAAATTTTGGCTCTTAGAAGAATTGATAGAGTTTTGTAGGAAGGTTAACAATTTTTCAAGTTAAGTGTATAACCATCATAAATTAAACTACCTTAATAGGTAATAATCCAAATATAGTTCCATTGATAGGATGACCACTACTTTCACCACCTACGGATAATCCAGCATTAGTGCCTCCAACGATAGGCTGACCAACACTAACACTTATCCTAGGTTTTAATTATAATTCCTCTGATAGCTCTAGATTTTCATAAAAATCCATCTTACAGCTGAGAATGACACGAGGATAACCACAATCTATAACAGGAACCCGTAATGGAAGCCGTGGGACCTTTGGAACCCCTCTCCCACTTAATCTTTTGAAAAAAATAAGTCTTTAGGAAAAATATTTCTTTAAAATATTAATTGGTTTTTATTAACTTTAGTGAAAACTAAAAATTCAACTATTGGTTTCTATGTCAAGAATAAAACTGTTAGCCCTAAGGGCTTTCTCCTATATTTTGACTTATGACAAACATTGATGTGAACTAACTTGTATAATCTATATGTGATAGGACATGTTTGACCTCTGTTCTTCTAAGTCATTTAGATATGATTGTTAGGAAACTTTTCAGTAATGGAATTCAAGTATGGAAGATCAAAGTATATGGGGTTGCATACCAAGAAGTCCTTATAGAAGAACTTTAGATTAGGAAGTGTTACTAAGGTATTTCTATTAATTCCTATGTCTCTTTACCTTTTGGTTCAAATTGATTTTTACCTTGAAGAACAAAAAGAAAAAGATTTCAAAGTTTTGAAAATTTCAGAATTTTGGATTGAGTAATTTGGATGTTTCTGTATCCAAAAGATTAGTCCAAAATCCTGTAAATAGTGTTGAAATGTTTTTGCCTAAAAAAGTGCCTTTTTGGCTTACTTTTTGGATGCATCGTTGTCCAAAACCTGAGTCCAAAACACGGATAAATTTAATGGAAAAATTATAGCCGTTGGCACTTCACTTTTGGGCTCTATAAATAGCCTTTAAACAAGATTAGATATAAGATTTTTGTGACATTCTTCTAAGAAACACTATTGCTCATCAGTTTACAAAAATCTCCTTTTATTAAGTGCTTCAAAGTGAATTCATTTTGTGTCAAAGGTAAAAGTGTTTATACTTTGTACCTTAGTGATCATCCGCTCAAATAAGTGAGCTTTTATTGTTCTATTGATATTCAATTTCCTTTGTAGTACAAGGTTGTGGTGTAAAATCCATTTGGGGTGAACCTTGTTGTGATTGTTTGATTGAAAGGTTTTCTAAAATCTAGTGTGGTGATTCTCTCTTGTATGTGATACAGTTTGATTTCATTAAGTGGTGTAAATGAAATCTGGTTGAAAATCCTTAAGTGTGAGCTTAAGGTAAGGTAGTGGACTAGATCTTGGTAGATCGAACCACTATACATTCTATGTCTCATTTACTTTCATAAGTCATTAATTGCTTCGTGTTTCTTTCTTTGTCTGAATCTGGATATATCTCAAAGTGTTCTTGGATAACCTTCTTTGTCACCATAAAGTCGGTTCAAAAAACTTGATGATCCTTATTATTCTATATATTAGACGAGTAAAAAATTTTTTAGCTTGCCAAAAACCTTATTCACCCCCTTCTAAGGTTTTTCATTTGATATCAGAGCTTGGTCTATATATTCTTGGTTTAACAACATTGTAGAAAAGATCTTCATGGCAAGCTCATCCTCTCTTCCATATATTGAAGGATGTTTAACAATTCATCATCCTTTGTTCACTAGAAACAACTATACATTCTGGAAAAATAGAATGAAAATTTATGTGTGTTCTATCAACTTTGTGGAGTTTGATAGAAAATGGTCCGTTTATTCCGTCAAAAAATGTTGATGGCATAAAATTACCTAAACAGAATGATGAGTTTAGTGTGGAAGACAATGCTAAGATGACTTTAAATTTTCAGGCTCTGAACATTTTATGTTGTGCACTAGATGCAACTGAATACAACCGAGTTAGTGGTTTTAATTCAGCCCATGAAATGTGGAGATTACTTGAAGTCACCCATAGGGGAACAAACCAAGTCAAAGAATCAAAATTGGGGCTTCTAATTTATGATTATGAATTATTCACAATGAAGCCGAATGAAAGCATCACTGATATGTTCATGAGATTCACTAATATCTCGAATGGTCTTAAAGCCTATGGGAAGGTTTATTCCATTGGAGAACAAAATCGAAAAATTTTAGATGCCTTACCAAAAAGCTGACAGCCTAAAACTTTTGCAGTTGAAGAATCCAAGGATTTAAAATCCTTACCAATCGAAGAGCTGATCGGATCTCTTCTAACTCATGAGATGAAACTTAAAAGGTTTCATGAATCTGATGATCATGATAAAGGCAAAAAGGGGATACCATTGAAAGTTGAAAATGAAGATGAAGAAACAAGTTTATCGGAAAGCAGTGAGGCTATGGAAATGGACAATGAAGATTTGGCTATGATAGCAAAAAAATTCGGAAGAATATTCAACAAAGGGAACTACACAATAGGAAAGAAGTTCGTGAGAAAGAAAGGACAAACCTCAGCATTCAAACTTCAATGTTATGAATGTAAAAGCACTGATCACTTCATTGCCAATTGTCCTGTTGCAAAAGGTAAGGAAGGAAGAACGTTTAAAAAGAAGAAAGACCTGAAGGCAAAGAAAGGTAAAGGATTGATGGAAACTTGGGACTTAAATGGAACTGAGTCTAAAGATGAAGATTCTGAGAATGAAACTGCCAACATATGCTTCATGGCCTTGGAAAACGAGGTAAACTTTTCTAAATCTAATTTCATGCCTAATTCGCTTATATCTATGACTGAAAAGCATGATGATCCGAATGAGCTGCTAATTGATATATTTCATGAACTAAAAAAAATGTCCAGAAAAAAAAGAAAAGAAATGAAGTTGAAGATTAACTGTTTGACGGAAGAGAACGAAATGTTGTTAAATAATAACAAAATGTCTCTTGAGTCACATGTGAGTGCTATTATTGAAAAAGATGTGATCGTGACTGTTTTACAATATGCATCTCTAAAAAATAGAAATTTGTGTGATAGAATTCAAACTCTTGAACGTATGGTTAGCACTTTTAATGACATGAAAAATAGAGTAAATGATCTTACTCCCTGTATTGAAAAATTCACAAATGGTAAAAGCAATCTGGAATAATTACTCGGAACTCAACATCAAGTTGGAAATTGAAATGGCTTAGAATATAGACATGAGGATAAGGACAAAATTTACAAGCCCAGATTTGTTAATACTGGAAATCGAAATGGCTTAGGATATGAACATGATGATAAGGACAAAATTTACAAGCCTAGATTTGTTAATGCTGGAAATAGAAATGGCTTAGGATATGAACATAAGAATAAGGACAAAAATAACAAGTCTCAATATGTTAAATCTACCTTATGTTACAGAACATACAAAGCTTGCACATATTGTGAAAAATAGGGACATATAGTTTCAAGATATCTTATTAAAAAAAAAAAAGCGGAATCCAGTGGAATAACATTTTGGAAAATAAAAGGAAATGTTACTAACCTTCATGAACCCAAGAATGTGTGGGTATAAAAAATCATTCCTCATTCTCAAGTATAGGTACAGTCTTTGAGCTTCACCAAGTGGTTTTTGGACAGCGGTTGTTCAAGACACATGACTAGAAACACAGCTTTGTTAGAGGATATACAGACCACAAATGAAGGATTCGTTACATTTGGAGACAAGAAGAAAGGAAAGATTCTTGGCATTGGTAATATTGGTAAAGGTTTCTTAACCATTATAAAACAAGTTTTACTTATTGATGATTTGAAATATAACTTGCTTAGCATTAGCTAACTATCTGATAATGGCTGCAAAGTCATCTTTGAAAAGGATTCTTGTTCTATAATAGACAGCGCAAATCGTGAAACAATCTTTACTGCCAAACGTATTGGAAATGTATATGTGTTCTATCTAAATGACCTTATAGCTAATGGTATTAGTTGTCTATCTGTACATAACAATGATGGTTATATTTGACATAAAAGATTAGGTCATGTATCTTTTGATTTGTTAAATAAACTGTCTTCAAAAGAGCTTGTTAGGGGACTGCCAGAAATGAAGTTTGATAAAAGCAAAATTTGTGATGCATGTCAATTTGGGAAACAAATCAAAACATCTTTTAAACCTAAGAAAATGATTTCAACCTCAAAACCACTCGAATTAATTTATATGGATTTGTTTGGATCAATGAGGGCTGTCATTCTTGGAGGTAAGAAGTATGCATATGTACTTGTTGATGATTTTTCTAGATTCACTTAGACTTTATTTATTGGACAAAAGGATGAAGCCTTTTTTGAATTTTCGAAACTGATTAAACGCGTCCAAAACTCGATTAGATGCAAACTGATTTTTATTACAAGTGATAATGGCAAAGAATTTTGCAACTATGAATTTACTCACTTCTGTGATGAAAATAGAGTCTTTCATAATTTTTCAGTAGCAAAAATCCCTCAACAAAATGGTGTTGTTGAAAGAAAAAATCGCACTTTGCATGAAATGGCTAGATCAATGCTTTGTGAAAATGTCCTTCCAAAAATTTTTTTGGGCCGAAGCTGTTAATATAGCTTGCTATATAGTAAACCGAGTTATACTAGGACCGTTTTTGAGAAAAACTCCTTTGAACTTATGTGTGACAAAACTCCATCTATCTTTTATTTTAAGGTGTTTTTCTGTAAATGTTTTATCCTAAATACCCGAGATAATCTTGAAAAATTTGATAGCAAGTCCGATGAGGCCATATTTCTTAGATACTATTCCAACAAAAAGGCATATAGAGTGTACAATAAAAGAACTCTTTGTGTGGAAGAATCCGTGCATGTTGTGTTTGATGAATCTAACATTTATGCTTCAAAAAGAGATGATGATGATGTAAGAAGTTCAAAGGAAGTCAAATTAGATCAACTCAAAGCTCCACCGCTAGATACTCATGTAAAAGAAGAAGAAATTGAAGAGCTGTAAGTTGAACAAGAAAAAGACCAAACTGAAAATTCTACGAATTAACAATTGCCAAAAGACTGGAAATACAAAACAGGTTATCCCAAAGAACAAATCGTTGGTGATCTAAACTATGGAGTTAAAACTAGACAGTATTTCATTGACAACTTTACCCTTCTTTCAAATATAGAACCTAGCTCTATTGATATAGCATTGCATGATGAATTTTGGATTATTGCTATGCAAGAAGAATTAAACCAATTTGAAAGAAATTAAGTTTGGAAACTTGTCCCTAGACCTCTTGATCGTCCTGTTATTGGTATCAAATGGGTATTTAGAAATAAACTTGATGAAAATAGAGCTGTGATTAGAAATAAAGCTAGATTAGTCGCACAAGGATTTAATCAAGAAGAAGGTATTGATTATGATGAGACATTCGCTCCTGTTGCTAGACTAGAATCCATAAGAATGCTTCTCGCTTTTGCATCCTTCAAAAATTTAATGCTCTATCAAATGGATGTTAAGAGTGCATTCCTAAATGGTTTTATTGAGGAGGAAGTATATGTTGAACAACCTCCTGGTTTTATTCATGATCACTTTTCAAATAACGTTTCCAAACTTTCTAAAGCTCTTTATGGATTAAAGCTGGAGCTTGGTATGAGAGACTTAGTGGTTTCTTGATTTCAAAAGATTTTTCAAGAGGCTTGATTGATACCACATTATTCATCAAATCTGATAATTCTGGTGATCTACTAATTATTCAAATCTATACTGATGATATCATTTTTTGTGCTACTAACTACTCTTTGTGCAAGATGTTTACTAAGACTATGCAGCAAGAATTCGAAATGAGTATGATGGGAGAACTAAGCTTCTTTCTCGGACTGCAAATTAAGCAAACCAAGGATGAGAACTTCATAAATTAAGCTAAGTATGCCAAGGAGTTGCTCAAAAGATTTGGAATGAATGAAGTAAAAGAAATCTGCACACCTATGAGTACTTTTATAAAACTTGATAAAGATGAAAATGGTAAGAAAGTAGATGAGCATAAGTATAGAGGTATGATTGGAAGTCTACTCTATCTTACTGCTAGCCGACCAGACATTATATTTTCAATATATCTTTGTGCTCGTTTTCAATCTTGTCCAAAGGAATCACATTTATGTGCAGTAAAATGCGTACTCCAATAGCTAATTGGCACATATGATTATGGCTTATGGTATCCTCACACTAACACATTTGATCTTATAGGATACACTGATGCAGATTATGCAGGATATAAAGTTGAAAGAAAAAGTACTAGTGGCCATTGTCAATTTCTTGGACACTCTCTTATGTCATGGCACAGTAAAAAGTAGGCGTGTGTATCCTTATCCACTACTGAGGCTAAATACATTGCAGCTGGCAGTTGTTGTGCTCAAATTTTGTGGATGAAGAATACATTGCTAGATTTTAGCCTTAACTTTAATTGCTTACCTATATTATGTTATAATATAAGTGCTATCAATCTAACAAAAAATCCTGTTCAACATTCTACGACAAAGCATATTGAAGTTAAACATCATTTCATCTGAGATCATGTGCTCAAAGGCGACGTGTGTGTTGAATATATTTCAACTGATGAACAACTTCCAGATATCTTCACTAAACCTCTAGCTGAAGAAAGATTCAACAATTTGAGAAGAGGTTTGGGAATTACAAAAATCTGAAAACTAACCTTTTTGCATAAGTTTTTTTTTTTTTTGGCAGGATTAGTGAAGAAAAAGTTTTTGGAAACAGTGTTTGTATCCAAAACACATCAACAACTACTTTGATGTAGTATTTAAGTCCAAATCCCATATCTAAAATGCATTTTTGAAAAAGTCTCGATGATAATTTCGGGTTGGGTCAAAATCCAAAACACTCTTATATATATATACTCTATATTTTTTCCTTATTCCAATTTTTGAATTTCAAAAAGTTGGTTTGTGCATTTCTCTAAACTTCCGTGAAAAATTTATCTTTTCAATGCACTTTATATCATATTACTCTAGACATTCGAAGCACTCTGATTTTTCTTAAATCCCTTGTAACCGATTCTTCCAAAAGTCTCTATGTTTTTCTTCTTCAAAGAAAACCACTAGTCCAAAAAGAAAAAGCCCTAATCTTTCGAGTGGCAAAAAGAAAATCCTCTGCACCAAAACCAAAGAAGGGCACAAAACGTCTCTGAAGATAAAGAAAAAGAGTTCAACTTCAAGCAAAGCGAAAGGGAAAGAAGTCTCTCCTCAACCGGACTTCTTAGCGTCGCACTACGACTCATCAAAGTCTTCTCCGAAACAATTGAGTTTTGAAAATTAGGTACTCCGTTTTATAGACTTTAAATGTGAAATTGAATATAATGACTGGGTTTCAAGGAACAGAACAGTTATTTCTGGATACCGTGCAAATCCTTCGGCCTTTCTAAATCTTTCAAATGTATTAGATATGTTTGAACACATTGGATGGGGTAGTTTGCTTTTTGTTGATGAGAAATTATTTACTGCATTTGTTTGAAAATTTTATTCTAATTTAAGAAAACGTCGTTTTGAGGAAACTTGGGGAGGTTTCATGATTCGATAGTATGTGTCATGAGTTAAGGGAAAAGACATTGAGTTTGATCACTATCTGTTAAATAGGATCTGTGATGTGAGGGATGCTGGAATTCAGTATTTTGAGTTGAACAAATTTCCGGAGGGAAATGATATCTTTGATTTGAAGAAATTTGAGGAAATATTTACTGGAGGGAAGAGTTTTGGGAACTCTGGTAACAGAAGTACCAAATGGCTTAATGGAGTTGGAAGAACTCTGCACCATATGGTTTCCACTATGGTGGTTCCAAGCTACAGACATAAGACCTCCATAAGCATTCGTCAAATGGTAATCATGTTGGCCCTGGCAGAGGGTAGGCAAATAAACTTTGGGGTTTTAGCTACCAAATTAATGCTGCAATTAAGGAATACATCAAGGAAAGCTTTGCCTTATGGAAATCTATTATCTAGAGTGTTTAGTCACTTTCATGTAGATTTAAATTCTATTCCTAGTGATCCAACAAAGATGAATGTTTATAGCTTTGACTCCTTTGAGAGAATGGGTTATGTGAGAATGGGTAATGAATGGAAGCTGCTAAGAGACACTAAGGGTAAAGAAAGAGAAAATTTGATAAAAATTAAAACTGAACGAAAGTCTGTTCCTGTTGTTGGAACAAAAAGAAAGTTTGAAGATGATGCTTAGGTAGAATCCTCTGCTAAGGGGAAAGAAAAGGATGAGGGATTATCTGTAAGCATATTGGATGCCATCAATTCATTGGCTGTGAAGTTAGATAATCCCAGTTCTGAGCTTTAAAGTTTTGGAAACAGATTGACTGCAGTAGAAAAGACTGGAAAAATAGATGCACCCGTGTCTACTCCAACAGTGTTTGCTCAAGAAAAGGAAATAAGAGATGAACCCATCATTGAAAAAGAAGTTGATCTACCTGCTGCGGAGGAAGAGTATGCTACTGAGCAAACCCAAACAAAATCTCCAATTAAGGAAACTGTAGCACCTTTTGCATCATCTAAACCACATGTCTCATCTGGAAAGAGACAAAAGCATGTTGTGGTGAAGAGAAAATCCAACCGGATAGCTGGTCAACACTCTAAAAAGGGTGCCTGTTCAAAAGCTGAAACCATTAACATCTCCTAAGAAGACCAGTTGGACAAAATGATCTTCAGTTGATATCTCTCTAACAATTTAATTTCTACAAATTGAACAATTTACTTTCTTACTTTTAGATTATGCACAAGGATAATTGCTTATTTTCTGCATATTGCTTAAATTTTGACTATTTCCTATCTATCTATATTCTATTTCTACTTCCTTTCTATTTTTACTCTTTTTTGATTGATGACAAAGGGGGAGAAAAAATTAGACTGATTAGACTGTATAAATGTCTGGGATATGACTGAGATATTGGTTAAGACTGATATGAACTGTTATGATGCATTTTGAACTGATATGAACTGATCTAATCTGATATGAACCGATCTGATATGATCTATTATGATGCATATTGAATTGATATAAACTGTATGAATGACTGGTATATTGGTTAAGATATGAAGGGGAGAATGACTAGGAAGATATGAACTGATATTATACTGTTCTGGAAATTGTTGATGTTGCTGCAATAACTAGGAAGATATTAGATTGATATAATCTGATATGATACTAATTGGGAAAATGTTTGCTTTACTGGATATGTTTATTGAAAAATGATTGGAAGTTTCTGCTTGGAATGTTGGGATAATTTTTGGCTAAACTTCTACTTATAATACCTTGTGATTGATTTGATGAACTGCTTGATATAAAAAATTTCTGATTTCAGTTTATGGTCACTCAAATCTTTTTATCCAAAAGTATTCTCTTTATAATGAAGGTATCCTTGAGACTAATTTGAGAAGGTGTGGATATGATTCTGTGACAAAATCAAAATTTCAGCCAGATGGATTGTCTTCCTTATGCTTAAAAATTCTTTGAAAATCTGAAAAATCCATTATTCCATACATTCTGTCAGGTGGAGTTTTGGACTCAAATTTTCTTAATCCAAAAAGTTTTTTCTAAGAGTCATACTGTTTGGGGAACACACTTTTAGGACATCCAAAACCCGCATCCAAAAATGTTTTATACATACTTTCACAAATATTTTGCACATATGTTTTGGACGTACAAAATTGATTGCTGTTTTCCCTCTCATTTTAAAATATTCATATAAGCAAACATTAAGGGGGAGCATCTCATCATATAACTTGCCTACTATATCTCATTTATTTATTGAATCATTATCTCCTTTTGAATATTTATAAGGATATGGAGATAGGATAGCCCATAGGCTCCTTGAGCCATGCTTGTGAATATATGCTTTAAAATTATCTATCTTAATCTTATAAGCTCTCTTTGAGACCTATAATGAAAGATTGCATTCGCATCTCTCTCGATCAACATGTTCTCTCTATACACAATATTGTTCTTTATATATATAATTTTTTAAATCAAGTTTGTCATCACTCAAAAAGGGAGAGATTGTTAACCCTAAGGGCTTTCTTCTATGTTTTGACTTATGACAAATATTGATGTGAATTAACTTGTGTAATCTATATGTGATAGGACATGTTTGACCTCTGTTCTTCTAAGGCATTCAGATATGATTGTTAGGCAACTCTTCAGTAATGGAATTCAAGTATGGAAGATAAAAAAAAAGATCAAGTATATGGGATTGCATACCAAGAAGTCCTTATAGAAGAACTTTAGATTAGGAGGTGTTACTAAGGTATTTCTATTAATTTCTATGTCTCTTTACCTTTTGGTTCAAATTGATTTTTACCTTGATGCACACAAAGAAAAAATTTCAAAGTTTTGAAAATCTCATAATTTTGGATTGAGTAATTTGGATATTTATGCATCCAAAAGATTAGTCCAAAATCCTGTAAATAGTATTGAAATATTTCTGCCTGAAAAATGCCTTTTTGGACTTACCTTTTGGATATAATGTCGTCCGAAACCTAAGTCCAAACAGATAAATTTAACAGAAAAATTATAGCCATTTTATAGCCTTTGGCACTTCACTTTTTGGCTCTATAAATAGCCTCTAAACAAGATTAGACATAAGATTTTTGTGACATTCTTCTAAGAAACACTATTGCCCATCAGTTTACAAAAGTCTCCTTTTATCAAGTGCTTCAAAGCGAATTCATTTTGTGTCAAAGGTAAAAGTGTTTGTAATTTGTACCTTAGTGATCATCTGCTCAAATAAGTGAACTTTTACTGTTCTATTGATATTCAATCTCCTTTATAGTACAAGGTTGTGGTGTAAAACCCATTTGGGGTGAACCTTACTGTGATTGTTTGATTGAGAGGTTTGTAAAACCAAGTGTGGTGATCCTCTCTTGTTTGTGGTACAGTTTGATTTCATTAAGTGGTGTAAATAAAATCTGGTTGAAAATCCTTAAGTGTGAGCTTAAGATAGTGGTGGACGTAGATCTTGGTAGATCGAACCACTATACATTCTGTGTCTCATTTCCTTTTATAAGTCATTAATTCCTTCGTGTTTCTTTCTTTGTCTGAATCTGGATATATCTCAAAAGGTTCTTGGATAACCTTCTTTGTCACCATAAAGTCGGTTCAAGAAACTTGATGATCTTTATTATTCTGTATATTAGATGAGTCAAAAATTTTTTAGCTTGCCAAAAACCTTATTCACCCCCCTCTAAGGTTTTTCAAAAACCTTTAAAGAAAATAAACTATGAATTTTTATTTCACTACTTAAGTTAACACCACTATCTAAGAACTAAATTTAAAATATCCAAATTCAAAATTATTCTCCATGTCAAGGATAAAAAACCTTTAGAAGAATAAATCATGAATTTATTTTTAAATTACTTAGTTTCAATTTAAAACATTTTCCCCAATTGTTTTATCTAGAGAAAAAATTAATTTCTCAAAAACCTTTGTGCATTTGATCACAAAATTAAATAAAATAGTCATGCTCCAAAAATAAACTTTTACATGCTATTTCTGTCCTTTAATTCTTATGTGATCAAATAATGGATTAAACATCCTAATAATACTAAAATTAAAATGATGTTATTTAATCCTAAGGTGGTTCCACCTTTACTAACCTTTTTCATGTAAAATTATTTATCACACTAAATAAACTATTGCAAGAAAATAACTTCGTGTGATATGGGCCTAAAAAGAAAAAAAGAAAATTACAAGAAAAAATTAAATGGAAAAACTTAGAAGCTCGAACCGCACAGACCGTGATCGAATCGCTCAAAAAAAAAAAAAAAAAAACCACTCCATGCTTGCTTCAAAATCATCAACCATTTTCCATTTTTTTTTTCTTCCTTGGAGTTTCGATGTTGCTCGAGCACTAATATTGTTACGAAAATTCCCATAGATGAATTTAAATACAATATCAATCGCATATGCCTTTCAAAACAAGGCGTACACAAATTCTACAAAAAATGAATAACAGTAAATACAAGTACCTATGTCTCCACACACGAGATGTATACAACATCTACCCATATCTAAAACCACGAGGGATCCAAACAGTCACAAAGATTGAATTTTTTAATTAGTAAATGAACCATCTTTTCTGGTTATTAATCTTAAGCATGTTGCTAGATTTAACCATAGATCTGATACCACTTAAAGGATCGTGGGAAAATAAAAAACGCAGTGGAAAATAGCAATTTAAAATTTTTTTCGAGTCAAAGTCTAGGGATACTTACTTTTAGGTTGCTTAGATTGAACAACCAAAAGATTTGGATTTGATGAAATACTTTAGTTTGTCACGACTACTTGTTATGCACGAATACCGGCCAAACGTCGACTCATTCTCATCAAACATGCGCACCAAAATTGCTAACTTTTAATTTTTCGAAGTATTCTCAAATCTCCTATATGCTATTTGCCAGTGAAAGTAGAATAACAAGTAAAAGAATATTTTTCTTGGAAGAATATTGAGAGAGCTATTATTATTTTTTTAAAAAAGGAAAAGCTAAAGAGAAAAAAAAAAGAAAAAGAACGACGGCTACTTTTGGAACAAAAAGAAAATGTTTTTTCCCTTTTTTTTCACGTTAATCCATGAAAACCAATTAGCATATATTTTAAAGTAAAACCGCTGAATTCACAAACCAATTTCATTGTCTCTCTCTCTCTCTCTCTACATATATATATATAGAGCATCCACGAAAAGCACTATGTGATCTTTTTTTTATTCGGTTGATCAAAATCAACATGAATAAAAAAGTCGACAATTGCTATCAAATTGGAATGCAAATTGGAAAAGTAAATTGGAAGGTTACAATTTCGTTACATCACCCACACGAAAACCGAAATTTTCTATTTACTTATATATTTTTTTTCTTTTTTTTTCCTTGTTTCCTGTTTCCTTTTACTTGTGACGGCTATCTTTTATTTCCAAAATAACAAAAACCATCACACAAAACCCTAGTGGGCAAATGAATATTTCTAATTAGACCAAGACTAATTACCCAAGACTAATTAAATATCTCTTTTATTAATTAATTGATAGACTTGGGCCCAATATAAAATTACACAATACAATTAATTAATAAACTAATTAAATTAAATTAGCTCAATATATTATATTAATTAATTAATCTACTTGTGCCCAATATAAAATTATCCAAGATTATATAATTAATAAACTAATTTAATTAAGTTGGTACAATAAATTATTCTAGTCCAAATAAATAATTGCTAGACTCTTAGAATAATTTCTTCCAATATTAATTTTACCCAACAAACCCATATAGTAAATAAAATTTACTAAGGTTACTTGAACTACTTTGATGACCAAAAGACATATTATTATTGGCTACTAAAATGACCAAAATACCCTTGCCAACAAATAGAAGTATTTTAATCATCTTAAATATTCTATTTATCACTATATGGAAATATTAACCCCGAGAATAATATTGTAAGTGTAGTGTCTTCGACCTACAGTTGTAATGAAAAAAATACTCATTTACGTAACACCCATTAATGAAATAGGAAATATAGTACTAACACATTTCTCAGTAACATCTACCATCATTTGATAGCTAGTCCGATAATCCATGACTTCTAATATGTACCAACTTATCTTAGGGAGCTACCCATAAAGTATACATACTTCGTTATATTTCCCAAGGCCATGGATTATTAGATTTTCTCAGACAATCACAAGGGGGTGATTTCTTTATGTAATAAAGTATAGAAACTCTATTGTATAAATCTGTCTTAATTAACTAGAGTCATACACCCAACGTACAAGGTTATTGGCCTTGCAATAAGACTTCATCCAACGTACATCGAAGTGTACAAGTCCAGCTTCACCAGACTACCAATTTACACTCATGTCTTAGAGTACTCATCTACGCAGCAGCTGTGATAAATCAATCTTTATTTATTTTAGTACTTTTGTAAAGATTATTATCACGTGGTCTGGTTCTAAGTATTCCAAATATACTTACACTATTGGCGTGAGTGGACTACTCACTGGTTAAAAGTAAACCATTCCCCATTTAGAAGTCATAGTGTAATGATTTAAACCTTGACGAAGTGCCCAGCTTTATCAATCGATCAAGAATAATTTTTCGCTTATATGTCAGTAGCCCATAATCTATACTTTACTGTGAAAACAGGACCTAATCACATAGATTATTTACTAACACACTTAGACATTATGTGCAATATATGTAAACAAAACAACCATTAATGAATAAACATTTTATTAATTTTCAAAATACAGAAATACATAGTATATTTTGGGCATACATTCCAATACTTGTCAAGTGTAAAACAACTTTAATTCTAAAGAGAAAGATCCTACCTAATTAGTTGCTTCAAAATCAGCCTTCAAAGTTGCTATTTCCTCTTCCTTCCTCGTTTTTCTTTCTCTCGGTCTTCTTCTCTCTCTTCTTTTCTTTTTTTTTTCCCTCTCTTCTTTCCTTATTTCTTTCTTTCTTTCTCTCGGTTTCCTTCTTGTTTTAGTCCTCCTTCCTCTCTTCTCTCTCCCTTTTATTTGCTTATGACTCACTTATGACTTGGTGATATAAAAAAATTATAGAAACTATTGGAAAATGGTGGAAACTAATAGAACATGTTAGAAGATAATAGAACTTTGTGGAAGAAGGGAGAATCCTATATATTTTTCTAGGTCTATTGGGCTTCTATCTTGAGTTTTGATTCTTCTAAGAAAATGTGTCCATAACATGGTCCACCATTTGATACATAAAGTACCCCAACATACTTTTATACTGCATGGTCCACCAAATATTATTAGCCTAATGGGCCTAATATGGACCATATTATTTTCTTTCATGAACAAATAAATATGAGTAGAGATATATTATCATCAAATAACTCATGTAGTGAATAGCTTCTCAGATAGGGGTATTACAAAAGTAAAGCATGCATAGACAATTCATAATCATATAGGCTTCTAGTTACTTTAAAACATTTCATAAAGTAAAAGAAGCATGCTTTTATAATACAAATTGAACTCACTTTTGTATGAAAGAGTTTACATAAAAACATATGAATTTATGGTAACTTCCATTTGAAAATGTTTTATGAATGTGGAGACTTACCTTGAGTCCTAGCAAAAGAGAGAAAATCTCAACTTAATTCTTTGATTCAAGACCTTAAACTCCTACCAAATCTAACACATAAATTAAATATATATCAATTTTCTACCATCAAACTTAAGCATATGAATCATTCCCCTATGATAATCATATATCATATCTTACACATTCCTAATGAATATAAACTCACCATCCTATTTCACACAATCCCGGATCAACAAGCAACGCATTAATCCACAAGTTTCAATCATATATAATATGAAATTATTACATAAATAGGCTCAGAAATTTCACATTTTTAAGTGATCAGACAATAATCCAAAGTGGTCTACAAGTACACTAGCCATATAAGTAGATCATCTTATGCACAAGAACTAATACATAAGTGTTATCAACTAAACATCAAAATACAGTGATAAACATCACTAGATAATCCCATATCATCATATCATCTAATCACTTTAAATTTATAAAGGTTTTATGGTAATTCATAAGTATTCCAAATCATTTCCAATCAAAATTTTGGTGCTAATAGGCAAAACACAACATAAAATGATCAAATTAGTTAACTAGGAAAATGAACTCATAATCCATTCAAACTTTCTAGATCATAACTTAATATATAAAAGATACAATATAAATTTAACTTAGAGATCATACTTCTTGATGGGTCATTTGCTTGCTCTAAAGTTAATATAATGCTACAATAACCATGAAAAAATAGATTTGGTAATGATTTTCAAAACATTTTTCAGAATAATCCACAAGTAAAAATCTAGTGATTCTTATCATTAATTACTCTCAAGACATTGAAGTTTCTTGTGAAAAAAATTTCATATCAAATTCAAATGGAAAAGTGTTCAAATAATTCATCAAAATTGCATTATCAACATAGTTTCTCAAATAGAAAATAGAGCAACTTTGGAAAATCAAAAGACAAATTTCCATTTATGATATTCATGCAAAACCAGTGTCAAATTACTCCTAAGATATGGCATTTTTGTATAAAAATAGTTTACAATAGATCCCCAAGTGAAATTATACAATTTGAAACCAAAACTTCAAGTAGTCAACCATTCTAGAAATAGTATTATGTTTTCTAGGCAAATCCAATCATAGATACAACATCAATTCTTCATAAACCTCAAATATAAACTCAGTACAACATGTTATAAACAAGATCTCATCAATTCCCTTTCACCAAAATAATCAAAATAGCATTTTTCAAGAGATATTTAAATCTGCCTAGAAAATTAACTTTTACCCAATTTACATGGCCAAGATGAATTCAAGTGTAAGGTCGATATCATTAAAAATGAAAAGTTATGATTAAATCATCTTGGATAAGATGTACAAATAGGTGTCTAAAATTTAGCAAGATAGAAGGTGGAGATTATTCCAAGTGTATGGATAAGATTAAAAAAAATAAGTGATATAGATTAGATTATTTAGATAAGCTATAAAATGAATGTATAAGATTTAATACAAATGAAAGGTTGAGATTAAAATAATCTAATGGACAAAATGTGTACAAGGTGGCAGCATTCGTTAAGGGTAGAAAGGGAATTTTGTAAGATTTTTAATATACTAGTGTTCCATTCAATAAAATTAAATTTAATAAAAATAGCCTTGGTCAAAATAAATAATCGTAAGTTCAAATAATTCAAAAGGTTTAATTGCTTCAAAGTTAAAGTCATTCAAGAGTCAAAATTAATTTAGAATAGTCATAGTCAATTAAAATAAATCTTCATGTAAAATTTTATCCTAATTACAATATGGGTACTATTTGTAAAGAAAATATTTATACACTCCTATATAGAATAAAAAATTATAATTTTACTCCCAAAATATTGAAATAGTATTTTTACTAAGTATCATTTTGCTCCCCAAGATATAAAATTAAGTTTTCCTACTTTCATAAATATTTACACAATCAAATTACGCACAAGTAATTACTAAAATTCACATTCACAAATTGAGAAAATAATCATTTTAGATATTAAAGAATATAAATGCATTTTTTTTTCTTAACACTTACATTTACACCAATACTCATGAATGCAAATTCACTTTCTCAATCCATATGGGATTGGACAGGGTGTTACAACATTTGTCTAATAAGGTTCTCAGTTGTTTGCACAAGCATTGTAACTTCATTACCCTACCTGTTCATGGCACTACTTGTAGTGTGTTTCATATAGCCAAGCAACATAAATTTTCTTTTCCTTTACATAATGGAATTGCTGAACA
The DNA here is from genome assembly GCA_026120185.1 of Voacanga thouarsii. NCBI lineage: Eukaryota > Viridiplantae > Streptophyta > Magnoliopsida > Gentianales > Apocynaceae > Voacanga > Voacanga thouarsii. Next base: position 2,793,956 of record JANUWF010001003.1, read on the forward strand.
ATGTTTTACTCTAGTTCGTATAAATGTTTGGGGACCATATCATATCTTTACTATTCAAGGTCATAAGTACTTTCTCATTTTGGTTGATCATTGATCATCATAGTAGATATACTTGGACTACTTGTTGTAGCAAGAATTTCCTTGTCCAATTTTAAAGGCTGGAAAATAGTAGCCTTAGTTGTAAATTTGGCATCTAGTTCCTCTATCTCAAGGTAAAAGGGCTATTAACTATAAAATAGGTTTATAAGGTGAGGCCAATGGTGTAGTGGACAAGTTTAATGGAAGATTAGTAGCCAAGGGATATAAACAGCAAGAGAGGATAGATTGTCTTGACATTTTCTCTCTTTCATTCAAGATTAGTTCAATATGTCTTTTGCTTGCCTTGGTAGCCATTCATCAATGCACATTTATTAGTTAGCTATCAATAATGCTTTCTTTCATAGTGATTCAAATGTAGAGGTCTACATGCATCTTCTTTTTAGTTTTACAACACCATCTTCTAATCTTGTGTGCAAATTAGATTATGGCCTTAAGCAAGCTAGTAGACCATAGAATGCTAGGTTAACTTAGTTTTTGTTTACTCTTGGTTTCTCTCAAACAAAGTCATATTACACCATTTTTTAAAGATTTACTGCAGTTTATTTCTTGTCTTGTTAGTTTATATGGATGATATACTAGTGATCAGTAGTCAATTACATAAATACAACTTGTTAAGGGTCAACTGCACAATGAATTTCTTATCAAAGATCTTGAAGAACCCATTATTTTTTTCAGATTTGAGCTCACTCATTCTTTAGCTGGCATTCATCTTTCTTAGTATAAATATGCTCATGATCTTTTTTCAGAACATGAATTTCTTGGTTGCAAATCTATTTCTACATCTCTTGATTCCAAATAGAAGTTAGATCTTAGGGATTCTAAATTATTTTCTAATCATTCTTTGTACCACAGTCTCATTGGTAAGTTGCTTTACTTAATTCACAGTCGTCCTAACCTTAGTTTTGCAGTTTAGTAGCTGAGTTAGTTCTTAAGTTGTCCTACTATTTCTTATGTTCAAGTAGTTTATCACGTTCTTCACTACTTGAAAGGTACTCTTGATCAAGGACTTTTCTTTAGTGCCACTCATTCTTCTCAACTTCATGCATCTGCATATTCTGGCTAGGTTGGTTGTCCCTTTACTAGTGAGCAATCACTGGTTATTGTATTTTTCTTGGACATTTTCTTATTTGTTAGAAGTCTAAGCAAAAATTCGTGGTGTCTTGTAGTTCTGTTGAAACCGAATAGAGCCTAGACAACTTGTGAACTTTAATGACTTTTTCATTACTGAATTGCCATTTTTTTGTCATTTACCAGTACTTTTGTATTGTGATAATCGCATTGCTCTATACCTTACTGAGAATTTGATTTTCCATGAATGAACTAAACATGTGGAATTAGATTGTTGATATGTTAGGTTTGGGTATATAAAAATCATTTATTTTTAAGTGCATTTCTAACCAAGTTTTAAGTAAAATGTTAACCCCAAAACTACACATATAGAACAAGTATACTTATCACAAAGCCTAATATTGGGAATTAATGAGTATCAATCATCAAGGAACAACTACCATTAATATTTTTCATCTATTGTTTAACCCATTAAAACTAAGGAGATAAAATAAATTCAAGTAAAATATATACAAAATCAATGATAGGGATAAAAAAACATGCACCTAGATAGAATTACTTAAAGATATAACAATTATCAAGTGTGTAATTATCACAATTCATTTACCAATCTAGAATCATGAAGGATTTCTAAGGTATATTCCAATCCGTCTTGAGTTATGGATTTACTATCTTCTAGCTAAATTAGTGGATATCTCTATCTCACTAAAACTACCAAAAAGATGCATTGAGATCAATTTCTTAACAAATACCCATATCTCTAGGTGATATTAAGCATAAAAGAAATTCACATCCCTATTTTTAGGTGATATTAAAAACTCTTGATTACTTTAGTTCTTCATTCTTAACCTCTCTCTCGAGTTAACTAAGAGATAACTAGTATAGAATTAATTAATTTGAAACCTCATCTAACCTCCCTCTCAAGTTAATTAGAAGCAAGAAACAAGCAATCAATTCATCGAATAAATTCCAAGTAACCAAATATTAAAAATTAGCAAATCAATTAATCAAATAACAAAACTTAACATAAAGTTATAATCCTTTAAACATCCTTTTAAATACAATCAAAACTAATAAAACAACATTGTCAAGAAAAGAAAACAAAGGAAAGAAAATAAAAATTCATAGATATGTACTTCTTCTTCTCTTATTAAAACTCCTCCAAAACAATAACCTTTCTTGATGAGTTCTCCTTTGAATGATTGATCCACATTTTCGCTCATTGAATTCATCGGTTAGACTTTGTTCTCCAATATTTAAATAGGTTTCTTAATAACTAAAATCTGTCCACAAGGGTTCAATCCTGTGGGCAAGTCAGTTCCCAAAGAAATTCTATAGCAGTTGCCAAAATCTACTCAAAATAGGATTTCTTGCCGCCTTTGTCCAGTGAGGGGCTGGAGCGGGTTTCTATAAGGGATTAGGTGCCTACTCCTTTTTGTCCTATCTAAGTTCTGATGCTCTGTTTTTCCAGAAAGCAATTAGGGGGAGGGAGGATTCCTTCCTTGGAATAGGCGTTGGGTCCTTTCTGGAAATCTATAGTTATACTTATTTTTCTGTTGTTTTAATTAAATTCTAAGGGAAACTCCTTTACAACAAACCTACATCAAAATACCATAAAAATAGAGAGAATGAATGGACATTGTACTCTAAAATAACTCAATATACCTCAAATGATTATGAAAATATATGTGAAATTATGCCTTATCAATTCCCCCACACTTAAGTCTTTGCTTATTCCTAAGCAAGCAAGACATTTAAACAGACAAATTCACTTTAACAAGAACAACTTAAGTGAACATGACAAATATATTGAAGATATTGTTTCTTTCAACCTGAGAATCCCATTTAACATCTATTCAATCAAGCCAAACTCATGCAAACCCATATATTAAGATAGATATAACAAGGCCATTAAAGTTAGGTTAAATAAGTTTATTCCAATTCATTGAAAGTTACTTTTTCTTACAATTACAGAAAATGAACCATGTAATTAATATAAGCCAAGATTACCTAACTAATTCATGTTCCATAGCTTTATACTTCTACTACTCGAGTAGCAAACTAGAGGCTCTCTCACTTATTTTTTATTTATCATCCATTCATTTCTTTGAAAATTCATAGCCTCAAGTGAATGCATTTTATGCTCTATCTTGCCGTATTGGCCCCTTAATTTCACTCAAACTTTTTCAACACAAGATAAGCAATTTTGTCTTCAACACTCATTTTTCTCTTACCTCAACTCAATCTTTCTTCAATCAAATTTTTTTTTTTCAATTTCCTCAACAAATTTTTTGCTTTCATTTAAAAGAAGCAACCAGTTTTAGGCACTTGCATTCTCATATTTTTTTTCTTCACTCACTTCCCTTATTCACTTAAAGTTAGGACAAGTTTGGAAAGCCTTAAAACACAAATCAACCAATAAATTTTACTTATACTTCTTCACATCAACCTTTAACCAAAATCACAGGAAAAAGCATCATTAATTACTAAAGAATAAATAAGGTTAATTTAAATTCTCAATACTTACTTATATCTCACTAAATTTATAGATTTAAACAAAATTCAACTTAACCAAACAAATGCTAAACAAAATTCTCATGCAAAAAGAAAAATAATAGCAATATTAGCCAATTCTTAACAAAAATTGAAAAATTTTAGCCAAAATTTAAAATTTTTTGTTTCAATTTTTTTAATCAACCAATAAAAACCAATAAAAATCAATAACAATTCAACTCCTCTGGGCAAGAGTAACACCAATCCCTTCCCATACTTAAATTAGATATTGTCCTTAAAGGCTAAAAAATAACAGAAGAAAAGCATATCTATAGGACATGAATAGATAAAGGAGGAAAAAAGAAAAAGGAAAAGGAAATACATCCCAAGGCATAGATATCACTATAAATTAGATAATTGAATTCCTACTAGAGAAGAACATTGTATTTGACAAGAATGTTCCACAACCTAAAAACAAAGTACAAAACAAAACACAAAAGCATTAAAAAAAATCCTAAACTCTAGGTAAATAAACTAAAAAGAGATAAAAGTCACTAAAACACAAACAGAAAAGAACAAAAGAAATAAGAAACAAGAGGTAGAATCTAAACCCTAAACAAATAGTCCTGAACAAAAACAATCTCCAAATAAAGGTCAGGTCTTAGTAGCACCATCATCATTATCATCCTATGCAGCCTAAGTGCGTGCACCTAGCCTCATGCTCCTCTTATCTCTTCATTAAACCTTTTAGTAGCTGTGAATATATTTGTGGAGTCTTCATCATCTAGGTGAGCAGCATATTCTGATTATTAAGTGTGAAGCTCAACTGCACCAGTTTGGCACTCATTTCGATCTCAAAAGGAGGAGTTAAAGTGGAGCTACTACTAGCATGCTATGTAGGAGAAGGCATCTCTGGCTGATCATCCTCAGGTGAAGGCTTAGGCATGCCAGGAAACTGCACCTCAAAAAGCTTCATCCACTTCCTCTGGTGATCACTGTACTTGTAGCTATAGTTACTTAATGTCTGCTCCAAAACAATTTCTTAAGAGGTGGTCACTTCAGTAAGCTCTCTAGCAATGTCAACCCCATAGGCATTTAGAATTTGCACAATCTCCAAAGGGAAAACAAATGACTTGGAAGATAAATTAGACGCCAACATATCCCTTATAGAAATAATGATCAAGGAAGTAATAGAGAAAGGCTAGCTATGAAGCATGTTGTGGAGGATATACACATCAATGACTCTCACCTCATTGAAACTACTAGCTCTATGGAAGATATTAGATGAAAAGATATACACTAAAACTCTCAACTGGGGTGTGAGGTCATTAATTGAAATAACATAGGATCTATGTACTAGCCTATTGGACAACCCCACACTATGGTAGGTATCATCAAAATCTTACTCTGGCTCAGCTATTACCTTTTTATTGTAGTGGTCTACTTCTACCTAAGGACTATTATCACTCACTCCTAAAATAGCAACCAGTATATGCCTATCAAGCTTAATATCAGCCCCTTTCTCCCTAGTCTCAATATTCCTTAAATTTGATTTCATTTTTTCTTTCATGTTGGCAAAGAACTCTTTTACTAGAACTGGAAAATAGTTACCCTCAAAGTAATCATGGGGTCCTAGCCAAGCCTCCTAAACATTCCCGACGAATGTAAGGAATGGTCTAAAGAGGGCTTGAATGTTTTCTCTACAATAATCCATTATTAGATTTCTATGAATACCATAAAGCACACTTAGGGGGAAAGAAAATCTGTAGGGTGTAAAGGCAATGGGGCAAAGAGCAAGGGACCACTAGAAGAAGAGGCACTGACCTATTTTTTATGGTTGTCCCGTCCCTCTAGTTTTAGGCATGTTTTTGGGCTCATAAGGTACTCACAAAATCAAAAAATGTGTAGGCTCAACTAGACAAGATGAACTCAAACTAGGTTAAGCAAATCTCAACTCCAAAACTTAACTCTCTACGACGCACTCCACCTCCACCAATTCTCAACCCAATATTAATTACCAATTTCTTCACAAATTTACAACTCATTAAAAAAGTAATCAAAACAATTCTCATTCGCCACAGTTCACCCACTAGAAGAAAAAACGACATTAGCCCTTGCTAAACTATCGCTACTTGTAAATAGTGACGGCATAGAAGTTGAAAATGTCGTAGCTAAAGACTTAGTTGCTAAATGAAAATTTTACGGCGGAACAATTTATCCGTCACTAATGGCGATGGTTTACCGAGGGCTAATAATCGAGTTAACGAATTTGTAGTGGTCAAATTTGCTTCGGTGTAGCGATGAAATAGCAATGGCTATATTATTTTCTACATATATGGAATTTTAAGAAATTAATTCAACCTGTAGCTAAACCATAGTAAATTTAGTGAGGGATTACTGACAGCATCTAAACCTTAGCCATATCTGCGATGGTCATGTAAATTTATTTTAAGCATATAATATAATTACTGTAAAAAAAAAAAACCCCGTAGCTATATTAGAGAGGTATTAGCGACGGCTATCTAATTTTTCCATTTTTAATTTTGGAAATAATTTCCCGCCATCGCAAATCCGTAGCTGAATTAGCAAGGGATTAGCAACAACATATTTTAATTTATGAAAATAATTTTCTACCATCAGAAATCTATAGATAAATTTGTAGTAGATTAACGATGGAATAATCTACGTCATCGATAAACCCTAGGGAGTTGCTACAGATTAGCGAGGTTTGTAACTAATCCGTAGCTATTTTATTTTTTAAACTAACGAGACCTATTTTTAATTATTTCAAACCCCCTGTACCGTATTGGATATTAAAACAATATATAACACTCAAAACGTCAATTCAAAAAAATGAGTAAACTGATTTCATTAAATTGAAAAATGAAAGTAATCATCTCAATAATATTAAATAAATGTAAAGGATAAATGTAATGTGAGTATAAAATAATAATGTCAAATGAAATATCTATTATAAATGTGATATAAATGATAAAATGTGCAATAAAATCCCTAACCTTTGGGATCAGTGGTGGCAGCTGAAGGAGGTGGGGGCGGAGATCAAGGACGTGAATGGGTTGAAGGATGAGGATTTAGGGGCGGAATAAAGCTGCCACTAGTGTCGTCCTCCATATTGGCTACCCGAGTTGATGGTAATGATGGTATGGGAAATCTAAACCTTTTCGACATCAGTGTCATCCAATTCTAAAGATGATCTACTCTCTGATCAAAATCCTTCCTGAGCTCCTCTCTCACCATGTGTACCCTCTCCTCTACACTCTTCTTGACTATCTATTCTATATTTGTAGGTGTAGAGGCCTTTGTGGATCGCAAGGAACTCTTCTAGAGCTGCTGCCTGGCTTAGGCTGCCTCTGAGCTAAGTCAAAAAATGCAACCTCTATTGAATCTGCTAGTGACCTGAATAAATAGAGCCCACTCAGTTGGGACAACAGAAGAGGTGATGCTTATAGACCCAGTGGAAGAAGCCTAAGTATGGCACTTTTTGGTAGCCATCATGTCATCCTAAAACTGATTGCAAAGTCAATATTTTTTTTAAAGTTAAATGTAACCAAATATAAAGTATTTTATAATTCGCAATTTTTGACTCTTTACCTATGTCTTGCGAGAATACTCGCTGATGTACTACCCCTATCTATCCCCATTCTGAAAAGTATGCAACCTTTTATACCACTCAATATTACTAAAGTAAGTGCCCATCTTCTCCCGTTGCAATTAAAATAATAACTTATCAGAATATTGATTGAAAATAATTTATACGAAGCAGAATTACAAAACATGCAAATACTTGAAAAAAATTATCATACGATTCTTGTGGACAGTGAACGAGACCTAGCCTCCAATATGAGTGCTGGTGGCCTAACCCCCGTTTTTCCAAGCAATGGAAGAGATCCGCTGAAACTCCTATGTATTCTAGTTCCACCTCATTTGCTCCCAGATCTAAGGGTCAATCCAAGAAGGGGACTAACCAACTGGGGTTGCCTTTCGAACCTTCATTAAGATGTCCAAAAGGCGAGTCCCGCACTTGTGCTCCTAATTGGACTGAATATAAGCACTATGATCATCGGTCCAACAAAATAACTTTTACAAAAAATTACATTATATTTCAAGTTGTTAGGATATAATAAATGACAAAAAACATATGTATGAAATTCAAAATGCATTAATATTATGCATTTATATAATAATTAGTAACTTACTCTGAACTCTTCGAACCAAATATTCTTCACATGCATCAGGACATCTAGAAATATGTTGTAGGGCCTGTTAAAATACCTCTGGAATATCAAGGTGATCTCCTATACACAACAATAGGAACCAAAAAATCTTATTTGTAAAGTTAAACATACTATAAAAATTAAAGTGAGTGAAATATACTTAACTAATTATAATCTCCTTATAAAATATAGTATAATATACAGAATAATACTCGTCTACTTGTGAAGTAATCAAAGGTCATGAATTCTGGTCCTGAGATCTAGCTTGATGCGATGCTACAGAGAATGGAATAGTAGGAGACTCATTGTCCTGTCTAAGTATTCTATCCTCCGGATATTGACCAGACACTGGGAACCGTGGAGCACTGCAATACCCCACTCTAAATGCCCTTAGAAATAGGGAAATATATGGCCCTATAGCATGAGTATTTTTGTATATAGACATATTTGGTATGGCATGAATGAATTTGTTTGAGTATGATTGTGAAAGGATTGTTGTGCTTTGGTGATGATTGAGAAATCACTACTTGAATTAAAGATAAATAGAATATTTTGGCATAACAATATTAATTGGGGAAAGAAATAGATATATGAATATGCATAGCTAGCTCTATATTTGTGTATTTAATTATTGAGTATCTATTAATTAAAAAAATAATAAAAAATATAAGTAACCATTTATTATTTGCTTATATATATACATATTTTTACATATTTATATATTTATTATATATTTTTATATTTGCAATATATTTGCTAAATATTCTTTATAGGTTTATTATATTTATTTGTGCATGTATTAATTTAGGAAGTATTTAAATTTTAGTCTAGCAAGACTTCTCTCTTATTTTTTTAGGCGAAAAATTTGAATTTTCATATTTTAAATATTTATTCTAGCTAAGTAATCATTTTAAAAAAGAAACCTAGCCTTCTAGAAGCCTTTTATTAAATAAAACCTAGATTAAATAAGATTTACCTTTAATTTTGCTCCTTTTCCTTTTAATGTCCTAAACTTAACATAATTCATCTATAAAAGCATACTAAATTAGATTTTTGAAGCTCTAAACTCTCCTATAGCCATCACAAACTCTCTCCCTCCATAGCACACGAGATTCTTCCTCCACTTGCTCTCACGAATTAAATGTTTCATTGCTTACGGAAAATTCTGCACGTAGCCACACCATTGGAGCATCATCCTTTGATTGAAAGCTTGAAGAATTAGGTGGATTCAGAGGCTAGAAAACACATTATTTCTTCTCTAAGAGTGATCAAGGACGTTGAAGCAAAAGGTAATAACAAAAGCCTTTCTTTTCCTTTAAACCCGAGTGCCGACGGTTTTGGAAAAATTAGAGTTCTTGCGTTGTAAATTGTTAAAGTAATTTTTCTAGGCAAAAGATGATTAAAGAATTTTATTTGACAGTCATACTTGTTTAAATCTTGAAAAGGAAACATTCTTTCAAAGGATTTATACAAAAGAAAACGTCTTTTGCTTTAAAATTGTTCTTTTCATAAAAAGTTAAAATTTTTCCTAAGAAAAGATGACTTCTTGATGTGTTCTTGAAAGATGTTGATGTGTGTATGCTAAGGGTTATGTTGCCTTATCTAGAGTACCCTAGGGATGTGTTTTTCTTGAAGTAATGAAACCAAGAAGTTGATTTCTTTAAGCCTAGAACAAATTACATACTTGCTGGAATTTTTGTAAATATGTGATAGTTGTTTGTTTTAATTCAAAATAAAATAGCAAAGTAATTTATTATTGTAGGGCCTTTTGATATTTCTTACTAAACATTTTAGGATTTTATTTATGCTAGAATACATGCTAGAAAACCTTGGTATAAAACCTAATAGTTTTCGAAAAAATTGAAGGGGTAGAGTACCCTGTTTTTGCTGATCAACCTGTTTTTAACTAAAATGTCCATGTGATAAAGTCCAAATTTAAAGAAGGTTAAAACAGAGAAAATGTAGCTTTAGGTGTGAAGAAGCTACCTGTAAAATTTTAAAAATTTTTGACTTATGGATTAAAAGTTACGAATTTTTCTCTCATACTAGTTTGTTCTGGGCAGAATACTCCAATACAAAACAATAATGTTCTAAGTGCAAATAAGGCCCAATTTTTGTACAAGGCCACTTATATTTTGTTCTCTATGTGTTTGGGTATGTCTTGTAAAATTTGAGGTCAATTCAAAGTATTTTCATATGTATTATGCTATTAGAAAAAGTATTACTGAAGTTGGAAATTATGTCCAACTTAGGAAATTTTAAAGAAACTTCATATTATCAATTTATATGCGTTCCTTCTATGTAAAAATTGTGTGTGTCAACATTAGGATGTAATAATGGATTTAATGTCATCAATACTAATATTACCATTATTTTATTATCACTTTTATTAATATTAATATTATTAAAACGCTACCAACAATATCATTATCAATATTACTAATAATATTATTGTCCTTATTATTATTATTATTATTATTATTATTATTATTATTATTATTATTATTATTATTATTATTTATTGCTCATCAATATATCTATCCATTAATTGATATATTTCCTTAGTTATTTAGTTTTGTATAGTTACAAACAAGCTGTATTTTAATTAGCTAAGCAAGTAATTAAATAATTTTTTACTTAGTTCTTTAGTTACTTAATATTTTTACACTTTAACTAGCTTATTTATTCGATTGTTTATTTTCTTTCACGAGCAACTTTTATTTTAATTAACTAATTAATTATTTATATAACTATATAATTATTTTCTTGTTTGTCCGTTAACCTATATGTAAGCTTATCATTTATTTAGTAATTGTCTTAGTATACATTAAACTGCTAGTATGCAATATCTAATGTCTAGCCTGCTATGTTTGAAATAGAGTTGGTAGTTGGTCTATATTGTGTGATGACTCGATGTTAGAAGTTAAACTATTTTTGGATACTATAGCAATATAAGGGTTATATGGAGGTTTGTGACTTGATCTTTGTATTTTCTCTAGACAAGACTAGGATCCATTGATTAGCTCATCGGAAGAGTCTAATATTTGTGAGACAAACGAATCAGATAAGTTCTTGCATTCAAACCATTTGCAAAACGTAGGAATTGCAAGTTGTCAAATGTTTTATGGTATCAATGCAAACATGGTTTAACGTGATAAAAGTTTAGCATGACTAGTTTTCTCACTCTTTTCCAACTCATGCACTATTTCTTAAACAAAAATGATTTCAAACACCTCAATCGACTTTTGCACCAAATGATTTAATAAAGGTTTCCCAAGTCATGACTGATACTTTCTTGTTGATTACTACTTGATATTAATGTGTTTCCTTCTGACAAATCTTTGAGTACTCAATAAGAGTAGGCCACTAATACTAGCCTAAGAGAGGGCGAGCTAGTATTCTGGTAGGCAGCCACCTCCAGGAAATGAACTCGTTCTTGATTAGGCGTTAGTGATAGTGAGTTAAGCCAGTCTGAGCTAGCAAGGCAGTTCCAAAGGGGACTATATTTTTAATCTAGTATGGACAACCGAAGTTAAAGAAGTATAGGAGAAAGGGGCGAATCCCTACTCGGTAGGCTGATCACCCACTGTACTGTGGTACAGATGTGTTTCGGTACAGTTAGAAGGGTCACGATGTAGGGTTTCATGGCTCTGGATTTGAAGTACGGCTTCATAGTCCATGAGTGGTTGATTTCCATGAAATAAAGTTGATTATTATAAATGCAAATTGAAAAGGCCACTCTTGTGGTTAAAACTGTTGATTTCAATTGCAATTGTGGTATTTGGTAATTCTAAAAGTGCATATCACGAATTGTTTTCAAACGAACACACCCATACGCACGGAACTTACTAGGAAATTTATTTCTCATAGTATTTGTGCTTGTTTTTAGGTTATGGGCACTTTTGAGCAGTTTAGGCTAGAGATCGAGATTATAGGAGACTCTGTAATTGTTTGTTTTATTTGGAGATATTGACTATGTTATCTTTTGTTTTGAGGCTATGTATAAGTTTTTGTTTAGTTGTAAAACGTTTAAGTCTTATTTGAGGTATTTCTTTGGTTAAGTCTTTTATTATCTCATTATAAAGACCCCATGTCCTATGGACGGGGCAATATTCTTGCCCTTTTTGGGTACGTAGGTAGCGGTGTAACACCCCACACCCTAGGTACCTAGAGGGGGTAGGATATCGCCCCATCCAAAGGACTAGGGGTTGTTATAACGAGGTACAAAATAAAAAAAAACTGCTAAATCAAATAAAAGGAATAATAGCATTACATCTGGAAGCAAAACTTATACAAGTCTAGAAAATCAAAATCAACAAATGTCTCTTGAAATAAATTCAAAACATAACTAAGTAAATAAGTTGGAGTTCATCTCCTAGTACTTCACCCTGCTTAATGTAAGCAATCCTCCGAAATCATGATATAAAAGGTATGAGATTGACATCTCAGCAAGTCCCGTGTGTGTAAGTGTCAATTGAAACCATTTCGTGTATGCATATTTATCCAAATAACAAAAATCGTGTTTGCAAGTCAATTTCATCAATAACAGTTATACAAAGGAGCCTTACTCAATAAATCCAAAAAGTTCACAATAAATCACCGTTTCTTCACATTCATAATTCATTAGGTAGGGATTAGCAAATGATTCGATAATATAGTAACACAATCCATGTCATGGTTACCACCATGATAGCTTTCCAATGTATTTTTTCAACAATGGGCAGTGGGTGATCCACCCACTAGGTGAGATACTCCTCCATCTCTACATCCAATATTCCAGTTGTCCAATTCGGATCAACAATGTCTACATAAAATAATATGCTAGCTTGGACATCTTGACTAAGTAGTACTTCCGCCTCTCCAAGTTAAGTTTATCTTTTGGAGATGGCCTCCTACCAGAAAACTCACTCTTGCTCTTCAAGACTAGTACCACTAGCCTACCCTCGTTGAGTATTCAACGCTCCCCATTTAGTGGCAGAATCATTTTTTCCTTTTTCAAAAGTCTTTGATTAGCTTGATTGCAAAACGTGATTTTTTGTAATAGCATTTCCAAATCATTTAATGATAGTGTAAGAAATTGTTTTTGAGTTTGAATAGTTAAAATTTGATAAACTCATTTAGAAAGTAAAACGTCCACATTTCCAACCCAAGTATCAAAACACAGTGTAACTCATCATGTTTAGCAAACGTTTTAATCCTCTTGCCAAAACATCATATTGACATCAATTCCAATCAACATTGTAAAAATTGCTTGCAAACATATAACATTTATCAGAACGGTTATGCAGGGAATTACTTGGATAAATCACAGCTAGATCCGACTCAATCGATTGCTCTTATTTCCACTCCTTCCTTATCTAGAGCATATAATCTCACAATTAGGATTTAATCATTCCACCCATTATTTCATGTAATATGACTCTCCATGATCTCATTAATCACCTAATTAATCCGTAGTATCTAAGGACTTTAACTCATTAAATCACATGTATAACTTCCCTTTACTATTCTATTGATCATAACCATGCATTGATCTAGATCAATTTACCATATGACAACTTCTATATTCAACTAGCATAAAATAATCATAAACAGCCCCATAAATATTAAAAGATCTCATCTTTGCCCATTTAGCATAGGTCTAGGTTCTTCATGACAAGATACATCAATGATCTATCTCATACATGCTTTGTCTATGTCTTACCTCAACATATTCATCAATCTATTTTATTCATGCTTTCATACTAGACTCCATAAGCATCCTTAAGCACATATTTTAAAGATTAAGACCATTTAAATCAGTAAAGATAGGATCTTGATTACCTCTTAGTGATCTAGACATAAAACATGACAACTCCATGTTGACCAACTGGAGTTCAATCGATAGTTGAAGAGATTGGTCCATTTAGATGGCCTTGATCGAGAGTCACCAAGAAAGGGATAAAATCAGTCCCTTATGGACGTGATTTAAAGAAGAGAAAAGGAAAATAATGGAGTAAGAGTTGAATAGAAGATTTGAAGATTAATTACCTTGTAGAGAGTTTCGGTTTTGGCTTTGTCTTTGGGGTAGGCTGTCCGAAATTTTGAACAGTTTGTTGGCTGTTTGTATCGGGTATTTGAGGGTTGAGAGGGTAGAAATTTCTTGGTTTGCTGGGTAGGGAAGTCTAGGGTTTTATGTTGCGATGTTTGGAGGAGTTTTACCTTGTTATGGTTTCTTGATCACAAAGGAAAAATTGTACAACTTTGGTTCTTCTATGGCTGCCGAAATTGGACTGAGGTTTAGGGTTGATTTCTGCTGTATTTTTGCAGCTTAGGATGGCAGAAATTCTGGGTAGAAAAGGAGAAGAAATATGATTGGTTTTCGTCTTTTTCGTGGCAAAAATAAGAGAAGAAAAATGGGTCTTTGTGTAGTTGTTTTTGCCTAAGATAAGAGGGAAGTTTAGAGTAATGAAAAGCTGAAATTTTTGTTAGAGTGTGTGTGTGTGTGTGTGTGTGTGTGAATAGTGACGAATTTCTAGAGGTCTTGAAGAGGGAATTTTGGTATTTTTTTGGGCTAAAACCAAGTTCTAATTGGTTTAGGTTTTCTTAGTTAACCCTAGCTAGGTTTTGGAGAGTTTTAGGTAAGCTATACTTTCTCTATGTGTGGTGGCAGCTATGAGGGGATTTTCCAAAAAATTATAGAAAGGAATTAGGTCATCTATTTAGGAAATAGTTTAATTAATTCCCTATATTAATTTTGAGAAATTTTTAAATAGCTATTAAATAATTTTTTGCTAAGGAAAACTCTGGTTTTCCTAATCCCTTTGTAGCTACCGAAATTCCTCTTCCTTTTCCTTCAAATTTTCGAAAATCTTGAACCTAATCCAAGAGATAAATACTTCATTTAAATCCAGTGCTTATCCTTTTATTTTCTAAAAAAATTATTATTTGAAGAAAATTAAAATATGGAGATTTATCTCCTTGAAAACAATACCTATATAATTTCATATTTTTTATCTCCTAATATATTACTTGGATATAGCTTTTAAAAATATAGATTAGTAATATTTAAAATTCTCTAAAAGGTTATGACAAGATATTAGGAACAAAAATTTAATTTACTCTCAAATATTTTTTAAAATAATATCTAAGATAAATCACACGCCTAATTTTTAGGAAATTGTTTTCCAAGGTGGCGGCAACCTTAAGGATTTCGGCCAAGGCTAGGGAAAATTAGGGAAGAAGGAAAATAAAAGAAAGGAAAGGATTTAAAATAGCTAAGATTCGAACTCAAGCCCACCAAGAATTAAATACCAGGCTTTATCCACTAAACCATATTAATTCTTGGTAAATATCCTCCTACTAAATTCTCTTGATTCATACTCACTTGCTCCATACCTTTTTCTAATAAATTTTCCTCAGTAAAATAAAACTCAACTAACTCAAATAACACAAGCACTCCAAGAACAAATTAATTCATGTTACAACAAACTGATATTTTCATGAAAATAGTTCAAATCATCAAATGTAGTATAAAATAATATGACCTGCATGACTTTTCCCCATATACTAAAAGTGGTCTAATACGGGGTATTACATCCTCTCCCCCTTAAGAGAATTTCGCCCCGAAATTCAGGTTGCTAACTTCTAAAGCAAATTTGGATATTTTCTCTTCACCCATTCTTCAGTCTCCCATGTCGCATCCTGAGCGTCATGATGCTCCCATAAGATCTTTACCATAGGTATATGCTTATTCCTCAACGTTTTAACACTACGATCTAAAACCTTAATTGGTTTCTCCATATAACTCAAGTTAGGCTGAATGATCAAGGGTTCCTCATTCAATACATGCTCCGGGTCAGGGTTATATTTCTTCAATTGGGACACATGGAACACATTGTGAATTCCAATCAACCCTTCGGGTAGCTCCAAGAGGTATGCTACATATCTAGGACTTAGCTTCCCTCCTTTAGGATGCTTCAGAATCCCTCTGCTTGGCGTTATCTTTAGAAAAGTCAAGTGTCCCACTTGAAACTCCAACTCCCTTTTTCTGTCGGCTTTGAGCAATTTTCAGTATCTCCCTTATTACCTTCACTTTATCGGCCTTTTCCTCAATATTCACTTCCCCAGACTTGCTAATTTGACCATCCTATGCCCATCCCCAATACAAGGGTACCTAGCATTTTCGTCTATACAATGCCTTATAGGGTGCCATTCCAATTGATGTCTGATAACTATTATTGTAGGCTAACTCAGCGTAAGGTATGCAGTCTAACCACTTATCTCCGAAATTTAGTACGCAAGCCCTAAGCATATCCTCCAAGATTTGGATAACTCTTTCAGATTGTCCATCTGTCTGCGGGTGAGCAGAAGTGCTGAGCTTCAGAGTCATTCCTAGTGACTCTTGAAATTTGGTCCAAAATTTAGAAGTAAAACTGGGATCCATGTTGGATATAATACTAGTCGGCAGTCCATGCAATCTAACTACTTTGCGAATATATGCCTTGGCCAAATTTTCCATAGAGTCCCTCACATTCACCGGAATAAAATGAGCTGTCTTAGTCAATCTGTCAACCACTACCCACACAGCATCCTTTAAAGTCTTAGACATCGTAATCCAGTAACGAAGTCCATCGTCACCTTTTGTCACTTCCACTCGGGTATAGGCAACGGCTGTAGCAATCCAGCTGCCTTCTTGTGCTCTGCTTTTACTTTCTGACAAGCCAAGCAAGTAGAGACGTATTGCACCACCTCTCTTTTCATTCCTGGCCACCAGTAGGTCTTTTCAGATCTTGGTACATTTTAACTTCTCCTAGATGAATAGAATACTTGCTCTTGTGAGCCTCATCCATTATCTTTCCCTTCAATAATGGGTCATTCGGTACACATAGTCATTCTCAGAAATACGTCACTCCCCCTTCATCAGTCCGAAATTCCTTATTTCCTCTCTTCACTTCCTTTTCCTTGAAAGTCTGAAATTCTTGGTTATTCCGTTGAGCCTCACCAACCTCTTACCTCAGCTCAAGCTCCAGCCTCAGGTTGCTCAAACTAATTTTTCCTTCTCCCACTTCTGCTTTTTGCCCTAAGATTTCTTGTACTATTAGAACCTTTTGCACCCTTAAGCTAGCCATCCTCACCTTTCGACTCAGCGCATCAGCTACCATATTCGCTTTCCCCGGATGATAGTTAATTGGACACTTGTATTCCTCCAAGAACTCCATCCACCTCCTCTGCCTTAAGTTTAAGTCCTTTTGTGTGAATATGTACTTTAGACTCTTATGATCCGTGAAAACTTCATATTCCGCTCCATACACATAGTATCGCCATTTCTTCAAAGCCAACACTATCGCTGCCAACTCCAAGTCGTGTGTCGAATAGTTTACCTCATGCGGCTTCAACTTCCTCGATGCATAGGTGATAACTTTCCTGCCCTGCATCAGCACCGCCCCTAGACCTTCCTTAGACGCATCTGTATATAAGGAGTAGGCCTTACCTTTTTCAGGTAGGCTCAATACTGGTGCTGTCATCAATCTCCTCTTAAGCTCTTGGAAGCTCTTCTCGCACTTATCATTCCAAACGTATGGCACATCCTTCCTTAGCTATCGGGTCATCGGTGTCGCCAGTGTAGAAAAGTTCTTAATAAAACGGTGGTAATATCCTGCCAATCCAAGGAAACTCTTGATCTTGGTTACGCTCTCTGGTTGCTTCCAGTTTGAGACAGCTTCGACCTTCGATGGGTCCACCTTGATTTTATCTTTGGATATCACGTGACCAAGAAAAGCCACTGAGTCCAACCAAAACTCGCATTTGCTAAACTTAGCATAGAGTCAATGTTCTCTCAATTTATCCAGTACCAACATTAAATGCTCAGCATGCTTCTTAGGACTTTTAGAGTAGATTAGAATATTGTCTATGAACACTACCACAAACTTATCCAGGTATGGCTGAAAAACCTTGTGCAAAAGATACATGAAAATGGCAGGTGCATTAGTTACTTCGAATGGCATCACCATGAACTCGTAGTGGCCATATCTAGTTTTGAAAGCTGTCTTAGGAATATCCTCCTCCTTGATTCGTACTTAGTAATAACCTTGCCGGAGATCCAACTTAGAAAAATAACATGAACCTTACAACTGATCGAACAACTCATCAATCAAAGGTAAGGGATACTTGTTCTTGATCGTGAGGTTATTCAGCCCTCTATAGTCTATGCACAATCTCAATGTCCCATCCTTCTACTTTACAAACAACACTGGGGCTCCTCATGGTGATGTACTGGGTCTTATATACCTTTGCTTAACCAATTCTTTTAGCTGTTCCTTCAGTTCTCTCAATTCCAAGGGCGCCATTCGATAAGGAGTCTTCGACACCGGTTCCGCTCTAGGAACTAAATTGATAGTAAACTTAACTTCTCAGGAAGGTGGAAGAGAAGTGAGTTCCACCAGAAATACATTCGCGAAGTCCTTCACTACTTCAGTGCTTTCCAAGGTACACTGATCATTGGGCTTATTGATTAGATAAGCCAGATATCCTACATAACCCTTCTTCGGCATTCTCCACGCCTTAGCGCCTGCTATTAAGAATTTCAACTTCCTCATCCCTAGGTGCTCTCCTATCCACATTATCCACTTTCTCAGTCAAGTTTTGAAGAATGGCAGCCATCTTATCGAAGGCCTGCCCTATGGTCACTTCTTTGGACCCTCCCAATATCAACTCTTGCTCCTTCTCGGGATCCCCTTCCACCTCTGGTGTGGATTGCCGTGCCTGCTCAAACTTAGGAGTTGATGGCTTGCTCTCTTGAGCCGCCCTACCTTATCCTGCAGCCCTACGTCTTGGTGCCATATATTGGCATTCAATACAAGGTTCATTGGAGAAAAGTTCATGACATGCAATAAATTGGCTCATAGATTGGGAATTTGCAACTCGATGGAAAATAATTTTTTTTTCCAATAGCACTCCAAATGGTATAGAGAAATCAATAAAATCCTGCTTTCATTAACCAAATCCTACTTAGTACAAAATAAGGGGGTATCCTACTAAGTATTTTTATTCTTGTGGAACGAAATTCAAAATAAAAGAGTAAATGCTAAATCATATATATAAATGAACATCTCTTCATGGACATAGAAGAATAATCACTAAGGGTCCTATAAACTCTAAGCTTCACTAGAGCCGCTGGAGTCCTCAAAAGTCTCAGGGAAAGGTTCCACTATCCATCCTGCACTGCTGCTGGGATAATCTTGCACACGATCCTTAGCGAAACCAAAAGATCGAGGCTTCTTCTTAGGCTGACCCAAAATGTACTCCTCATCATCCCTATCCCTCAGCTTGGTCCTCAACTCCGCATCCCTAAGCTTTTCCATGGCTAACATTACTGCACTCTTAGGCCTCCCAGATTCTGACTTGTATGACTTGTTGGACATCTCGGGCTCGTATCCTATATGGAGCAGTGAAAAATAAAACGAGATACACTCCTAGGACCCATCTATATGTGGAAAACAAGACATAATGACAATAAAGGCAATAGTTTTTACCTTTGGGTGATCGTGCGAAGAACAAAATTTTCTTCTTCAAGTTGAGGCGCGATCCAGCAATCCTCGTGATCAACCTCCACGTGAGTTGAACGTCTATCCACTATAATCACAGTGTGTGATTATCTCTAACAGTAATCCACACAGAGGAATACTCAAGCACCAAAATTTCTGTGCTAGCAGAAAAGGATGGCGGTTAGGGTTCAAGATCAAAATCGAGAGACAGAAGAGAGGAAGCTGTTGTTTCGTTGCCCTAGGATTTTGGAGTCAATTTCGTATATCTTTTAGCCAACCAATTTAGTGTATATATCTCCCATATCTCACATGAAAATCTGCTAAAAAATCCTCCAAATTGAGAATTCTAAAACAGTTAGAATTCTCTAATTGTAATTGGAAATATCAAGTTTTCTTAATTACAATATGGACCATAAATTATAACTAATTATAATTTGTCCATAACAACTTCTCTTTCTCGCAATTAACTCCACTATGTTATCAAATAACATCTTGAGTATATAATCCTCTATTGTGTGTGACCTATTAGGTTTCCCAGTCAATTGGTAGCGAACATGAATTAATCCAAATAACTTTTAGATTAATAATCCATAATTAATTAGAATTAATCCTATTAATTCTAATTAGGATTGGTTTATTAATTCATCAATTAATAAACTCATATTCCTAGATCATGAGCGGTATCTAGCAACACATCATGACCACCCAAGAGTCCAGGAAGTCAAGTGGCTTGACGTGAACCCTTCAATAACAAACTTCAGTGCAATTAACTCCTTTATACAATATCTCATTCGGTTTGGTGTACGGAATTAGTGTCAACTCCCTCTAGAATTAATTCTGGCCTGAATACAATAGTACTTGTACCAGGAACCCACTACTCTATATGTGTATTAATTGGAACTGTTTCCAATACACAATCGCCTTGGCTAAGGACTTTCCGAGTAGTAATTCCTACAAGTGGCCATGCGATATTCGCTCCTACTATTAGGAGTGGTGAATCCTTTATTGACCCTTTTAACTACTTTCGTTTATCTCATAATGTACCCAATATCCATCCCATAGGCATTCCTCGATCAAGCTCCGGAGATTGGAATCAAAGTACAAAGCTCAGCAAACAAAGTACCTTGGAGATCTCAAGTCTAAGGATACTTGCATGTTTGTTATATTGAGATTATATCATTGGTACTAAATAGTTATCCATATGATTATCTTAAAGCTAGGTCATCCAATGAACTTGTTCCATTAACAAGCATCCATGTATTAACTTTGAGTATCTCAATACTCACGGTTATGAGAACCACCGCCTGATAAAATCAGAAAGTCTAACACATGCTAGTCTTAACGCATTAATGATGTCCTGTCTTATTAATACTATGACTAGGGACTATTTAAGTACTAACACCATCCAGTGCAGTAGGAATCTCATATTATGATCTCTATCATAATTTCCTTAACACAGTGTTGTACTAGGGACTTTATTGAACAGTTATATTACTTAAAGTAAATAAAAAGAAACTGTAAGATAAATAATGCCTTTTATTAAAATAAAATGTGTGATATACAATGTACAAGTGATTGCCTCTAGGGCACAATACTAATAAACTCCCACTTGCCCTAGAGCTAATCAGTCATGTATCTAATACTAAATGACTCAACATGACAATCATGTTTCTTTTAGGATAGTGCTTTCGTAAGCGGGTCAGCTATGTTCTCATCTGTGGGAACTCTCTCTATCTTTATTTC
Source organism: Voacanga thouarsii (assembly GCA_026120185.1). Lineage (NCBI taxonomy): Eukaryota > Viridiplantae > Streptophyta > Magnoliopsida > Gentianales > Apocynaceae > Voacanga > Voacanga thouarsii. The sequence continues at coordinate 2,815,119 of JANUWF010001003.1, forward strand.
CTTAGCTGCTTCAGAAGCGGCTATGTACTCAGCTTCTGTCGTAGAGTTAGCAATTGTCTCTTGTTTGGAACTTTTCCAACTTATTGCCCCTCAGCACAAAGTAAACACGTAGCTGAATTGTGATTTGAAATCATCTTTGTCAGATTGAAAACTAGCATCAGCATACTCGTTTATTTTCAAATCACCTTCTCCATATACGAAGAACATATCCTTAGTCCTTCGTAAGTACTTAAGCATATTCTTTACAGCTGCCCAATGACCCTCACCAGGGTTGGATTGGTATCTGCTCGTCAAACTGAGAGCAAAAGATATATCAGGCCTAGTACATATCATAGCATACATGATAGATCCAACTACCGAGGTATTGGAATCTTACTCATGTAATCCCTTTCAACTTGTGTCTTGGGAGACATCGACTTTGAAAGGCTTACACCATGTGACATGGGTAAGAATCCCCTTTTGGATTGATCCATGCTAAACCTCTTTAGCACTTTATCTATGTATGTAGACTATGAAAGACCAAGCAACCTTTTGGATCTATCTCTATAGATCCTTATTCCAAGAATATAGGTTGCTTCACCAAGGTCTTTTATGGAGAATTATTTGGACAACCAAACTTTAACCGTTTGCAAGACAGATATATCGTATCCTATTAGCAATATGTTATCTACATAAAGCAGTAAGAAAATGATTGCACTTCCACTAACCTTCTTGTATGCACAAGGCTCATCCATATTTTGAATGAAATCAAACTCTTTGATTGTTTCATTAAAACGGATATTCCAACTCCTAGAAGCTTGCTTAAGTCCATAAATGGACCTTTACAGCTTGCACACCTTTGTGTCATCACTGGATGTGAAACCCTCAGGTTGTGTCATATACACTTCCTCAGTCATATTTCCATTTAGGAAAGCTGTTTTCACATCCATTTGCCAAATTTCATAATCATAAATGAGCAGCAATGGCTAGGAGTATCTTGATGGATTTCAACATGGCTACTAGTGAGAAGGTTTCATCATAGTCAATACCATGTTGTTGATGATAACCCTTCGCCACTAGTCGTGCTTTATATGTAACTAAGTTACCATCCATGTCCGTTTTCTTCTTGAAAACCCACTTGCACCCAATAGGTTTAATTCCTTTGGGTGGATAAACCAAAGTCCATACTTAGTTGTCGTACATGGAATCCATCTCTGACTTCATGGCCTCAAGCCATTTGCCAGATTCTAAACTATTCAGAACATCCTTGTAGGTAGTAGGCTCATCTTCATCTATGAGCAATACATCATTGTGGTCACTAATGAGAAATCCATATCTTTCAGGTGCCACATGTATCCTACTAGATCTACGAGGTTCTTGTGTATTAGAAGGTTCATCTATTCTCTCAATAGATGTGGGGTTAGATGGTTGATCCTCGTTTGTTTGACCTTCAAGAACTTCACTAAGTTCAATCTTACTCTCACTGTCCCCTTTGAGCATGTGCACCTTCTCTAAGAAGACGACATGCTTCGAAACAAACAATTTGTTTTCGGAGGGTAGATAGAAATAATATCCAAAAGATTCTTTCGGATATCCCACAAACAAACACTTGTCAGACTTACTATCAAGTTTGTCCGACTGTGGCCTTTTAATAAAGGCAGGACAACCCCATACTCTCAAGTGAGATAACTTTGGTCTCTTACTAAAGAACATCTCAAATTGGATAGTATCAACCGATTTTGTCGGAACTCTGTTTAGTATATAAATAGAAGTCTCTAGTGCATACCCCCAAAACGATTTTGGTAAGTTTGCAGAAGCCATCATGGTCCGTACCATATCTAGAAGGGTTCGATTCCTTTTCTCAGATACACCATTATGTTGAGGTGTATGTGGTAGAGTCCATTGAGATAATATCCCATTATCTCTAAGATAACTCAGAAACTTTTGGCTCAAGTATTCTCCTCCTCGATCAGATCTTAGAGTCTTAATCCTTTTGTCAAGTTGTTTCTCTATTTCATTCTTGAAGTCTTTAAACTTTTCAAAGGCCTTAGATTTGTATTTCATTAAATACAAATACCCGTATCGTGAGAAATTATCGATAAATGTTATGAAATAGTTATAACCTCCTCTTGCTTGTATTGACATTGGGCCACATACATCAGAATGTATGAGTTCTAATAACTCCTTGGCCCGTTCTCCTTTTCCTGGAAAAAGGAGTTCTAGTCATTTTACCTAATAAACAAGACTCGTATGTGCCATATGATTCATAATCAAATGACCCTAAGTTACCAAGCTTGTGTAACTTAGAAACACGATTTTCGTTTACATGGCCCAAACGACAATACCATAAGTAAGAGGTGTTAGAGTTATCTATTTTAGGTTTTTTATTGTTTATATTGAGAATTTGATTGTCCAAGTCTAGAACATATAAACCATTAACTAAAGTTGCTGAACTATAATGAATATCATTCAATGAAAAAAAAACAACATTTATTCTTAAATATTAAATGAAATCCACATAAGTCTAAACACGCAACTGAGATAATATTTTTCATTAAAACTGGTACAAAATAACAGTTTTGTAGTTCTAGAATTAATCCCGAAGGAAGGTTCAGCTCGTATGTCCCCACAGCAAGTGCAGCAACCTTTGCCCCATTTGCAGTACGTAGGTCCACGTCGCCTTTCTCTAGCCTTCTACTACTCTTTAGCCCCTGCAAGTTATTGCATAAATGAGATTCACATCTGATATCTAATACCCATCTCTCATTTCTAAAGGCAGTATTTATCTCAATCATAAACATACCTGGAGAAGAAGTAGAAGTGCTTGTAAGCTTCTCCTTCTGCTTCTTGTCCTTTATGGTCTCCAAGTAGGCTTTGCAGTTGCGCCTCCAGTGGCCCATCTTTCCACAATGATGGCATGGGCTCTTGGTAGCTGCGTCCTTCTTGTTCACACCACCTTTGGGCTTCATGGGAGCCTTTTTCTTCTTCTTTTGAACATTCTTCTTAGAAGAGGAAGATTCTACCATTAAAACCGCATTGGAATCCCTCTTCATGGAGGACTTCGTAGTTTTGAGAAGATTGATCAACTAAGGGGTAGTGGACTAAATCTTATTCATCTGATAGTTAATCACAAATTGTGAGAAACTATTAGGTAAAGAATGAAGGATTAAGTTAACACTTTCATGGTCCATTGTAAACCTAAGAGATCCAAGCTTCTCTATCAAGCCTAGCATCTTCAGCCCATGAGTGGCCACAGAAGAACCCTCTGCCATTTTACAACGAAATAGCTGCTTTGAGATCTCATATCTCTCAGTTCTGGCTTGGGCATTAAACAGCTCTCGAAGATGTAAAATGATCGATTGAGCATCCATATGCTCGTGCTGTTTTTGCAACTCAGGAGTCATGGATGCCAGCATAATACATGATGTTGTATCACTATCCTCCTTGTGCCTCTTGTGGACAGCATGCTCATCAGCATGAGCATCTTGGGCTGGTGGTGGTGGAATTGGAGCATCTAGCACGTAGAGCAACTTTTCTGATTTGAGAACGATTCTCAAATTTCTATATCAGTTGAGATAGTTTGATTCGGTTAACTTGTTGGTTTCCAAAATACTACGTAAGTTCAAGTTCGTTGACATGATGCAAGTGACCTAGATGTAAAGATAAAGAACATTAGCTACTTGCATATGCACATGATATGTAAATAATTTGGACTTTAATTAAGTGTATTTTTACTCCACTATTTTATTCAAACCAATAGCCCCCATTACTGATTCAGAAAAGCCCGTTGGAAGCTTTTCTAGTGGACCGGTATCCAAATTCCTCAAGAATAACATTGGGTTTGCCCAACAAGCCACCCTTGAGTTCATTGGTAGGTATCCAATACAAATTACATCATATGTAACTATCGGATCATTGGGTGATTAACAGCTTTTAATCTTAAAGCCTTTTGGGCTACCCTAACTTTTCCTCTAAATTTCTTTATGCTTGAGTTTGCCTAACCGGGATAAAGAATTTAGTTAAACCCGACCCATTAATCAGGAATTTAATTCCCAAGGAATTTAATTCCATAGCTTGAACATGCCCAATGTCAAGTAGGCTTGGGCTTGCCGAACAACCTGGTCTCGAGAAAGGGTTCTCGTTCTTACTACATTAACGAAAGGAATTAGGTTTAATATTAATTGAGGGATTTGTTCATTTTAGTGATTTCGTTGAATGACATGCATAATAATCAATAAATCACATAATTGATAACCATGGTAATAAAGCGATTACGTGGTATGGTTATGGACTTTACCCTAAATTAATTTCTTTGAGCCATAAAAGAAATTAATATAGTTAACCCTATGTGTTGATGCATGATTTAAGTAGAAGGTCTTACCTCCTCGCCTTGTTTTGGTTACCATCTCTAGAATAAAATAATTCTACTCCTATCTAACCTATGTAAACTAATTACATAATTTCATAAAGAGAGAAAACCTCGAGTTACATTCAAGGGGAGTTAGATGAGAAGAGAATTACACAAGAATTCTAAAGAAGGCAGGACACGCAGGCCCTATTTCATAAAAACAAAAACTGTAAAATGCATGAACAATATAATTGGTTTTAGTCCATAACCATCCACCATGCCATTGACTATGCTTAAACAAAATAAACATATACTTTTATCATTCCAAAATCACTATTTTGGAAAGACAAAACAAATTCTAAAATCACCATTTTAGAAAGATACACTAATTTTAGATTTTCAAAATCATCATTTTGAAAAACAAAATTATTTGTCTCAAAACTAATTTTGAGAAAATGGTTTTTAGGTCCCGTTTCTCATCAAATGAGATTTTTCCCTTCCAAAATTCTGTTCCCAAATTTTTTTTTTAAAAAATACCTGGAAGTCACAAACAGAGTAGAACTGGCGCCGATTTGGAAGCCGGAGCAGGAGTCGGCTCTGTTCTGGTTTCCAAAAAAAAAAAAAAAAAAAATTCTCTTCAAAAAATGATTTTTGGACATCGCTAACAGAATGGAACCGGCACCGGCTTGGAGGTTGGAGCCGGCGCCGCCTGTGTTCTGCAACAATGGCGGCGATTTTCAAAAAATTTCATAAACAATTTCTGGTGCTTTCTTCTACTGCAAATTTTCAGTGAGAACAATTCTCAGCAGTATTTTCTATTTTGAAGCTCTAAACAACAACCAATTTATTAGTTTAAACAAAATCAAAATGGAAAATTAAGATGAAACGGAGGGCAACATCTATGTTGCAAGAAAACCTTTTTCTGCAGAAAATTTTCAGGACTAAAGAAAACATCTTTTCGAAATACTCTATGACTATAACACAATCATATTATGCTACGGACCCAACTCATAAAGATCGAAACGATTTCGACTAGAATGAAAACGATTTTCACAGCAAACAAAGACAAACATGAAAACAGTTTTTCATGCCAAAACAATATCCGTAGACCACACATAGCATGTCTCTGATACCACTGTTGGACATCTCGGGCTCGTATCCTATACGACGCAACAGAAAATAAAACGATATACCCTCCCAAGACCCATCTATGTGTGGAAAATAAGACATAATCATAATAAAGGCAACAACTTTTACCTTTAGGTGTTCATGCGAAGAACAAAATTTTCTTCTTCAAGTTGAGGCGCGATCCAGCAATCCTCATGATCAACCTCCACGTGAGTTGAACGTCTATCCACTATAATCACAGTGTGTGATTATCTCTAACAGTAATCCACACAGAGGAATACTCAAGCACCAAAATTTCTGTGCTAGTAGAAAAGGATGATGGCTAGGGTTCAAGATCAAAACCGAGAGACAGAAGAGAGGAAGCTGTTGTTTTGTTGCCCTAGGATTTTGGAGTCAATTTTGTATATCTTTCAGCCAGCCAATATCATGTATATCTCCCATATCTCACACGAAAATCTGCTGAAAAATCCTCCAAATTGAGAATTCTAAAACAGTTAGAATTCCCTAATTGTAATTGGAAACATCAAGTTTTCTTAATTGCAAAATGGCCCACAAATTATAACTAATTATAATTTGTCCATAACAACTTCTCTTTCTCGCAATTAACTCCACTATGTTATCAAATAACATCTTGAGTATATAATCCTCTATTGTGTGTGACCTATTAGGTTTGCCAATCAATTGGTAGCGAACATGAATTAGTCCAAGCGTCTTTTAGATTAATAATCCATAATTAATTAGAATTAATCCTATTAATTCTAATCAGGATTGGTTTATTAATTCATCAATTAATAAACCCATATTCCTATATCATGAGCGGTATCTAGCAATACATTATGACCACCCAAGAGTCCAGGAAGTCAAGTGGCTTGACGTGAACCCTTCAATAACAAACTTCAGTGCAATTAACTCCTTTCACCATACAATATCTCATTTAGTTTGGAGTACGGAATTAGTGACAACTCCCTCCAGAATTAATTCTGGCCCGAATACAATAGTACTTGTACCAGGAACCCACTACTCTAGATGTGTATCAATGGGAACAGTTTCCAATACACAATCGCCTTGGCCAAGGACTTTTCGAGTAGTAATTCCTACAAGTGGCCGTAAGATATTCGCCCCTACTATTAGGAGTGGTGAATCCTTTATTGACCCTCTCAACTACTTTCGTTTACCTTATAATGCACCCAATATCCATCCCATAGGCAGCCCTCGATTGAGCTCTGGAGATTGGAATCAAAGTACAAAGTTTAGCAAAGAAAGTACCATGGAGATCTCAAGTCTAAGAATACTTGCACGTTTGCTATATTGAGATTATATCACTGGCACTAAATAGTTATCCATATGATTATCTCAAAGCTAGGGCATCCAATGAACTTGTTCCATTAACAAACATCCATGTGTTAACTTTGAGTATCTCAATACTCACGGTTATGAGAACCACCGCATATCAAATCAGGAAGTCAACACATGGTAGTCTTAACACATTAATGATGTCCTGTCTCATTCATAATATGACTAGGGACTATTTAAGTACTAACACCATCCAGTGTAGTAGGAATCCCATATCATGATCTTTATCATAATTTCCTTAACACAGTGTTGTACTAGGGACTTTATCGAATAGTTATATTACTTAAAGTAAATAAAAAGAGATTGTAAGATAAATAATGCTTTTTATTAAAATAAAATGTGTCATGTACAGTGTACAAGTGATTGCCTCTAGGGCACAACACTAACATGACTCACTCCCCAGAAGCGTCGGGATTCCTTCCTCTATGGATGGGGTCGCAGGTGTATCAATACCACCCTCCCTCTCAATCATTTCTGCTTCACTCTCATTCTCTAGCTCTCCTATCTCCCCCTCAATCTCAAGTCCCCCTAGCTCATCTTCACTTTCACCATTCATTGCTCCTCCATCCCCTATCTCCTCCTTATCATTTCCCTCATACTCTTCCATATCCACATTCTCCTCAAGTGCGGGCATCTCAGGTATCGGGTCCTCGGGTTCTTTCTCTACTCCAAAGTCTTCTATCATAGGTGGCTCATGGTCTACCACGTCCTCACCCAAAATCCATCCACCCTCGGGTTCTGCCTCTAAATTAGATGATGATGAATCTAGTACGGGGATGGGGTTAGGTGCTCTACTGCTAGTGGGACCATACATAAAAAGCCAGTCTCGAGTCACAACTGCAGATCTCCTAGTCATCCTATAAAAGAAACATAAAGAAATTGGAACCTAATCTCACTCCTTAGAGTTCAAACACTATTCAATGAACCTCAATTCCTAAGGGTTAGGTACTACCCAATAATATCATTTGCCTAAACCTAGGCTCTGATACCACTTGTAACACCTCATACTTTAGGTACCTAGATAGGGCAGGATGTCGCCCCGTCCAAACGACCAGGAGTCTTTATAACGAGGCACAAAAAAAAAAACTGCTAAATTAAATAAAAGGAATAATAGCATTACATCTGGAAACAAAACTTACACAAGTTTGGAAAATCAAAACTAACAAATATCTCTTGAAATAAATTCAAAACACAACTAAATAAATAAGCTGGAGTTCATCTCCTAGTGCTTCACCCTGCTTAATGTAAGCAATCCTCTGAAATCATGATATAAAAGGTATGAGATTGACATCTCAGTAAGTCCCGTGTGTGTAAGTGTCAATTGAAACCATTTCGTGTATGCATGTTTATCCAAATAACAAAAATCGTGTTGGCAAGTCAATTTCATCAATAGTAGTTATACAAATTAGCCTTGCCTAATAAATCCAAAACAGTTCACAATAAATCACCGTTTCATCACATTCATAATTTATTAGGTAGGGATTAGCAAATGATTCGACAATATAGCAACACAATCCATATCATGGTTACCACCATGATAGCTTCTCAATGTATTCTTTCAACAATGGGTAGTGGAGGATCCACCCACTAAGTGAGATACTCCTCCATCTCTACACCCAATATTTCAGTTGTCCAATCTGGATCAACAATGTCCCTATGGACCAATATGCTAGCTCGGACGTCCTGACTATGTAGTACTGTCACCTCTCTAAGTTGAGTTTATCTTCTGGAGGTGGCCTCTTGCCAGAAGACTCACTCATGCCCTTCAAGACTAGTACCACTAGCCTACCCTCGCTGTGTACTCAACGCTTCCCATTTAGGGACAGAATCATTTTTTCTTTTTTCGAAAGTCTTTGATTAGCTTGATTGCAAAACGTGGTTTTTTGTAATAGCATTTCCAAATCATTTAATGATAGTGTAAGAAATTGTTTTTGTGTTTGAATAGTTAAAATTTGATAAACTCATTTAGAAAGTAAAACATCCACGTTTCCAACCCAAGTATCAAAACACAGTGTTACTCATCATGTTTATCAAACGTTTCAACCTTCTTGCCAAAATATCATATTGACATCAATTCTAAATAATATTGTAAAAATTACATGCAAACATGTAATATTTATCAAAATGGTTAAGCAGGGACTTACTTGGATAAATCACAGCTAGATCAAACTCAATCGATTGCTCTTATTTCCACTCCTTTCTTATTTAGAGCAAATAATCCCACAATTAGAATTTAATCATTCCACCCAGTATTTCATATAATATGACTCTCCATGACCTCATTAATCACCTAATTTATCCGTAGTATCTAAGGATTTTAATTCATTAAATCACATGTACAACTTCCCTTTACCATTCTATTGATCATAACCATGCATTGATCTAAATCAATTCACCATGTGACAACTCCTATATTCAACTAGCATAAAATCATCATAAATAGTCCCATAAATATTAAAAAATCTCATCTTTGCCCATTTAGCATAGGTCTTGGTTCATCATGACAAGATACATCAATGTCCTATCTCATACACGCTTTGTCCATGGCTTACCTCAACATATTCATCAATCTAATTTATTCATGCTTTCATGCTAGACTCCATAAGTATCCTTAAGCTAATATTTTAAAGATTAAGACCATTTAAATTAGTAAAGATAGGATCTTGATTATCTCTTAGCGATATAGACTTAAAACACGGCAACTCCTTGTTGACTAGCTTGAGTTCAATCGATAGTTGAAGAGATTGGTCTGTTTAGATGACCTTGATTGAGACTCACCAAGGAAGGGATAAAATCAGTCCCTTATGGACGTGATTTAAGGAAGAGAAAAAGAAAAGAATAGAGTAAGAGTTGAATAGAAGAGTTGAAGATCAATTACCTTGTAGAGAGATTCGGTTTTGGCTTTGTTTTTTAGGTTAGGCTGTCTGAAATTTTGAGCAGTTTTTAGGCTATTTGTTTCATGTATTTGAGGGCTGAGAGGGTAGAAATTTTGTGGTTTGCTGGGTAGGGAAGTCTAGGGTTTTATGTTTAAATGTTTGGAGGAGTTTTACCTTGCTATGGTTTCTTGATCACAAGGGAAAAATTTTACAACTTTGGTTCTTCTATGGTAGCCGAAATTGGACAGAGGTTTATGTTAGGATTTGTGGACTCCAAAACGTGGAAAATATCCACAAATCCCTTCCGAGGATCTAAGTAAACGATTAAGAAGATCGTAGGTTTGTAGATTTACCTCTGTTATGTGTAATCGATATCCTTCACTTCCGATTGTGCTGTTGTGCGTGCAACCCGAATGATCACCAGACGCTGTTGTGTGCGAACGTCCTCTATCGGATACACACCGCGAACTCACTCATCACTCGGGGAGTGCTAGCGCCTAAGGTTTTTGAGAGGCTTATTTTTCTGGTGGATGAAGGCACGAATTTTTACAACAGAATTGGCACACACAAGAAGACGGCTAGGGTTTTCTTAAAAACCCACTTCGAACCTCTTAGAGTCCAACCCTAATAATATCTTATCGTATTTTAATTTAAATTCAAATTAAATTAAAACTGATATGATAAGATTTTGTCATTATCTCAGTACTTTAACTAATTAATTGACCGAGTCAGATTCTTATAATCTGGACATAATCCAGATACATCGAATGTGGACATATTTCCAGATTCATTGTATCTGGTAGATTTTTTAAGTTCGATTAACTTAGACATGTTTCCAGATTCATCGAATCTAGTTACCAGAAAAATAACCTAATAAGTTGCTTATTGTGTGACCCTATAGGTTCATTTAACATTGGCAATGTGCCCAAATCATATTTAAATGGCCCACAAGTTATAAGCGGTTTCTAACAAAATATTATAACTAACCAGGTTAAATAAATATCGGTGATCTCTTTGAACCAAACCATAATTTTATATTTAGTCCTTTTGTCACATGATATCTAGATTAAGCATAAGGCACGGTGCATGTCATCCTTATTAAGCTTAATCAATTATTTCTTGATTTCATAGTAGACTGTTCAAACAAATGATATCAATATCTTAGATTGATATATTTGAGCACGGCCATGCATTTTAACAGTCTAACTTATCAAGGGGCCTATGGATATCTCTCCCATAATTGAGAGGGACAAATTCCTTCACAATCAATCATATTCCTCTCCTTGATTTATTTTATATCCAACAGTAGTCTAATTTATTATCTAATTAAAGACAACTTTAGACAACGTAAAAAATATAAAATTTATCAAGTAGGAAACTATGATGAATTTAGGTCAAAGGACTTTTAATATTATTATGGCTAGAAAGTACTTATGACATGTTCCATGAAGTACTCTCACACTGGGTCATATCTAATACAATGTTCTCTAACATTTATTTATGTTTCGACTTGATATCACAAATATCCATGACCAATAAAACATAGCCATCCAGTCACAAACATACTAATCTTAATTTATTATTGTTCCAATAATAATAAACCATCAGGGACAAATTTAGAATAGTTATTATATTCATTGTTGGGTTTTACTATCAAGTCACGTACTTGATGACCACAAAATAAAATGCACTATTCATGGAAAGGAAAGCCTCATATTATTATATAAAACATAACGACAATAGTATAAGTACAAATTGACTCTAGGGCATATCCCCAACAGTTTAAGGTTGGTTGCTGCTGTATTTTTGCAGCTTAGGTGGCAGAAATTCTGGGCAGAAAAGGAGAAGAAATGTGATTGGTTTTGGTCTTATAGTGGCGAAAATAAGAGAAGAAAAATGGGTCTTTGTGTAGCTGTTTTTGCCTAAGATAAGAGGGAAGTTTAGAGTAATGAAAAGCTAAAATTTTCGTTTGAGTGTGTGTGTGTGTGTGTGTGTGTGTGTGTGTGTGAATAGTGACAAATTTCTGGAGATCTTGAAGAGGGAATTTAGGTATTTTTTTGGGGCTAAAACCAAGTCCTAATTGGTTAAGGTTTTCTTAGTTAACCCTAGCTAGGTTTTGGAGAGTTTTAGGTAAGCTATACTTACTCTATGTGTGGCGACAGCTATGAGGGAATTTTCCAAAAAATTGTAGAAAGGAATTAGGTCATCTATTTTGGAAATAGTTTAATTAATTCCCTATATTAATTTTGAAAAATTTTTAAATAGCTATTAAATAATTCTTAGGTAAGGAAAATTCTGGTTTCCTAATCCCTTTGTAGCTACCAAAATTCCTTTTCCTTTTCCTTCAAATTTTTGAAAATTTTGAACTTAATCCAATAGATAAATACTTCATTTAAATCCAGCCCTTATCCTTTTATTTTCTAAAAAAATATATTATTTGAAGAAAATTAAAATATGGAGATTTATCTCCTTGAAAACAATACCTATATAATTTCATATATTTTATCTCCTAATATATTACTTGGATATCGCTTTTAAAAATCTAGATTAGTAATCTTTAAAATTATCTAAAAGGTTATGATAAGATATTAGGAACAAAAATTTAATTTACTCTCAAATATTTTATAAAATAATTTCCAAGATAAATCACACGCCTAATTTTTAGGAAATTGGTTTCCAAGGTGGCGGCAACCTTAAGGATTTCGGCCAATGCTAGGGAAAATTAGGGAAGAAGGAAAATAAAAGAAAGGAAAGGATTTGAAATAGCTAGGATTCGAACTCAAGCCCACCAAGAATTAAATACCAGGATTTATCCACTAAACCACATTAATTTTTGGTAAATATCCTTCTACTAAATTCCCTTGATTCCTACTCACTTGCACCATCCCTTTTTCCAATAAATTCTCCTCAATAAAATAAAACTTAACTAACTTAAATAACACAACCACTTCAAGAATGAATTAATTCATGCAACAACAAACTGATATTTTCATGAAAATAGTTCAAATAATCAAATGTAGTATAAAACAATATGACATTCATGACTTTTCCCCACATACTAAAAGTGGTCTAATACGGGGTGTTACAAGCGGGGAGTTACATATGATTTCAGAGCCTAGGTTTAGGCAATTACCTTAGTATAATGGATTTAGAATTTGAATTTTTACGATTTTTGTTAAGCTATGTGTATTTTTCATGAATAAGATTGTTAGAATGTATAAGAATGCCCATATTGCCATAGCCTTGTGAAGCCCTGTACTTGTTATAACTTAGGCACTTGTTGATATATATAAATTGTATGGTAGTAATAACTTAGAGATTAGAACTCGGAAGTTAAACGTATAGCCCAGGATGATAATCTGGGAGAGAAAAATTTCAAGAAGTGTAAGATTGAAGCTACAAGCATGGTTAGAGGTTTTTTTTTTTTTATTATTGGAATAGATTCTAGTTTTTGGAATCTAGAATTGTTAGTTATGTCTAGGTTAAGTTGAGCATAGGATTGAGTATTACCTTTAAAATCAAGGATTTTGAATTTAAGAATGATTATGGTTATCTATGTTTGAGTTGTTTTGATGGTGATTTGAACATGAAAATCTTGCTACGTGTTGATAAGTTGATATGAAAGTAAATGTCATCCTTGTGTATTAGAATGATGGTAACTTTGATAAGGTTGTAAGAGAAAGTCTATGTTGATAGGAACAGTTAGATATTTTACGGAATGTGATCAGTATACTTATGTGAGATTCTTTGGGTATAAGAGGACTACACTTGTTGAAGAGATATATGATCTTGATACTTATGCTAGTCTTCCGATTTTGACCATCTTAGTTTCGATTTGACGGATAAGACTGTATTATGATAATGCAGCTTAGAAATGGTTATTATTGCTAAGATTTAGGATTTTGACAGCTGTGCATTGAAGATTTTTTATTTTTTTGTTATGCTTGCTAATTGTATATGAATCGTAAGACATTGTTTGGAATGCCCTATGATTACGTGTGACATATATTATATGAAATATCTGTGTAATATATTTATATGTCTTTATCTGACTGAGCATACTGTATGAATTTACTTATTTTTAGTACATGGCATATTTGTATTTTATTTTTAGGCTAGAATAATTGAGCTAACGATGGGTATTGAATATTGCATGCGAGTAAAATTTAGAGAAGCGATGATTATGGAAAGTAGATACTGCTTACAATTGTACTACTATAGTGGACACAATCACACCAATGAAGGAGGAAGACCTAGATAGGACAACTTTAGGAACAATTCTGAAGATGCAAAACTTCCATGTTAAAAAGGCCAGTAGAGTAACAGTGGAAGAAAGGGGGAAAACACGTAAGGATTACTTAGACAAAAGGTGCTCTAAATTCGGCAATTTGCCATCACTATAGGAAAAAGAAACACATTGAAATAGCGTATTAGTTTAAAAAGTAGAACTAAGGATGCTTCAAACATGGAGATTCTACACATCTAAGGGAGAGTTACTCGAGACTACTTCGGTTTAAATAGGAAAATCTCACTCTATCATCACGTTCGACTAATTGAAGAAACGCAACTAGAGTTGATGGAGACAACAACCTAATACCACAAAAGAATACTCAAGAGATCGCTTTGGAACAAAGAAAACTTGGAAGCCAATGAGACTCTAAAATGTCACGAAGATAAGAAGATTCATAGGATTAGAGTATTACTATTGTTTTTTGTTAGAGGAATTGCGATCCTTACGTTACCTCTGATTTGACTACAACCAAAATGTACATTGCAATTGTAAAAGAGGAAGAATAAGAAGAATTTTCAAGAGCCTAAGAGAAGATCAAAGTTTACACTTGTCGAACTTCGGGCGTTATACATGGATACATCAAATTACGAAGGGACAGCCGTATCAGTGAATTCCTAGAGTGATGATTGAATCTAACTTCCTTACTCTTTCTTGTAAGTTTCCTCATACAAAATATATCCTCCCACTTATTATTGATGTTAAGAGCTCTCTTGCAAGATTTGATTTTAGAAAATCACCTTAGCTACCTCACTCATTATTAGAAAATTGCTCTTTATCAAATGCACCTACATTGTACCTAATTTTTTTTATCATTTACATGTTGACTGCATATTCCTTATCTCATTAGACTTATTCTATCTATTACTTATTCTTCTTCATTCTTTTGACTTGCATACTTTATCATGTGCTTTCTCTTTTGAGCTATTTCTTGCCAACTCTTTTCTTCTCTATTTATTGTGAATTTTGTTCTAAAGATATAGTTGATTAAAGCAACATTTGCTACTCTAGTCAATGTTTGCAAATATTGTTCATCGAACTTTTCAACCATCTTCTAAATGCTTTCTATGTTACCTCTATGATGACTTTCTATTTTTGCTTAATTGAATTTACTCCATTCATATTATCTTTTATTTCATTCCTTTAAGTTAACACACGTTGATTTGTGCCTTCTCTAGTTAACCCCTCTTATCTTTGAAATCCTAATGTTACCATCTTCACAAATCTTTCACTCTTTTATTTTTATAATTCTCTATGATACTCGAAACTTTCTTTTCTTTGTCAAATAATATTGATTTGATATACTTATCTTTCTACCTAATGTCTCTTGTTATTCCTTGTAAATCTTTTATCAATAATTGAGCATTCAAGGAACTTTTCCTTATCACTCAACAAAAGTGTTTGATTCTTCTCAATCATAATAATTTCATGGACAATCAATTGTTACAATCACTTCACTCTTTATTTTCTTGTAGTTCTCATTATTGCATAAAACATTCTTCTTTCTTCTTTCTTCTTCAAGTAATATTGCTTTCATATGCTTATTTTTGTGCTCAACATCTTCTTTAAATTTATCTCTTATATTAAGACTTGAATATTCAAGATCTTCTCTTATTTAATCATTAGAAGCATTCAATTCTCATCAACCATAGTAAAATTCTTTAACGATCAACTGTTTCAATCTTATCATTTTACTCATTTATGTTCCCTTAAATTATTAAACATCTCATGTCATTAAATTTGGCCTACTCTTCATTCCTATATTCTATTCGAACTCACATTATTCCCTTCGAACTTATAAATTCACCTTTAGAAATGGCATATGTAGGAGACTGAGACTATGACTTATGTTTCATGGAGAAACTTTAGTCACACAGCATCAACTATTCTACTTATCATTTGAAGCTAGTAACAGTCATATCTGCCTTGAAAAAAAGAAGACATACAAGATATTATGGATCGTAAAGGATAATAAAACCCCAAAGCTTGACTTTACTTAATAAGAGTTGTATTTGAAACAGTAGAGATTCGTTAGAAAAATGTGAGTATAGTGCTGAGCTAAAATGAGGAATCATTAACGTTCGACCGAATAATCAAGAATTTCAAACCTTCAAAAGGAAGGAAGTAGGAGGGAAAAATCAAGACTTCTGAGTAGATGGTAATGAAGTGACGCATTCTCATGATCAATTGAACGTGCATAATTTTCTCGTCTAGGATAGCTTCGGCTAGACAAATCCCATACATACGATTCTTCTTTTCAAAATTCAAGAGACCTTAAATCAAAAAATTAGCCGCCATCATCTTTTCATTTCTTAAACCCTTGGTCATTCTTTTTCCTTAACACCATTGACTTCTTTCTTCTTAATGAACAAAAATAAATAATAATTGTGTAGCCCTCGTTCTTAAAGGAAAGAATCAACCCTCTAATTTCCTTGAAGATTTCAAGCATTGCTTT
The DNA here is from genome assembly GCA_026120185.1 of Voacanga thouarsii. Lineage (NCBI taxonomy): Eukaryota > Viridiplantae > Streptophyta > Magnoliopsida > Gentianales > Apocynaceae > Voacanga > Voacanga thouarsii. Next base: position 2,831,546 of record JANUWF010001003.1, read on the forward strand.
GCAAATAGAAATGCCAACTATTTTGTTGCCTTAGAGTTTAGCACTATAGCACATCCTCAGACTGATGGACAATCTAAGAGATTAATTTAGATTCAAGAAGACATGTTAAGGGTGTGTGCTTTGGACTTCGGAGATAAGTGGAAAGATTGTATACCCTATGTGGAGCATGTACTTAATAAGGAATCATTGATTCTACAATCCAATCTGAGGTATGTCGAGAAGCAGGTAAAGATTTTGGATAGAAGTATTAAGACGCTTCGAAATAAGCAGATTCCTATGGTGAAGGTTTTGTGGGATCATTATGGTACACAAGATGCTATTTGGGAAATTGAGAACAAATGAGGCAGAAATATTCAAAAAGATTTTAAGGTACGACATAGTAGGAATTTCGAGGATGAAATTCTCTTAAGAGGGGGAGAATATGACACCCCACCCTAAATGCCCTTAGAAATAGAGAAATATATGGCCCATATAGCATGAGTATTGATGCATATAGATATATTTACCATGGCATGAATGAATTTGTTTGAGTATGATTGTGGAAGGATTGTTGTGCTTTGGTGATGATTGAGAAATCACTACTTGAATTAATGATGGATAGAATTTTTTTGTGTAACACTATTAATTGGGGAAAGAAATAGATATATGAATATGCATAGCTAACTCTATATTTGTGTATTTAATTATTAAGTATCTATTAATTAAAAAATAATAAAAAATATAAGTAACTATATATTATTTGCTTATACACACACATATTTTTACATATTTATATATTTATTATATATTTTTATATTTGCAATATATTTACTAAGTATTCGTTATAAGTTTATTTTATATATTTGTGCATGTATTAATTTAGAAAGTATTTAAATTTTAGTCTAGCAAGACTTCTCTCTTATTTTTTTAAGCGGGGAATTTGAGTTTCAATATTTTAAATATGTATTCTAACTAA